>CANTUT010000019.1:9587500-10107500 GCA_947687605.1 Reutealis trisperma
TAAATATAAATACACTAACAATAATTCTGCATGATTATACTTTATTTTTTGCACCTTAAATAACAGTGTATATATATATATATATAATTCTTTCATAATAAAATATTATTAATAATTTTTATAATTTTTTAAATTTTATTTTTAAAGTGTATCTTTAAATTAAACAAATATTTTAATTAATCAGATTATAAGATTATATCCAATAATTAAAAATTTATTTAATAATAAACATAATAAAATATATTACAAAATTGAAGTTAAAAAATAGAAAATAGAGAATTGCAAAATTGTTAATGAACACAGTTTTCAGTTCTCCAAAGTTCAATTTAGAAAATGAAAAGTTAGAAAATAGAGAAAAGGAAAAGAAAATTAGAAAATAAAAATAGAAAACGTTTTTTTGCAACTAAACAAGGTTAGTGCTTCTTCATATCACCATTTTCATCCCTCGTCTTTCTAGCTAATTGTTTCTCTTTTTTCTATTAGCAATCCAATAGAAATAATGAGCACGTTTGAATTGAAGATAGAGATGGTAAAATGCAATTCGTTTCGATGAGAACTTGACTCTACCCTATACCAGATAGAAAATTTTCACTCTGCTTATGATAATAGGGCGAAGATGGGAGCGAATTTTCTAGCTCTGATTCCCGTCTCAATTGTATAAAACTAATATATATATTATAATTTCATATTATATATATATATAAATTTGTTAGTTTTCTTTAAAATTATATCATTGAATATTTAATTATATTATTATTTTCTAAATATTAATTAATAATATATAAAATTTAACATAAATTGGTAAAATATTTTGTCAAAATATACAAATTATAAAATTTTTAACATTAATAAAATTATAAAAAAAAATTAAATAGGATCTTTGTCCCTGTCCCACATCCGCCTTGAATCTAATTTATTTAGCTTCACTTTTCTCTCGACTGTTTATTATGGGACAGATATGAGAATTTTAAAACCCACTTCACAGGGAATGTAAAATAAAAGGAATATTTAAAATTTACAGAGAATATGAAATATACAGAATATTCAAAATATCTCATCATTTTGGATTGAGAGAATATGAAATGAAAAGAATGTTCAAAATATAAGAAATGTAAAATATATAGAATATGAAATGTAGGAAATGTTAAAATATTTTGTTTAGTATGAAAATAAAAATCCATGGATTTACAAGGGCAAATTTCAACTAAAAAAATTATGTAAAAATCATAGAAATATTGAAATCCCACCAAACATATAGGATTTTAAAATTTCACATTTTTTAGTGATTGTACAATCCATGGATTTCAAACAATTCATGGATTGCTCATAAAAAAAATTAATACCAAACAAAAGAATTTAACACAATTTTTGGATTGTGCATATTCTTTCCATGACATTCCCTCATACCAAACACCCCCAATTTGATATGAAACAAAAACGCATGAATTTGTAATGATAGTTCTGAAAAAAAAAAATTATATATACAAATATCATGGAAATGAATTGCTCATAAAAAAATTAATACCAAGCAAAAGAATTGAGCACACTTCTTAAATTGTGCAAATTTCATTAATTGAATTTCCTCAATCTAAACATTATGGTTTTGTTGCAGCAAAGAAAGTTTTTGCGCCTTTGGCTTTTTGCAATTATTCACTGGGGATAAAGATTTATTATTATTATTATTATTATTTTACATATGAATTCACATTCAAATTCTTTTTTTAGATAATTAATTCTAACAAAATTTAGATAATTGACTTTTGCATTTGCTTTTGATATATGTATATTAGGCCACCCATATTGATAATTAATTTGTATATTCTTAGTTTATGAATATTGTTAAGAATCAGTCATATATTAAAAAAATACATAAAAAATATATAGGTGTATAATAATTTAAATTTAACTATATAATTAATTATGTTTAATATTTTAGTAATAGTTAATCTAAACTCATTAAACTCAATTTATTTATGAACTTAACTTATATTCATTCAAGTCATTTATACTCTTTCAATTCAATTTCTATCAAATATCATCATGATTGATTTAACTAATTAAATTTTTCTTATTTTTAATTCAAAACCCTTAATTTTAATTACAATATGTCATTTATAAAGATTTAAGGACACCAGTTAATAAGTAATTAATGCATATAAAATTAAATAAATTTATCTGAAATTGAGTTGTATGAGAGAAAAAAATAAGATTTTAAAAAATTGGTATTTAATTACACTCATTATCATCGTTACAAGTGATAGGTTAAAAATTTTATTTCTTTCTCATCTAAACTTTTTCTAAATAAATTTATATAATTCTGTCTCGTGTTAATTGCTCCTGACGATCGAAACCAAATAAGTCCAATTATTAGAAAAATGCAAACTTTACAATTGTACCCAAACATTTTAAGATAGAATTTTTTTTACCATAAATTTTAAAATTAATTACAATTATAACCATTTAATAAAATAAATTTAAGTTGTAAATTAAAAAATAGATTTTTTTTTATTATAATTGTAATTTTCGGATAAAAAATCTAAATCATTTTTAGTCATTAAGCCTACTTTGTAGACGCCTACAACAATTTCATTTTGATGGGCCATCTTCCTCTTTCTCTAAAATCAACTCTCTCCCTTTCGATTTAAGTGTCACTTTAAAAAAAAATTTACATTCCATTTTTAATATCGCTTTTATAAATTTAAAATAGTATTAATTGAAAAATTTTAAATATGCTCTTATTTATTAAATTCTCCAAAATCTTAACTAATTTACTCATTCTCTCTTTTAGTATTCTTGAAAAAGGGTAATTAGATAAATTACTATGAATTTTTTATAAAATTTATAATAATTTATTATTATTTTGATTTATATACTCCGTTTTTACACAACACTTGAAATAGAACAGAGGGAGTATATAATTTAACTAAAAATTAGTTTAAATAAACTAAATAATGTGCGGGCTTAATTACATTATTAGGGGAATAATTAATGATGACTGCGACTACACTTAACGGCTCGAGATTGTGAAAAACTGTTGGCTCTATATAGAACAATTGCATGTGAGACAAAGCGCATTAGGTGGAAAAAGTTAGGCTAGTTCTTTGATCTTGCAATTCAAGTTTTGCAATAATAACAAAGTTTCTTTCCTTTTTCACACTACAAGTGACCATTAATTTTGGAGAAATTAGACATCTTACAATTTAAAATAAAATGCTAGCTTTCGCTTGCTTCGACATAAATATTTATTTTTATGTCCAATTGATAGTTTTAATTTTTCAACAAATTATTTAAGTTTGATGTCCAATTTTATATTTAGAATTATTAGTTTGGGTATAACAAGTAAGGTTTTATTTAATTATTAAAATTTTTAAGAAATCCAATTCATTGTATCCACATTTTTTTTTTCACAAATTGAAATTGAAAAGGTCTAGTGGCAACTATGGGTTATTGGTTTCGCATTGATATTATAAGTAAAGAGTTGTCTTCTCGGGGATTTTATTTTTGTTACAAATTGATATTATAAGAACATAGTTGTCTTCTCGGAGATTTTATTGTTGTTACAAATTGAAAGTTAATGTTTGTTTTAACTATTTGGTGTAATTTAAATGGCAAGTCTTGCAATTATAAAAAAATATCATTGTAAAAATGATAATGCTTTATAGCGCTGATTAAGTTTGTCCAAGAATGAATTCAAACTTTTTCTGCCGAGACATGAGCATATGTATTGTTGATGACCTATATATACTGTTCTATTAAGATCTTCAAATTCTAAAAATCTGCTGGAATATTCATGCCACTCGTATTACATTTATTATGTTAAATCATGTCAAGCAACTAAATAAAGATCTTTGTTGCAAGATTAAACTGAGAAACCAAAGCATAATGACCCTTTTTTCCTCATTAAGCATCCTTACATAACATTTCATTTGCAATAACTTCATTTCTTTTATATATCAGTGTGTGTTAATATACATATAGAGAGAGAGAGAACAAATTTCCAACTAAAACAAACCTACATTTCAATTTTCTGTCTCGTTATGGTTTTGTGAATTAGGGATCCATATATATATATATATATATATATATATATATATATATATATATATATATATATATATATATATATATATATATATATATATATATATATATTATTTTAAAAAAAAAATTTTGTCCAAAAATTTTCAATAAAAAATATAACAATAACTGTGCGCGAATTGATTATACATATTGAAAATTTCTAAAGGTGAAAGCTATTAAATTCAAAAAATATTTGAAATAAAATCACTTCGTGAGTTGTTTTCACGTGTATATATATATATATATATATATATATATATATATATATATATATATATATATATATATATATATATATGTATATATATATTCGGAAATAAAATGAAGGAAATTAATCACAATTTAGTACAATATAACACTAACAATAGAATTCTCCCCATACATGTCAGAAACCAATATATATATCTCTCTAACTAAAAAATTGTGTACAATTAATAACAAAAGATCTTAATACATATTACTTAAAGTTGTTTGTATTGCAGCGTTACACACACATATATATAAGTATATATAGATAAATAATCCTTCAGGATTAATCGTAAATGAGTAATTAAATTACTGTATATATTTTTATAAAATTACTGGAAAACCACTAGTCAAATGTGGTTTTTTTATTGTATAATAAATAAATTAACGAACCTCAGTATATGATTATCGATCTAAATGAATTCTGGATCTTAATCATGATGAGTAACTACACATTCCAAATACGCAATATTCACCCTTTAGGCACCGGTTGTTGCACTTCCCACAATGTCTCTTGTCAAGAGAGAGATACACACACTCTCCTCCACAACAAGTTTGTGTGTGAAGGCACTTCTTCTTGCAAGCGCCGCAGTTATTATTATCTGTAGAAAAGTCGATACACTTGTTGTTACAACAAGTGGAGTTTTGACCTCCTAAAAGGTAGCATCTTTCTTCGTCTTTATGGCAATGATCAGCAGCTCTAGGGTTTTTTTCTTCAGCGAGGAAGCGAGACAATCTTTTCGAAGGCATTATTATCTCCTTTTCTTCATGGATTGGTAATGTGGTTGAACCATCATTTTCAATATCAATATGCTTAAAAGGCGGTTTCTCTTTGACTTCGCCGATGCTTCTCATGGTGAGAGTGATGGATATAGCCATTGTGATGGCTATAAAGAAGATTATTTTCATTTGTTCCATTGTAGCTAGAGCTTAATTAGTTCAGAGATTCAAAGCAAGAGAGAGAGAGACAGAGAAGGTGTTAGGTCTTGGATGGTTAGGGGAGAGAGATTTGGGGGGAGATGGTTGTGGAGGACTTAGGTTTTATAGTGAGACTAAAAGGAAGCGTTGACGCGGGAAAATTGGTAAAAGTTGGATACTTTATGAAATGTGCTACGAAGAGTATGATTTAATTATAGGGTTTAGTTCTTAATTAAGAAACTTTATTTGTTAGGGCACTCTTTAGGTCATTCACAATTCACATTTGACCTGCCTTTACTTACAAAGACATTGCTGTCCCTATATATATATATTCCTAAAGGGAACACTGGCAATAATATAAAATTAATTTCAAACTTCTAGTTTTTTTTTTTTATCTTTTTTGATAATAAACCAAATTTATATCCTATAAATACATAAGGATTGCTTGCTTATATAACTTTATGGTTGATTAAAATTTAGATCCTCTATATGTGTGTAAATAAATATATATATATATATATATATATATATATATATATATATATATATATATATATATATATATATATATATATATATATATATATATATATATATATATATATATATATATATATATATATATATATATATATATATATATATATATTCAATTAGTCAAAGTAATTTTAAATCAATTTACGTATTAATTGAGAGTAAATTTTCCTTCACATAAATTTAAAAACATATCCTACACTCAGCATATAAATTCAAAATATTATGTGATAAAATTTGGAATTATTTTCTGACAACATCCAAGCAAACTCTCTTTCACTTGGCATCTTCTGATGTACTACCAGTTCAATAATGTTCTTATATTTCTTATATTTACCTTCCCATTTATAACAATAACAATAATTAAGCCTGAAAGAAAGGGCAAATACGGCATTCCACTATAGCTGACCATAAGAAATTTGCCGTGCCGTTTGGAGAAGCAAAGTGATGGTGGGAATTTAAGAAATGTAGGCTCATATTTAGAGCAAAAAACAGACCCCTCTACATCTTGCTAAGCTACCTCATTTTATATAATACAACACGTATGTATGTATATGCATAACTTGACCTCAAATAAAGGTATGATCTCTGTATAATTCATCCCTCAAGTTTTTATTGGTCAAACTAGTTATGCTTTTGCAAGTAAACTAGCATTGAAGAATTAATATCACACGGTGTGTACATACATGTACAAAAAAAATAGAAAAATCTTAAATATATATAATTTCGAGTTTTAGAATCTACTTAATAAATATATTTATTTTTCATTAATTGGATGAAAAAAAATTAATTACAAGTGAGATCTATGTCTCGAGTTCGAATATTTTTTATTTTATGTGATTAATTTTTATTAATATAATAAAAATTATTAAAATAAAAATGATTACTTTCTATTGTATAGTCCGTAATATATATTTATATATAGTGTATATACATTTGATCTACCTCCAATAATTTTTTCAAAACAATAAAGAAGTTATTTTTCTTTATTATAAATTTATACTCTCAATTTGATCGGTCTCTTTTTTATTAAATTGGCAACAATATAAAAATGGCAATTTTTTTTTTTAAAGTATCGTATCACACGGTTTGTTATTGAGCCGTATTAACAAGATTGAGTTATTATAATAATATTATTATTGTAGGTCGAATGGGAGAGCACGGGCATATTTGTTACATCACAAAATTGGAAATAGAATTTTATTTTAAGAATAACTTTTTTTTTTATACATAAATAATCTAACCCTATATTTGGAAAATTTCTTAGGAAGTAAATAAAATTAAAAAGGAAAATAATTTTTTATTTTCCTTCATTTATTTCTTTCTCTTTTATTTGGATAGGAAGGAAAATAAGATTATTTTTGCACTCACTAAAATATATAAAGAAAAGGAAATTTACAAATAAAAAATTATTATTTTCATCTTTCATTTTTTAAAGTTTAAATTTAAATTTAAGTTACATTTAATTATCATTTTTTCTTTTTCTTTCCATTTTGCTAAAAAAAAATAAAAAGAGAAAAATAATACATATTTTTTTCTCTTTTTATTTTCTCTCCATTCCCAGACAATTGAAAGAGAAAATAAAAGTTATTTTCCATTTTTATTTTATTTTCTCCCATATTTTTCCTCATTTCAAACATAGATTAAAAGTTTTTCTATTTTTTTACATTTGAATAATTTCAAAGACTCTATATTTTATTAATAGAATATATATATTTTTAAATATAATTATTAATTTAATTGATAAAGTTTATTTAATTATTTAAAAAATAATATTTAAAATTATTTCACTTGGATTTCCATTGCTAAGTACAGCCCTAAGTGTCAAAACTATAGGCAGGGTTGACTTTTTTTCTTTCGTTTTTTTAAATATTAGCTTTGTTTATAAAATATATATATTTTTTTTTTGCCAAAGATATTAATTTGATGTTTTGGCATCTAAAATTAATGGCATGAAACATGATTGGTGAAAGTTAGATGAGTTAATTAATTAATGTATATTAAATTCTATTGATTAGACTTACATTTGAAACCACCATATTATGTAGTATTAATAGTTAAATAATTTGATTTGAGTGTTGATAAAGAATAAATATGACTTTTATCTTTGGGTTTCAAATACAAAATTAGGCCCACTTTTTAAAATAAAATAAATAGATTTAATAGGAGCAGAAGAAAATATTTCCGATAATATTTTATTGTGAAAGCTCTCGAGACTCATCTATGAAAATATCTTGTTAAAATGTTTATTTACTAGATTGAATCTCTTTGTGAGATTCTCACTCCTCACTCCAAGAAAATCTCATCAAGCAAGGAGCTAGAGTGTTTTACATATTCGGTTATGATACATTACATAATAATCAATTCTTAGAATATATTAGCTATTAACACACTAAGATAAGACAATTATTATATGGTCCTGACACTCGGTCAAAGTGCAACATTGATATAAGGCAGGTAGTATAACAATAAGAGTTTGACACTCTAGAACCTTGTTTACTCTATTTTGACTACCTCTGCACACTAATAGAAAGGAAGCATTTATGTACTAATTAACTCATTTTCCTGTTTGCAAACATGGTATAAGATAAGCATTCTCATCTATTACTATTTTAAACTTCATTCTCATCTCTTTCTCTCACAGGAATATTCTCTTAAAGTAAATTATTTTCTTTTTTGAGAACTCTAAGAATCAAGCAATTTACTTAAATATCAAAGAGCTTTTTTCAAGTTTAGGCTTGATACTTTGATACTTATTTTCTTATTTTGCATATTTAAAAAGTTATCTTAGTCTCATGTCAAAATAGATGAGATTTATCATTTTTTTTTTTAAAGATATTTGCATTACCAAGTGTCATATTAGAAAGGGTGCTTTTTAATTAGGGAATGTTAACGAAGTCAACCATTTTTTTTTAAAGTAATATGTATAGATACTGGTAACAATTCATGCTCCTTTTTGTGTATTGTATTTTTTATTTTTATTTTTCTTTATTTTCGTAAATCTCGTTTCAATTGTTATTTGAATTTGAAACGTTTGGTCTTTAAGATCATTGAACCAAACATTCATTGGTGTGTATTATATGTTATATATACTTTCAATTTGGGACGAATTTAAACTTCCTCAAGTTTCAGGTCCAACTTGGCTTAAGAGGGGATTTCAAATTTGAGTTTAAAGTGAGTTGAGTTTATCTGATTTTGACCCTTATCCCCAACCCATACCTAAACCCAAGTGAACCAAATGAAAGGGAGAAAAAAAATAAATTCTAGCCAGTTTGGTCGAAACTCAAACATAAACTAAGGTTCAAATTCTTCTTTTTCATAACTCATGCGAATAACAATAAGTGTATATTTTTACCTCAAATACTCCATCATTGTGTGAATTCAATAAATAATCAATTGGAAATATTCATTTGTTAAATTTTTATGATAGAAAAACATTAATACTCTTGTTTACACTAATACTACTATTAACCCTGATTGCGAGTTGGATACAGATTGCAATTAGTAAAAAAAATTATAGATATGACACGTCGAATTTTGAAAAATTTAATATTTTTCAAAATTAGATCCAACCCTATATATATATACACACAGTCATGTCTATGTCTAGTTGTATCCATATCTATGAGATATACATTTTTAAGGTAGACAAATATTTTTTAATTTTATATAAATAGATTCCAACAATTTCCTAATTGGGCTTATGCCCTTTAACAGCAAATTTGAAGCCAATTGCGTTTAATCATTATAATAATAATAATAATTAAGAAAATGAGTTGGGGTTGGATTTGCATTCGGCCTTTCTGTCTGACCCACTTCAGTCTGACTTATGAGTTGGGCCGGGTCATTAGGTCCGATCTTCCCAGTCAGATCGAGACCCAACCCAAAACGCCGTGAGCATGAACGGCTCTAACCGCCGCGATCTCAGCGTACCTGGACACCCCACCGAGAAAGGAGAACTGAGCTTAGCTGACACTAGCATTGGCAATTCCCATGGAGTTCAGGCCTCGAGATTACAATGCTGAACAGGAAGCCCACGAGCTTCCTCGATCAAGCGCGGATCACCATCCTCTTTCAACTCCATCTCCATCACCATCTCCACTGAACCAGGTTCAATTAAATCTCATCATAAGAATTAAATCAAAATTCATATTCATTCTGTGCTTAGATTCAAAGCTACTGCTTGCCCTATTCGAATTTGAATTTTCTTTTCAGTTTTAGGAAATTGCCCTAATTTTAAATATAGGATAGTTGCTATTAAACTAAAGCTAAGGAGTCCAAGCTTTATAATCTCAACTCGTAATTATGGTTTAATTTGTTGGTTTTGGCTATGGTTAATCTTGATATAGGTTGTTGTTACAAATCGTGAAGATAATGATTTCTTTGATCCACTGAGAGAAGGGGAGGCTAATACAGTGGGTTATATTGAGGATATGCCTGATGTTGAGAGTGCTTCTGCTGCTAATTTCTCTAGTAAAGGGGCTATTGCTCAAATTCCATCAAAGGAGTGGACCTCTTTTAAGAGATTCTTAATGCAAAAGTTTCCAGTGTCCAAAATGATTTCAGTTTCTTCAGTAAGCAATTATATTTTATTTTATTTTATTTTTTTTGTTCTGAATTTGCATTTTAATCTAAATTAGTTTATTTATTTATTCTTAATATTCTGTGTTGATATCGTAATACTGAGAGTTTGAAATTGTTTTAATGGTTTTTAACAGATGCCTGATGTGATAGTGAAAAGTAGCAAAGGTATGGTACTTGGTTCTTTTTTTTTTTTTTTTTTTTAAATTTGTTTTTAATTAAGTCTAATTATTTTAGTGGAAGGAATTTCCTTGCTTGTTTTGTTTCTGGCAACTTTCATTCCCGCTATAGAAATTGAAATTACTAACTAAATGAAAATGAATTACTGAGACGCTTTACAGGTTTTTTGAATTACTGAGATTTAACCCTACTCTCTACTTTCCCTTACATTGCTATAATTGCAACGCATGCATCTGTTTTTTAGTTCTACTTAGCTCGAAACCCTTTTCCATCTTCTTGTTAAGCCTAGATCAATTTTCATCTATTGGGATTATGTTTGGCAAAAATCATGCATTGAGAAATGTCCTCTTGTTAATACCCTTAATGTCCACTATAAAACTTCTCTTTGAATCATGTATATGCTTTCTCTAAATCTAGCAAAGCCACACAAAGCTTCTTTTCCTTTTCTTTTCTTTTTGTTAGACTCAAGTTTAAAAATAGCCTCTATAGTTGATCTCCTAGGCATAACACCAAATCAATGCTCTAGCCCCAGAAGCTATGTTGTAACTCATAAACTTAATGCTCCCTACATTTTGCACCTTTAAAATAAATGTAATATTCTCTTTTCATGCTTGAATAGTTTGCTATAGCATTTTCGTAAAGTACTTAATGGAATACTTTGATTTGCAGCATTTGACAAGTCTTCAAAAAGTACATATATAGAGGAATTAAATGATTCACAAAGAATTCCTGAAGATGATGCCAAAGTTATCACTCAGCAGGAGTATGTCTCACGATTACATGAGCTCAAAGATGAAATTATGCGTGCTTGGCATGCTGAAGATCGCATAACGGCTTTGAAGTTGTCTATAAAGGTGAATTAGGGGTTTTTATACTTGTTGGTTGGTTTTTTAATTATGTTTCTTTATCGATTTATATCCAATTAGTGTTTTAAATTTGTTATGAAAAAAAAGAAGTAAAATTTCTTTGCCATTTCACTAGGTTTTCTTTTGTAACTAATTGGCTAAGAACCATTGCATTGACCTTTGATTTGAGAATATTCAATAGTTTGTGAAGCTAATTTAGCCACACACAATGCATGAATAATATAACTTAAAGATTTAAATATAGCTTGCATGCAGATTTCCATACTGATTTTTAATATGGAGTGAGGTCCATATTACATATGCATTTTCGTAGTAAAACATACAGGGTGAAATTGTGAGTACATTTGCTACTCAATGCCCATTGGTTTGGCTTTTGAAAGCCAGCAGTGAGAAGTCTAGTACCAGCTGCTTAAAAACAGTGTTTGGTAAAGAAAACATGAAAGCTAGCAGTTGAATTTTCAACAGCTAGCTTTTGGAATTATAGCTAAACGCTAGCTTTTGTTAGGAAAAGTATCCCATGTCGAATAATGACAAAATATTTAAAGAACTTATAAGTGAGTGGGTGTTAGATTTAGC
Organism: Reutealis trisperma; assembly: GCA_947687605.1. Classification (NCBI taxonomy): domain Eukaryota; kingdom Viridiplantae; phylum Streptophyta; class Magnoliopsida; order Malpighiales; family Euphorbiaceae; genus Reutealis; species Reutealis trisperma. The sequence goes on from CANTUT010000019.1 coordinate 9,599,482, forward strand.
AAAAGCCAATTGGTTTTGGCAAGTGGGTACCAATATTTACCCACTTATAAGCCTGAATGGTCTATAGACTTTAAAATGATTATCAGAGTTTTATGCCCAAATGGGTTGGATTTTGGGACTTGTGTTCAAGCTCCTATTGTTGGATTGATAATGATTTCCGTTTGGATTGAAGCTGAAGAAGAAATGCTAGCTGGTTTATTTGTGAGCAAGTGTCAACTAGCCTGTTGATATTGGACCAAGTCCGGTTGCACTTGAGGGAGTGTGTTGGGAAATGTATCCCACATCAAATAATGATAAAATATTTAAAGGGCTTATAAGTGAGTAGCACAAGCTAATTAGTTTTGTACAAGTGGTTCTAACATTTGCCCACGTGTGTTATGGGCTCATGGACTTTAATGGAACCAAAAGCTAAAAATTCTAGCTTTTGGACTTAAACACTGGCTTTGATAAAAAAAAAATTCTATTGATTTTTAAAATTATTACAACAATACTTTCTAATGATTAAAAATATAGATTATTTATTTGGATTTTTAATACATTTGTATTTATATAGCCAATCACAAAGTAACTGAAAATGAGCAAATAATAAAACATACATAATATATTTTTATCAATGTATGCTTTATATGTGTAATACTAAAGATATTAATTATATATAATCGGTAAAATTCATATAATAGATAAATATATTTATTTCCTTATTTGTTATTTTATAATTATACTGCAATGTCAATCACTGAGTTACCTAACACTTTGCAATTAAGTACGTGGCTGGTTTTAAATTGCTAATAACAGCTGGCCACTAACTTCTGATAGCTTATCGCTGATTGTTGATTCTTCATAGTTAATCACATATGCTAAACCAAACAAGCCCTTAGTGATCACAAATTGGCTTGTTCTTATAATTTTTAGTCAAGGAAAGAATCCTGACCATGGTTGTTAAAACTGAATTGGCCTGGCCAGTTCAATCGGAAAAACCGGGAACTGGTCGTTAGGCCGGTCCGGTTTAGGTCATAAAAACGAACTGGTTAGGTAACCGGTGGCCCGGGCCGGGCTGAATTAACTGGGTTGGGAAAAAATTGTAGATGTTAAAGAGTTGTTTGGGAGTTTGGTTAAAGTAAAGTTGCCAGAGCAAAGTGGAGAGGTGTGGTAGGCCATAGATTTATTTTAGTGGTGAGTCTAAGAAGTGAATCATCATCTTATAGTGGCAGTAGAGGAGCTGCTAGAGGTGAAATGATGGTTTTGATTTTGAGTTTTGATGGTTCTTGGTGGTGTAGGATTTTCTAACAAGGATGGTAACTTGGTTTTCAAAAGAACCAGAAGTGGCTATGGCGGTTGAGTTAGTGGTGGTGGTGATTGAGCTAGTAATGGTGAAGATTATGGCTAAGGGCAAGCAGATGAGTATAGCACAGAAAAGAGTGAGTGGGTTTGGAGACAGCATGTTTACAAAGAGAGGCTAGGGTTTCTTTTGTGCTATCCTTCATTTTTTTTATTCTATAAAAATATGTGCAGCATTAATAGGTTTCTCATTATATGTAATTTAATATTGATGTTTATATTCTAATAATTTATGAAGCAGATGAGTAATTTAATATTGATGTTTTATTATATTCTAATAATTATAATCTTACCCATGGGGTAGCAAACTCATAAATTAAAGGCCCATATAGCTTATGCCCATTTAGGCTAAATGGCAATGATTAGAGGCCCATATGCTCACAGATTATTAGAATTTAGAGCATCAATATGAAATTATTATAACATCCTTAAAATTCATTGTAATTACTATTTTAATCCCTACTGGTTTAAAATTAACACTTATGAAAATTTTATATGTATATTATATTTATTTTTAACATATGAATAATAAATATATGATATTATTTAAAATTTTAGTTTGACCTGGGTGGGATTTTTGACCCATGACTCTCTGCTTTCACCGTTTTAAGATCAGGCTGGGTTTGAAAACATTGATCCTAACCTTGGCCCCTCTCTCTCTCTCTCTCTCTCTCTCTCTCTCTCTCTCTCTCTCGGTTGATCTTGACATAGATATTACATTTTTCTGCTCTGCAGGTTGCTAAGCTTCTGATGGATACTTCAATTCTACAGTTTTATCCTATGTTATTTGTTCTTGTGACAGATATAATGGACATGCTTGGAGATATGGTATGGAAACGCATCAGGCAGAAAGCTGAATTTGCCCAAGATGGAAGCTTTCTCCATGCATTGCCAGGTCTATATAATTTTTAGTTGGTGTTTGTGTCTCTAACTGTTCTTCTGTTTCTGCCAGACTCACCTTTCACATTAGTAGAGATGCAAGTGGATTAAATCCTTGTAAAGGATTAGATGTATCAAGTTCTCTGGATAAATTAGTGGTTGTTCCATTTGTAATTTTCTCATGAAACTTAAGAGTTATTGACCATTGTAGCTCTTGTGTTTAGATAATTAATGCATATCGATTTGTTATTCTCATATCAAGTGACAAGCTTTTTTTGGATGTGTAAGGCACATTTGCTAATTGTGATTTTTATGTTAGTTTGTGTCCAGTGCATCTATTTGTTAATGCTCATAGGCATAGTCACAAAAAAATGTGTATGTTATGTAGCACTCCCTAAAGTAAGATCCAATTGAGTGGAATTGTTAAGTAGTAGTATGTACAGAAGTTATCACTGCTTCTGATAATTTGTCATGAAATTTTTAGATCTATTAATCTAACCCTTCTTAAATCTGGGATTCAGAATATTTTTAGTCATTGTTTTGAAGAAGCTAGATAGTGTTTCCTGAAGCTTTTGTTGGAATTATTTGGCAGAGAATTTTAAAGCAAGTGATATTTGCTATGATGCTAAGGAAACTTGCAATAACTGGTTTTGCAAAGTCGGTTCAATCCGAGAGCTTCTTCCACGCATGTGATGTCCTTATCTTTTAAATTCTTCACTTTCCTCTACCCTCTGCTTGTTTTCAGTGATGCTAGTCACTTGAAGGTTTTATTTATTTATTTATTTATTTATTTTCATTTGTTCATTGATGAACGAACTTTAGGCCTTCATTTCTTATTTTTGATTTTTGCCTAGTGCTACATGTACAAATATCACATGCCTATTTCAATTCACAGAAGGTGGTATCTCGAAAAGAAGGTTGTTTCCTTTCTATAATCGAAATTAATTGTATAAGAAGATAACTTTATCTGACTGTGAAATTAAGCGCAAGGAGGTGGCTTCCTCTTGAGAGAAAAATTGAAAAGCTAATGAAAGCCGCTGATGCAGTAAACTCTCCAAATTGAAAATAAAAAATAATAATAAAAAAAGAACTCTTGACTCTCCTACATGTTCTATGAGGTAAACCTCTAAAAATTTTAGATGCATGACACCATGCAGAAGCAGGAAAAGAAAAGCAAAAAAAAAATACCCTATCTCAGAGTATGTCAGGATAAATCTTGATACTTAGGGATTCTAGCGTTTCTCTTAATCCATATGCACAGAGAAACACTTAGGGTTTCTAGTGTTTCTCTTAATCCATATGTACAGAATGCCTGCCAGTGTAGCAGATTGCCAAAGAGTGTTTCTGTCTTTCTTTCAAGCTGTATTCTCTCTCTCTTCTCTATAAATTTTCTTTTTCTATAAAAAGAAAAGTTGGACTAAATGTGCATTTTTCAGAGATCATACAGTCCTTATGGCAAGTTTTAGTTATGTTACTCGAATGTTAATGTTTTCTAGTGTTTGATTTAGCAGAATTTACATTTAACATCTTGATCAGCAGTCTTTATACGCTTGAATATTTAATTTCTTATGGAATGAACACAAAATTTTTTGCTATTCTGTGATTCTCAATTTTTTGCTATCCTGTGATTCTCAAGCATTTCTTACACCTGCTTCATGTTTTCATAGGACAGGGGAAGGCAAGTAGTAATTTAGTAAATCACTTGCTAGACTGGGGCTTTATGGCTATCTTTATTCTGTTCGACTTATATTCCAAGTTCCTATGATAGTTCATCACTCAATTGGTTTGATAGTTTTCCTTTTGTGTTTGTTCATCATCTTGTTTAAAGCATGGGCATGTGAACCTCTCTGCATGGGTGGGTTTAGGAATTTGGCTGGTTATTTATTGTTCTTTTATTTCAGATATTTGGAATTGGCAATATTGCCTTGCTGGCGTTTTCTGCTTGACCATCCTGTCGATAATCTCCAGCGCCTGGTTATGATGATAAGAGGGATAGCAGATCCATTGGCATCTGCCTATTGCCGTCTTTATATGGTCCACTGTGTGCGAAAGTTGCCTGCATCTGATAAGGGTACATATCATTGCCTCTTTTCATAAATGACAAGTAGCCCTTCATGCACTATTAATATATGGATGGTTAATGCTGCCAACTCACAAGTAGCCACATATATGGTCTAGTGGAGTGTGTTTTGGTTTTGACATAATCATGACTTTTAGATTTCAATTTTTCATTTTAGTTTCTCATAATTTCTCATTTTATTTTCCAAATAACTGCAAAGTTGGCTATATGTGCACTTGGTAATATAAAAGTATAATTCCCCACAGAAAGTGATACAACAAGGAGGCTTTTGTAAAGTAAATATTGAGTGGGGTTAAACAAACACGGCAAAAGGCCGTTTACATTCACTTCTGGAAGTTCATCCTTAGAAGAAGAGAGTGTTTGGGTTCCCGGGGGGGGGGGGGGGGTGCGGCTGTGGTTGTGTGGTGTGGTGGGGGTGGGGACAGAATGGAAAGTTTACAAACTTCACTTGTAAGGTAATAAAGCGGTGTAACCAGTAGCTCTTCATGTTACAGTGGGAAGAGCTATACCCTGGTGGTCCTTTTTATGCTTTATCAATATTGAATCATTGGCTATGGCCTCATGGTCTGACTTGTGTATTTATATATCTTCACTAAATTAAACATGTATTATAGCCTCTTAAGTTTGTCGTGGAAACTTAGATTGGTATGTTTGATTTGGCTATGCAGGATACCTGGTTGCATGTGTTAATGACATCAAAATCCTATTGATTCATCTTTTATCAGCAAAGGAAACCCCACATAGACATTTTACAGGCAAAATAAGGTTGCTTGTCGGTCTGATTGAACCAACTATTGAATATATTATGAAATGCATATTTGAGGATGTATCCCAGGTCAGTTATATATTGTCTTAGTTTATTGTGCTTATGACCAAACTTATAACTCTCATTTCCTTGAGAATTCTCATATGTAATTTATATCAGCAAATCTATACATTGTCTGTTGTATGTTCTACTTTTTTAATTTTTAAATTTTTCTGAACCTTAATACAAGGAGATACCACAATCATTGGGGTTATTAACTTCCTTTCCTTTATTCTTTTGGAGTCACTGTTGTTCATCTTGTTTCCTTAGTAACAATGTAATGTACTAGTGATCTCGTCCTAAATAGTTTCTGTAACACGAATAGCTCTTCTAAATTATATACTGAATAATGTTTCTAATTTCTATTGAAAGAGGCAAGTAGAGTCTCTACTTGTGGAGCTTGGGCTAGGAAAGAATCAAGCAGATTTATCTGGGAGTTTCCCATGTGTCTCAATTGTTCTTCACCATCTGCTGAAGGAACTTCCAACTGAAGTAATCAACTCAAATGCTGTGGATATTTTGCATCTGATTAAGTGCGGCAGTGACAATTCTTTTGAACAGGTATTGTTCATATGACACAGACACCCATGCTGTTGGCATTTGCATGCTCCATATTTTCTCTTCCTTTTTTCATTTCAACATTTACATTCTATACTTGAATTATTAATTTATTTTTTGGTTGGTCTAGTGTTTGAATTATAGATTACTTGGATTTAGACTAGGTGAGAGCAGATCTCTAGCGTACAACATTAACTCAGTAGTGGATGAAGTTATTCAGGTACTTGGAGCTTTTTTTTTTTTTTTCCCTGTTTGATTGATCTGCAAATTTCATTCTTCATTTTTGCTCTTATATTTTTTTCTATTACGATATAATATTTTATTTTTCTAACCTAGCTTTCATGCTGATGATGCATGGTACAATTTTAAGAGTGGGCTTTTTTCTTTAATATTTCTTAAATGAATGTTCCTGAATTATTCACCTAGCATTATACTTCCCTGTCAGCCTACTTTTATTCCACATAGCTCCATCTTGTTGGATCATAGAACAACAATCTCCAAAACCGGCTAATTTCAGATTGCTGGCTTATACTCTTTTCCCCCATCGAGCAACCACTGCATCGTGGTTTTTCTCCCTGGCTGTATGTCATATTCTATCTTTTAGGAAGTGGCCAATACAAACATTGGTACTTATACACATCCACTGGAGATGAATAGCAGACTCAGTAACACATCCACTGAAGATGAATAGCAGACTCAGTAAATGTGATTGAACACTTTGTTATTTTAATGGTGACAATGAAACAATATAACTGGTTAAACCCGGTTGCTCAAATGTCGAATAATCTTCTTTTCATAAGGGTGCTATATCACATAAAAGTTCGAATGCTTAATCTCCTCTCTCAATAGTTTGTGGCTAGCACTTCCAACGAGCTAAGTAAATTTCTTTTCAGAGATATTGTTCCAGTCAACTTGTGTCTGTTCAGGATTTCTGATTCCAATAAGGATTATTTATTACAAAAGAACATAATCCCCAAGGGGCCCCACTGATGTGAGCGTGGAATTCTAGTGTGAAAATTTTATCCTCAAATCCTATTTGGAAGGAGGGAATATGTGCGCGCGTGCGTTTGCATGTGCTTATGGGAACCGCTAGCTTGCCTTTTTTTTGGCAATTTAACAGCATGTGATCATGTTGACTTAAAATGCTCTTTCTCTCTTATGTTTAGAAAACAAACAAGTAAGGACATTCAAGTAATTTTAAATTCATTGATTCCTTCGCTCTCACGATTCCCAGATTGCTTCACTTCTCTCCTTCTTCAGGTTATTCTGTTACCATTGCAGTGGAGTTTGTTTTTACCAATCCAAAACAAGCTGCTGGCATTGTTATATGTAGCTTTGGCTTGACAAGATAATTTACAAACAATCCAGCCCTTTGTCAAGCTAGAAAGAAGTTTGTCCGTTCCTAAACAGGGTCTTGCCATTATGATGTGTAGATGATGGTAGATAAAAGTGAGGGCAAGTAGATTTTTTCTGTTACCAAGAAGGAATTGAAAGAGAGGAGATAATTAAATAGATGATACAGGAAAAAAGAAGGAAAAAAGGAAAGTTTGAAAACAAAAGAACGATAGCAGTGGGCAGTGGCCTTAATGTTGAGAATTGATAGGGTCATAAGCAGAGTTTGACCAAAATATTGAAGGAAGAGACAGAAAGATGGAGTGGACCAAAGTTGAAGGAAGGGAGAGAAAGAGTAGTAGTTATCTTCTGGAAATTTTAAAATTTAGGGATCCAGAATTACTCATATATCCTTTAAGTTAATTTTTCAGCTCAACAAAGAGAGGAATGTTATTTAGATCAAAACTAGTTTAGGCTTGAATTAATAACTTGAAAAGTCAGTTGGTTTTTGTGTGTGTGTGTGTGTGTGTATACATACATACATACATACATACATACACACATGTTGACATAGTTATTAAAGGCGCAAGGCACACTAAGGCGTTAAGGGGGCCTAGGCACAAGGCGCAGGAGTGCGCTTGAGCAACATGAGGCTCAAGAAGATAGAATTTTAATAAAATTTCCATATGAATGCCTAATTCATAATAAACTCAACATGTTAGTAATATGTGATTGTTAAATTAAGTAGACACAAGTTAATAATATCCAAACTTAATTTAAAGTTTAGAATCTAATTAGCAATAACACCAAAAAAAAAAAAAAAAGTGCACAAAAGAAGATCATGTATTTCTAAATTATAAACAATTTAATTCATTATTTAAAAAAATGATTCATTAATTAGACATTTTTCAGACTTGTATTTAAGCTTGTTCGTATCAATAATATAATAACTTATACAGACAAATTTTAGACCCTCAAAAAATCAAAATAAATATTTACCCAATACTGTTGTGTCTTTTAGAAAGTTGAACTTAGAAAAGTAAATGGTAAAGAGGATCAATGATTGGAAACAAAATATGTGAAAAATAACCCAAATTAAGGCAAGAGAGATGACCAATCAAGGTAAGAGGAGAGATGTTTGGGGTGAATGAAAGCCATGAATGGAAAGATCAACCATGATTTTAAGCCAATTATTCTCTTTTGCTTTTTCCTTTTGTTTGCTAGATCAACTTTTTCTTGCCCTAATTCCTTTTTCTTTCCTTTTTCCTTTTATTGAAAAATTTGAGCGTGGTTTGGCTTATCATAAGTTATCTTCATACTTAAATCAATTGTTCAGATTATTCCACACTTAATTTTTTTTTTTTTAAAAAGTACAAATATACATAAATAGGAATTTTGTCTCAAAGGTGAGCCTATAAGGCGCCTTGCCTGAGGCTCAAGGCGCACCAAGGCGTGCACCTTTGTGACATCGCCTGCTTTTGGCAGATTGAGGCGCAAGGGGATGTGGTTTGGAAATTAAAGGTTAGAATTGAATATTCCAGGGCTGATTTTATAGAAATCAGATCTGGACAAGGATTAAGGAAAGGAAAAAAGGGAAAAAACTTCTAAGAGTCACACTTAGAAGGTCTAGGAGTCACACCTAGGGTTGAATTGAGTCACACAATTCTTAGCAATAATGCAGGATTTATTTTATTGAATCTGAAAGTTGTCTAATAATGGTTACAAGCCTAAGTATTTATAGAGTTGAAACTAATCCAAAGCATGTTTGGATTAGGAATCCTACACTAGTTTTCCAACTAGAAAAACAAATTAATACTAACTAGGAAATACTAAACCCATACTAAATCCACTAAAACTCCTAAATAAAGACTGCAAAATAACAATAATAAAAAACCCTACTGTTCCAGCAATTCTGGAAATTACAGAAATACCCTCAGCCCTAATAAATCAGAATTCCTGCATTAATCAGACCTAATAGACTTCCCATTCAGCTTCCCCATCATCCCATATGTTCCAAACAAGTGCTTGCGCTTTTGAACCCTCTTTGGCACGACGTTTGTAAACATGTTGCCATCGTGCTCTATCATTTCTCCCCGGCTTGAAAGAACTCGACCCTGTCGAGTTAAAAGCATGAAAACGATCATAAAGGTCTGGATCAAGCCTTTGTAGTTCTTCTTCGGTTATCCAAGTACAATCAGAATGTGGATGACCCACCCATTTGACCAAAAACTTTTGATAACCACCTCCTCTAGTAGAAACCACTTGATAGTCAACAATATCTTCTATTTTTTCTTTTAGACGAGGTAATGGAGGGAGCCTAGCTACTTCTTGATTATGCACATAATCATTATCATCATGACCATGATATGAAGTAAGATCTTCAATATTGAAAATATTACTGATATTCATGTCTTGAGGAAGCTCAAGAACATAAGCATTTGAGCTTATTCTCTTTAAAATCTTGAAAGGACCCATCTTCCTTGAATGAAGCTTCTTGAAAACACCTTGAGGAAACCGTTCAGGCTTAATTCGAACCATCACCATGTCACCTTCTTGAAATTCAGCAAATCTGCGTTTTAAATCAGCATGTGCCTTGTATCCCTCATTGCTTATGGCAATCCGCCTTCGAACATCATCATGTATATCTTTGATGTGCCTACTAAAAACTTCGGCTTCAATACTAGGACGACTGTCAATAGGCAAAGAAACCAAGTCAATTGGTTTTCGCGGAATAGCCCCAGTAACGATCTCAAAAGGACTGCGTCCTGTGCTGCGATTGACGGAGCTGTTATAAGCAAATTCAGCAATAGGAAGAATCTGATCCCAATTACGAACATGGTCACCAACACAACAACGAAGGAGATCACCCAAACTCCTATTAATTACCTCAGTTTGTCCATCTGTTTGGGGATGAAATGAGGAAGAAAATTTCAGTTTTGTATTTAACCTCCTCCACAAAGATTTCCAAAAATAGCTCATAAACTTGGAATCGCGATCTGAAACAATTGTTGTTGGTAATCCATGAAGTCGAACAACTTCATTGAGGAAGAGTTTAGCAATGTGAAGTGCATCAGCGGTCTTCGTACAAGGAATGAAATGAGCCATTTTAGAGTAGCGATCAACCACCACAAATATGGAGTCATGACCCCTCAAAGTTCTTGGCAACCCAAGTACAAAATCCATACTTAAATCTTGCCAAGGAGCATGTGGTATAGGTAATGGGGTATATAAACCTGTATTTTTCTTCTTGCCCTTGTATAGTTGACAAATCCTACACCTAGCAATGACCCTAGCAACATCTCGCTTCATGCTAGGCCAATAAAACCGATCTTCCACCATAGCAATGGTCTTATCTCGTCCAAAATGGCCTGCTGCCCCACCAGAATGCAATTCTTGAATCATCTCTTCACGTAGAGAAGTATTAGGCACACATAGTTGTGTCCCTCTAAAGAGATATCCATCATGCAGTGAAAAATTTGGATAATTAACATGCTGTCCAGTCAATAAATCTGCATATATAATGCTAAAATCCTTGCAAGTTGGATAATTGTCTTTAAGTAACTCAAAGCCCACAACTTGAATTGCCATTGACGTAAGAATTAGCATCACTCGACTAAGTGCATCTGCTGCCTTGTTCTCCACTCCAGCTGTATGCTTGATCACAAAAGAATATTCCTGCAAGAAAGCAACCCATTTGCCATGGCGAAAATTTAACTTCTTTTGGGAGTTGATATACTTTAGGGCTTCATGGTCAGAATACAAAACAAATTCCTTAGAAATTAAATAATAACGCCAATGCCGAAGAGCCTGAACAACAGCATAGAATTCCTTGTCATAAGTTGAATATTTTTGCTTTGCCTCATTTAATTTCTCACTAAAATAAGCAATAGGGTGGCCTTCTTGACTTAATACTCCTCCAATGCCTACTTGAGAAGCATCACAAGCTACTTCAAACACTTTAGAAAAATCAGGCAGCTTTAAAACAGGAGCCTCAGTCATCCTCTTCTTGATTTCTTCAAAGGCTTTAGAAGCTTCCTTGGTCCACTCAAATTGACCCTTCTTCATACAGTTGGTAATAGGCGCCATTATAGTGCTGAAATTTCTTATGAATCGCCTATAGAATGTTGCCAAACCATGGAACCCTCGAACTTCTTGCAAAGTAGTAGGAATTGGCCATTCTTGAATAGCTTTAACTTTATCACCATCCACTTCTACGCCCCTTGAAGATACCACAAATCCCAAAAACACAACACTTGAGGTCATAAAAGAACACTTCTTCAAATTAATATAGAGCTCCTCACGCCGGAGGACTCTCAAGACTTGTTGTAGATGAGAGAGATGTTCTTCTTTAGTCTTGCTATATATGAGAATGTCATCAAAATATACAACAAGAAAGCGACCAATGAAAGGTTGAAGGACTTGATTCATAAACCTCATGAAAGTACTTGGTGCATTAGAGAGGCCAAACGGCATGACTAACCATTCGTAAAGGCCATCCTTGGTCTTGAATGCAGTCTTCCATTCGTCGCCGGGCCTAATTCGTAGTTGATGATATCCACTCCTTAGATCTATTTTTGAAAAGATAGTAGAACCAACCATGACATCAAGCATATCATCAAGACGAGGAATAGGAAACCTGTACTTCACAGTTATTTTATTAATGGCTCGGCTATCAATACACATGCGCCAACTACCATCTTTCTTTGGTGTGAGTAAAGCAGGGACAGCACACGGACTTAAGCTTTCACGAACAAACCCCTTTGAAAGTAGCTCATCCACTTGCCTTTTAAGCTCTTCGTGCTCGCTAGGACTCATACGATAGGCTGGTAGGTTTGGCAATTGAGACCCTGGAACGAGATCAATTGCGTGCTGTATAGTGCGTAAAGGAGGAAGCTTGTTAGGCAATTCTTCTGGTGCTACATCAGAAAAATCCTGCAATAAATTAGTCACTTCTGGGTGCAATTTTGGGACTGTTTCAGCTGCTGCTTCTTTCACTTCCCTTGCAATAACAGCTAGCATAATTTTGGTATCTTTACTTTCCACTTCAAACCGTCTCTTGGTTAGAATATGGAGTTGTTTCTTCTGACCTTCATTTTGAGATTTGGTTGAGGATGGATAGCTTTGCGCATACTTCCTAATATCAAGAGAGCTCATCGGCTTCAGGACGAAGGCTTTCTTTCCAATGGAAAAAGAATAGGTGTTCTCTTTTCCTTTATGATTCACATTTCGATCATAAAGCCATGGTCGACCAAGAAGAATATGAGCCACTTGCATTGGAACAACATCACAAAGTATAGAATCACTATAACCGCCACATTTAAAAGTAACAAGACAGTGACGAGTTACTGGGATAGTGGAGTTGTTGATCCAAGCCACTTTATAAGGATGTGGATGTGGTTTGGTTATGAGATTCAAACGCTCGACCGTGGAGGTTGACACCACATTCATGCAACTTCCACCATCAATGATTAACTTCTTTGCTTGATCACCGCAACGAACCAAGGTCTGAAATATTGAAGTGCGCCGCCAATCTTCTTCTTCTTCCACCTTTGGAGTGGCTAAAATGCGTCTCACCACTGAAAGTAATGTGTAATCAATGCCTTCATCTTGTAGATCATCATCCACATAATTTCCAAAGTCTCCCAAATTGTCCTCATAATCTTCTTGTGATAAGTCTTCATCCATGAGTTCTTCTCCTATGTGCAAGTTCTGTTTCTTTGGACATTGATATCCCATGTGTCCAATTTCCCCGCATTTAAAGCATTCAATACCTTTGCCTTTTGCATTTGTAACATTGGAGGAAGCAGGTTTTGAGTTGATGAAGCGATTAGGTGGTTGTGAAGTAGTAAGTTTATTGCTGCGATTTACCCCAAATCCTCTTTTAGTTGCTGCTTCCGCTGCTTGAAATCCAATTTTCCTGGTTGTGGGTTGGTTCAAACTTTCTTCTACATAAAGGGCCACATGATATATATGGTCTAAAGATGTTAGTTGCTGCCTAAACAATTCCTTCCTGATGTCCATTCGTAAACCAGCTTTGAACCGCGCCATAGTTTGCAGAGAGTCTTCCACAATTTGGCTACGAAGTGTTAATTCTTCAAATTTTTGCATATATTCAGCAACAGACATGCTGCCTTGTCTTAATGCATACAGTTGTTCCCTCATCTTTGGAAGATAGTTAAAAGGCATATATTTTTCTTTTAATTTAGTCTTCATCTCATCCCATGTTATTATTAATGGCTGTCCCGTTCCTTGCCATTCATTCTCAACACCATACCACCATAATTTTGCCAATCCCGTTAGTTTCATCTTGGCAAACCTCACCCTTCGATTATCATCCATATCATACCAATCAAAGTATGACTGGATACTACGCAACCAATCTGAAAATACTGTGGGATTTACACTGCCTTCAAAATCCGGGACATCTACCTTGACTTTCTTGGTGATATCTCCAGCTGTATCTTGTCCCTGATTTTGTAGGTTTTGATTAGCTTGCCGTTGTTCTCCACCATTCCTATGAGGGGCTGGTAGTGGCTGGTTAATTAGTGCAGCAGGTCTTTGGGGAATGACTTGAGCAGCATTTTGGTGAGCTTGAAACATTCTCCCCAATTCCTCCATCCTAGCTTCCAATGCATCAAGCCTATTATTTGTTGTGTTCATTCCACCAGTCAACTGACGTAATTCAGTTTGCAATTCTGCAGTTGTTGTCTCATAAGTTGCTTGCATCGCCTCAACCCTTGAATTCAACTCAGCATTAGTCACCATTATTGCGGGGTTTTAATCAATAACTTCAAGGATCTTGAAGCTCTGATACCAAATTGATGTAGGACAGATTTAGATAATCTATTCTACTTTGAAATTTTTAGAAATTAAAGGTTAGAATTGAATATTCCAGGGCTGATTTTATAGAAATCAGATCTGGACAAGGATTAAGGAAAGGAAAAAAGGGAAAAAACTTCTAAGAGTCACACTTAGAAGGTCTAGGAGTCACACCTAGGGTTGAATTGAGTCACACAATTCTTAGCAATAATGCAGGATTTATTTTATTGAATCTGAAAGTTGTCTAATAATGGTTACAAGCCTAAGTATTTATAGAGTTGAAACTAATCCAAAGCATGTTTGGATTAGGAATCCTACACTAGTTTTCCAACTAGAAAAACAAATTAATACTAACTAGGAAATACTAAACCCATACTAAATCCACTAAAACTCCTAAATAAAGACTGCAAAATAACAATAATAAAAAACCCTACTGTTCCAGCAATTCTGGAAATTACAGAAATACCCTCAGCCCTAATAAATCAGAATTCCTGCATTAATCAGACCTAATAGACTTCCCATTCAGCTTCCCCATCATCCCATATGTTCCAAACAAGTGCTTGCGCTTTTGAACCCTCTTTGGCACGACGTTTGTAAACATGTTGCCATCGTGCTCTATCAGTGAGCCTATAAGGCGCCTTGCCTGAGGCTCAAGGCGCACCAAGGCGTGCACCTTTGTGACATCGCCTGCTTTTGGCAGATTGAGGCGCAAGGGGATGTGCCTGGTGCTCTTGGTGCGCCTTGCACCTCAGGCACACTCGAGGCGCGTCTTTAACAACTATGCATGTTGAAATTTCAACTTGAAAGTTTTGAACTCAAAACCTGTTGGGATGAAAGGGGGACTATATATATATATATGTATATGTTCATAGACACGCTCATTTAGGTTTGAATTAATTTTATCCTAGAGTTGGGCATTTTTATCCAAATCGAATTTTGACATGTAAATTTGGCTACTTGCTTGATGTGGCATCCCTGTAGACTTGATGGGATATTATGAGAGATTAGGCATTTATTTTGTCAGGTCTGTTTTACTCGGTAAAAGATTTCTGATGTTGTCATTGCTGCTACATCTAGTTTCTTACATTTACAGTCTGCCTGATATGTTCTTAAATCTTTTTAGAAAATATATTACTATTTCAAAACATGGCTGCAATACCAGGTCATTACTCGATATGATAAACTTGATGAGTACTTGAAGGTTGTGGATGCTTACGTGGATATCGTTCTTCAAAATCAAATGGTAAGTTGGGTGAGTTGAATGCCATGGCACCTTTTGGTTCTTTTTTTCTCCTGAATTCTTATGAAATAGCAATCTTGTTGGGCTGTTTGGTCATATCCATTACCATTATCCTTCTCTCATAAAATTTTATTTCTATTTGATGGCTTGACTAATTTTATTTCTTGATTCTAGCAACTTCTATTTAATGGCTTGACTAATTTCATTTCTTGATTCTAGCAACTTCTTTCTTTATGCCTACTGTTTTCTTCTTGCTCTGTGACTGTTAATCTCTGCATTTAGTATTTATATGTTAAATGATACTGTTAACAGGATATTTTTTTTTGTTCTCTTGTTGGTACTAAAGGACCTAGCATGATGAAGTAAATGCAAATCAGTGCTTAGCAGGCAGGGGATTTAGAACACAACTAAGGAGGAGTGTATTCCCAGATTTTTGTTTAGGAAATTTTCTTTCTTCCTCTCTCTCTCTCTCTCTCTCTCTCTCTCTCTCTCTTTTTTATTTTTTATTTTTTATTTTTTTAAGGGTAGATTATGATTGGACCGTATTCAGAAGTTGGTGCAACCTTACTCAGAAGTTGGTGCAACTGTATTGTTGGATTAAGTAGGGTTGAAAATGTAGATGCTTCCTTAATGCTTTTCAATATGTGAATGTGTCCAACAGATGTCATTTTTTGAGAAGATCTTTCAACTTACCAACTGGGATGGGTTGGTTGTTGCGCACCTTCAGATAATAGTATATCTGGATTTTAGATTCCACATCTGAACCTTTCCCCAAAGAACCAAGGAAGGAAAAAAAAAATAGTGGTGATTTTGGGTTGGGGGGCACCTCTTTCAAGTCTAAGAGCTCATACAGGATTCAGTTTTGACGTGCTTTTGAAAATTGTGTTTTGAATTATTTTTTATATTTTCAAAAAAAAAATTTATTGCTTTTGATAAATCATGATTTGGAAAAATCTAGAAAATTCAGCTTTTCCAAAACTATGGTTTTCTAAGCTCTACAAAGTTCAAAAGCAGTTTACTAAAAGCATTTTAAGCTCAATACCAAACACAGACTAAGAATATTAAGAAATGGTTTGGGAATTGTATGTTTTTTGAGTGTATAGTTTGCTCATATGAAAGTTTGATTAGCCTTCTATGCATTTTCCTGGCTGATTGGTTTTGTTACATTTTTCCTATCAAGATTACATGAAGCATTGTAAATATGAACAGCTGTATAATTGTCCCATTACCAAATATTTGGTAATCATACATCTTTTTTCATTAAATCTAATGGTTGTACCAGGTTAGTTATGTGGACACCCTTTTAGAGGGTCTTTATACACGAGCATGTAATAAAGAGATTGTCGAAGATGAGCAGGGAAGCTTGCAGTCCATTCTTTTGAAGCTTCTTTCTCATTTTAAGGACTTAGAGAGCATTTTTGCCTTGGTATTATACTGAATTCCCCTCCGTTTGCACCCCAACTCCCCCTCTCCCTCTTTCCCTTTTTTTTTTTTTGATTCGTATCTCATACCGCTATATGCTGAGAATTTATATAAGAATATTTGGTTTAAGTTTCATGTTTTGCAGTTATAGAACATAAAGAAATCATCAATTTTTGCAGAAACATTTTCTTGAGATCTTGGACATGATGTATGGGAGCTCTCGGAGTGTTATTGATATGCAGATTCTTAGTACGGCAACAAGGTAGTCACATGATTCTCAGATTTATTGCCTTGTTTAGGAAATAATATTTGGTAGTCTGTTTTTAGCATCTGTGTTAAGGAATAAGGATTTTTTTTAGTTCTTTGATATAACCTTCTTTCATTTTTCTTTTCTTTTTTTTTTTTCTTAAAAAAATAAAAAATCTTGCTTGTTGAATATTATGAATATGTAATTTTTGAACACTCTGGTAGCAGTTATGGTCATATCTTGGGCAGGAATAGTCATATACATGATCCAACAACCATACAGTTGCTTTTTGAAATTGCTCAGTCTCTGCATGATGGTATAGATTTTGCAAATATGAAAGATGATGACAAGCAACAGGCAGCACGCCTCATTTCTCGTTTTGTCCAGATGGTAATTCATTTCAGCTAGCTAGATACTTTATTCATTGAGTTTTATGTTCATGTTAGTAGTGAGCATCTTCCTTTCAATTAGATTGGTTGACATCGTCATTGCTGTTGGCTCTTAGGTTGATTTTAGGGCAGAGATGGAACAGCATTTAACATTTTTAGTTGAATGTCGTGGAGCTTTTGGTAGCATTAATGAACTTAAGGTCTGTCTCATCTTTCATTATCTTTTTCTTATTTTTCACATCTTCCAAGACCAGCATCTCAAGAAATGCAGGCATTTTCAATTCTTGTTATAAAATTTTCTTATGTAAGCTGTTAGTGCAGCTTGCTTTTAGTTATACTTACACATTATGGATTCATCTGCATTATGTCTAGGATTGGGCTTTTAATAGTGTTTGTTGATCAAGATGGCCTAACATGAATGACTACTTGGCTAACTAGCTCATGGAGGAGGATTCTTGATGATACAACCTTATAGTTTATTAGCTCATTCTTATTATTCTTGCACTTTCAAATAGAAGTTTTAGGGAAAAAAGCATGCTGGGTTTGGCAAAGTATTTGGTACCTATGAGAGCAATAAAGATCACACCACGAAATAGAACTTTGTATTACCAGCAGTACAGGAAAGCTGGGATGAAGACTACTTGTGAGTGTGGGAAAGATTGAATACCATAGACATATGGAATTGTTCCATGCCTATTCCAAGGTTCTTTATCACAATAATTGTGGATTAGACTAAATGTTCATAAAGCTGCAGTCAACGAATTCTAAGGCACCAAGAACTATCCCCAGGTAAAGAGGAAGCAAAATTTTTTAGGATTTTGCCATACCCTCTTGTGGCTTTAAATTAAATATTTTTCATGTTTGAAATGCTCATATGGTTATTGGATATTACGTTGTAGATGAAGTTTACTATGAGCATACCTCTTTATTGTGTCGGTTAAAAGATTACAAGAAGTCCTTGTTTTGGAACAAGGCCAGCCTGTCACACATGCTTCTCTTTGAGCTATTTACCCAGCATTTATAATTTACTTGCAGGAAACTCTTGTTCATTCAAGCAATAATTTGGCAACTAAAGCTTTGAAAGATGGAAAAAAACATCTCAATTTTGTGAAATCTTGCATAACATTTAGTGAGGTCACAATACCTTCTATTTCATCTCAAGTTAGGCAGTTAAATCTTTATCTTGAGACTGCTGAGGTAATGATCTTCCTCTTGATGTGATTTTCTGATAAATCAAGTGAACTTCGTCTAAACTCATACATGTTTCAATATCTCAGGTTGCGTTGTTAGGTGGGTTAATTACCCATCCAGATGGGCTGATTGCTTCTGCAATAGGCTGTTTAGAAAATGTGGACTTCACAGGTGGTCAGTTCATTTCTTCTCACTAATAAGCATTTGTGATCATTAAAATGGTTGCAGACTGTGATCATGCAATTGATGTGTGATCATGTTATTTATAACCTATGGATATTCAAATCAATGCTTTAGAATAATCACTTTTTTTTAGTTAAAATAATATAACCATGAAAATGATACTCTAATCTTTGGTGAAAACTGGATGAATCATCTTAAATTTTTGAATTTATGCATATCTTTGTCTTTAGATTCCACTAACGTGAAGTTATGTGAAAAAAAAAAAAAAATTCTGAGGTATCCAATTGCAATCATGTTCCGGATAATGTCTTTTATATACCACAGCATACACAGACAGAGCTACTTCACTTGTAATGTTTTATATACCACTGCCAAATATTTCTGTTATCCCAATGTGGTTGTGGACTTTGAAGGGCTTATGTTGGGTTTATCTCGTTTTTCTGAACTGCCCCTTGCCTTTGCTGGAATTATTTTCTCATGTTTGTGGTTCAAAACAAAAAAACTATTATTACGATTAGCAATCATAAATGCACCAGTTAGTGTCTCCTTCAAATTAAACTTTTCTGGACAATGACTATGGGGTTAAAGGGAGTATCATGAGAAAAATGAGGAAATGTTTTGATTTACTTTATTGCCAGAGAAATGTCCTGGTATGAGAAGCAGAGCAACATTTTTTGAAAACCCAACCCATGTGCCATGTTCAAGTAGTGTGTAGTTTGGTTTTAACTTGGGTTAGAATTCAAAACATTTCATGAATGTTGAGGTGATAAGAAACTCATTAGTAACAACTTACCATAATTCCATGGTCATTTGGCTAGAGAAACAGGAACACGCAGAGATGCTTCTCCATGTTGCGTAACTAGTTCCTAGATTTCTATGTGGAGTGCTTTTTATCTTAATTTTTTAGAGTTTATTGGCACTTTACTTTTACTTGCATAAAGCAAATTCATGCATGGTACAAACATAAATTTGCTTGGAAGGAAAATTATTTGTAGTAGTGGATATTTTGCAAGTCAACTGACACTAATGCATATGTGCTGGATCTACCCCTACTTGTTATGAGCTCCTAACTTTCAATTTCCTAGTGGAGCCTTTATAGCGTGGTAAATGTTTTAAATCTTGTTTGAGACATTTGTTTTTGTTGGAAAAATAGCAACGACCAACTATGGGAAGCTCCTGAAGCATGAAGTGGAAAACTGAAGTGTACCTTTTTATGTTAAATTTCTTTTTTTTTTTTTTTTTTTTTTTTTATTTTAATTATTGGATTTACTTAACCACAGCCTCTCCCTATAAATGCCTGTGACACTGTATTATTATGGTATGACAAACAACACTAGAAAAAGAAGTGTTGATTTTTGTTTAAGATACATACTGCCTCATATATCGGGATTTGGGATTCTAACTTGCAGCATTCTAAGTGTGATCTTTTCTTTTGGCTTTAAGAGTGATCTGATTTTCTGATTTAGTTCATTTATTTCATTGTGTAGGCTCCCGAACTCCAATTGATGTTGATGGCATACTCTCCTCAATTCAAAAACTATGTAGCCTCTTGGTTATGATTCCAGGTCTTTGAATTCTGTTTCATTAATTTATATCTAATTTTCTGATTGCTTAAATCTCATGTTTGTTTCATTACTGCTCTTTTGGAAGTGATAATTGCTTTTATATGAACCCTTTTATAGGATAGTATTATGGCTTCTAAAGTATGGAGGTTTAAATTGTTTTTTCTTTTTTTTCTTTTTCTTTTTTTTTTTTTACTGAGTTTGTATATATGTATGTCATAATTTTTTCTTCTCTGGATACCTTCTTATTAAACTTGCACCATGCAGCTGAATATTTTGGGTTTGCTGCTGAATATTCAGATGATTGTATTTGGAGTTTGAATGACAAAAAAAAAAAAAAAAAAAGAGAGAGAGAGAGAGATAGAGAGAGAGAGAATAATTTGCAAATAGTAAAACAATCTCTTATTTTGCATATTTTTTCCAGTACTGAAATATTTTGTTACAGGATGCTGTCAACTGGTTATATCTAAGGATTCATCTTTTGAAAAGTCGTGTGTTTTCTTTTTATATCTGTAAATTTTTTCTTTTTCTCTTTAAAGGTAATTTTGACCAAGGTGTGACAAAAATTCCAAGTAGCATTCTCTCTCTCATTTTTTCCAAATCATGGTAAGCCATTTCCATTGGCCATTATAATTTTTGAAATTCACCAATTTAGCTTACACTTTTGTTGTTGCATTTCCTTTTTGCAAATGTTATAGGATGACCCCAAGAATCACAGCAAGGATATTTTGTGCAATAATTCTGTTGTTGGCAACACTTTCTCAGAATAAGCTCCCATACCATTTGTCTAATTCAGAGGCACAGGTACTTGTTTACCTATCAACATTAAAAGTTCAAGTGTGCAAAACTTTTGAAATGTATTTCCTTCTGCATTTATTTATTTACTATTTATTTTTTGTTGCAATGCTTTTAGCAACAATGATCTGAACTTTACAGAGTACATTTTCTTTTTCAAGTGACTAGTTTGTTGTAACCAGCTAAATGTGGTCTGATCCAATTATGGAAACATGAATACATTCTTGTGTTTATTCAGGCATATATGTTTTTTTGCTTATTTATGTTTGCATTGATTAGAAATTGATTAAGACATTTCATGATTGTTAATTTAATCAGAATGTATCACCATTTATTCTTGCATTTAAGAGCCATTGCCGGCATCTCTTGATGCCATTCCTAGCAGCATGCTAAGTTAAATGCTGCAAACATTTCATGCGAGTGCTTACACAAGTTTGATGTTAAATCTTACGGCTCCTAATAATATATTTTTTTGACATTTACTTTATTCAGATTGTGAGCAATGACTTGTTATTCTTTGGAGATTCATCCTATATGCATGAACTGGTCTCATTGTCTGACTGTGCTCTTCATAATCTAGTTAATGCTATAGAACAAGAGCCATCCAAGGTAACTATGTTGTCAAATAATTGATTTATGTTCCAATAATAGACCATTTTCATAACTAATCACATTATCCTGGAATTAAGACTGCTCGTGGAAGCATGGCACTTGAGGCCTGCAACTGCATAGCATTATCCTTCAAAGTAAGTTCTTTGAAATCCTTTGACTCTATTCACTTGATTTTACTGTCATTTTCCATGTTCAAAAATGAATATCCATGATTATGATGGCCTGTGGAGAGACAGGCTGAAAAGTAGTCTCGCTTTCCTTGACCTTACTGCTCTAAATTTTACTGCATCATTCATCATAGCCTTTATTGTTTCCTTCTTGTTTTGGACAGGTAAGCCATGATATATTGCAAATCTGCTGGAAACTGATTGAAACTGCAAGATTTTGCTTGAGTGCGAATAATAAATATCTGCAGTCTACCATCAAATATTTAGACAAGCAGCTGCCGAATTTTAAAGCAATGCCATCTGTGGTGAACTGATTTACCCATATTGTCAATTGAAATATTAAAAGGGTAAAACTTGGAAAATATATATTTGTATATTCTTCGGTTGTCTCTCTTTCTATACTGGCGTGGATGAGATATTCAAATAAAACTTGTCTATGTTCTTTAACTTAGATGGCATATTTTTTTATTCTTTTAGGGAGGTTACGATAAGCGTGTTTTTCATTATGTGTTAAGCTGTGTTCTGGCCCAGCCTTCATGAAATGAATAACATGCAAAGAAGAGGATTTTATTTGGATGGTTTCTTTTTTGTTCGTAGGAATTAGGGTGTTAGGAATTGAATTCGCGACCTTTTGGATTACCAGGCAAGCAGACAACTACTAAGATTCTAGCTTAATAACAAATGCATTTATTGATAACCCAGAAATGATATTGATATTTGATAATGTTTCTTAATAGTGGTTTTTGCTCGTCACTAATGGCTGAGCTTCGAGCTTTGAACTTCAATCAGTTCTGGATGGCTTGCTTATGACCAAAGTGAAAACGGTTTGGCAAACTTGTCTTGCGGGCTGCTTTATGTGTTCATCTATTGGATTGGATAGTTCACCTGAATATATGTTCCTTTGCTTATGTTTGATAGCATTGGTATTTCTTGACCACATGTTGTGCCGATGTAGGTTCTGGGTATGGACTCTCCTTTCTTTCCTCCAAAAAGAAATGAAGGATTATGTGCTATGTTAAATATTCTAACATTCGCAGTAATAAACTTTTGAAATTTGACTATGAAACCTTTGTAAAACTTGCAAGTCTTCACCACTTATCGGAGTCGGATCAAGGTGATTAAGGACTGGATTTTCTCTGAAGTAGATTTGGTCATACGAGATTAACATAGAATGAAAGAGCTTTCTTTAGGGTTTTTTATTTTTTTTTTATTTTTTTATTTTTTTTTATTTTTTTCGTTTTGCATGAAAAAAGAAAAGAATCTTTAATCTATAGGATTGGAAAAAGAAAAAAATGATTAATAAATATTTATCGTGGAAGTTTAAGAGATAAGAAAAAATATTAGTTATTAAAGATAAAATAGTATTATTAAAAAGTTAATTTTAGTAATAAACAAGAGAAATCTCTTATTTTCTCTATTTTGGAAGTTAAAAAAAGAAAAGAAAAGAAAAGAAAAATGATTCATAAATCTTTCATGATTGGAAGTAGGGATATTTAGTAAATTATCTTATTGACCCAATCTAAATAGTCAAGTTTCTCAGTAAGTCCATCGAATCAAATAAAAACAAGTTCATGATATTTCATATGAATTTATTCGAGTTAGTCAGATTAGGTGATATTTCACCCAAAATTTATGGTTTATTTGGAAAGTCGGATAGAGTAGAATTAGAGAAAATTTTGATCCGACTTGATTCATGAACTGCTAGCTGGAAGTTTAAGGGATAAGAAAAAATATTAGTTACTAAGAGTAAAATAATATTATTAAAAAATTATTTTTAGTAAGCAAGGGAAATCTCTTATTCTTTCTATTTTGAAAGGAAAAGAATACAATAAGTAATCCCTTAATATTCTTTTTTCTCTAAAGTAATTAAACTCTCAAACATTGAATAACTTATATCTCACTCAATTTTCCTTTTCTTTTCCTTCTCTTTCTTATTCTAACTCGCAAATAATGGCTTTCGACGTCTAAGATAAAAGTTTATAAGTGATGGAATCTTGAGCAAGAATATATGATTTTTTTTAGTTTTTGAGAAATTTTTTTGTGAAAAATGGGATCAACATTGAATAACTCTATTTCTTGCTTTTTCTCTTAATTTTTGTTACATTTTTTTTTGAGACATAAAAAAAGTATTATTTTTTTAAAAAAAAAATATAATTGATAAGAAAAATGAGACGAGAGAGATAAATGAAATATATGATAATAAATAATATTTATTTATTTCAATATATTTTGAATTATGATGGAAATTCCAATTAAGTGTATCTAATTAAAAAATAAAAATTATTCATTTAGATCTTGATTGTAAAAAAGAAATAAAAATTAAACATATTTTTAAAAAAATATTAAAAATAAAATAAAATGGGTCCAATTTCTTGAAATTTTTGGTTTTAAAAATTAATTGTTACCTTCGTACCAAACAACGATTACTAAACCTCGCAAAAAATTCCATATGCCGTAGGCATAATAACATCGCCTGATTCACATATCAAGTACTTTTCCTTAGGGTTTCTATTCACTCGTCTTCTATTTCTCTCCGGTTTGTCTCTACCTAGCGGCCCGAGATGGATCTCGAGGTGGTTGGCCGCCACGCGCTGCTCTTCGACGATGACTCAATGGCGGCGTTCGTCAACTCGCCTGCCGCCCTTGTCGAGTGGAACTCTCTCTCTATAGACCGCTACGACGTGCGCCACCTCCTGTCCGCCCCTCCCCCGCCGCGCAATCGTCGCTGCCAGCACCATTCTCCGTCTCCTAATCCTGACGATTCTCTTGAATCCGAGCTCGACCAAGAGCGCTACCTCGATTTGCCATCACCATTCGATGAGCAAGGTAATCATTATTTTATTATAAATTAATAACATTAATTTTTATTTGCAAATAACGAATATGCGAAAGTTACTTCTTTAGACCAGTTGTTGTAAATTTTATTACTGTAGTTTTAGCTTAGAGATTTATCTATGGATACAGTGGATTGATTACTAAGAAATTTTTCTATGGATAATGGATCATTTAGTAAGAAATTTGTCTATGGAAAATGGATTGATTAGGGAGGAATTTATTTATAGTAATGGACTGATTTAGTGGAAAACTCTGTGTTTTGAGATTATGGGGATGGTCTAGAGATTAGACATCTCTTCTTGCATGCTTGTGTTTGACTTCAAACTCAAATTTTGTTTTTTTTTTTTTTTTTTTTTTATTGTATACTGGTGGATATGTATTGTTTTGATGTTTGGGAATTCACTTTATGAGAGAATTATGAGGATGTGGCAAGAGGGGAAGTGGAGGGAAACGAATAGAGCTTTAATTTCTCTATACTAGTTTGGATGATTGAAGACAAAAGGCTGGTCATATAAAAAGGGGTCCTTTTTCTTTTTTTTTTTTTTCATATATTTGTTGGATGAATTTAGAAATTCTAGAATAAATTTGATTACCAGTTCTATTTTTCTTGAAATCTCTTATTTTGTGGGAGAAATCATGGTTCCTTCCCTCCTTTTATTTGCATATCTAAACAATGGAAGTTATCATTCCCTCTCTAATTCACTTATTTTCTCATAAATCTCTCAATCCAAACACTGTTTGTGAACAATTTATGTACTTTTTTTGTACTTAAAATTAAAATCGGGAAAATGTTTCTAAGTGGACAACATATATTGGTGTCTCATGGGCATGACTAATATAATATGCGAAGCCTAACTGCTTGCTTTCTAGTCACTGCTTTTGCACATTGTAGCTACAACTATCATTACCATTAATACATACAAATGCATTTGAATGAATTTTTTACATTGGACCTTTTTGTAGTTTGGTATTCAGCTGAACATGGGAACATGGTAATTTGGGCTTGTTCGAGTGCTTTGTATTTTGGATTGTTTTTCTAAGTTTGCAGGATCAAATTTTGTTAACTAAAGTTTCATCTTTCAGAGTGCCAAGTAAGAATTTTCCTGCCTAATTCTTGCAGTTCCTTTTTAATTTCTTCTGTTTTAAGTGGTCATGGTCTGCTGTTGTTAGATATTTGCATCATTTCAGGCGGATGTTCATGTATTTATTTGATTTTAATTTCTCTGTTTTTTTTCAGATTTAGAAAATGAAGCAGAAAGGGACAATGCTGGTGGCTATCATGCAGTTGCCTTTTCATATGGAGGCCCTAGTGAAACTTCTGACCAAAAGAACATTGATGCTGAGTCTGGTTTTCAGCCACCTTTTTCAGTGCCTGAACACTTGCTTCAAAACCTGGTAGGTAGACACCTTTCTCGCTCTTTTCTTTTTACATTTTTTATGATCCTGATACTGTTGTTTGTTTGATGCTTATCTAGTGTGACGGCATGATAGATGTCTAAGGTGCATGTATTTTTCTAAGGCTTACCATGTCTAAGTTTCAGATGCTTGGAGCAGGGATGGGAGTTCCTCAAGGTTGCGATTCACAGGCACCTTGTCTTGTTTTGATGTCTTGACAAGGGGCCGTACAGGTGGGATTAGGATGATAGAAATTCATTACTTTATCAGGAATCCTCTAGTGATCAGAGGGTAGATATCTTCATAGAGTTCTGTTTCTTGATCTTAATGGTTATCTGAATATATACATGAGAATCAGTGGTTTTTACTTAGGACAACAATTTTATAAGATGCCTTTTTATCTGGCATTGCTTTGTTCTTAAATTTTCCATTATTGAGAAAGAATTTTGTTTTTTCTGTTTTTTCCAGCCTCCAACAGAGAAGGTGCATCAGATCATTGCAAGAACTGCCATGTTTGTAAAGAAACATGGTGGGCAGTCGGAAATTGTTTTGAGAGTAAAACAGGGAGACAATCCGACATTTGGGTTCTTGATGCCTGATCATAATCTTCATCCTTACTTCAGATTTCTTGTTGATCACCAAGAACTTCTGAAGTCTGGCATTAATGGAAAAGGTATGGAAGAAGAGAACAAATCTGAAAGTAGTCTTGATCAGATTAGTGGTGTAGGAGGTGCATTGTCATTGCTAGGCTCGGTATATGGATCTGGAGAGGATGAAGAAGGTGCAACTGATGATGCTGCAGTCTTCACAAAAAGTGACTTAGAGGAAGCTGTTAATGCTGATAATTTGGCTGTTTCTCATGGATCTGAACAAAACAATTCTTCTCTGAGTGCAACTTCAAAAGATGAGACCCTTTCTAAGCCTCCATTTCATTCTTTGAAAGAAAGGTCTCATGTCATAAAAAAAAATCGTTCCATCAGTACAGTCAAGGCAGGGACCACAGCTGGAGTAAAAAAGGATGGTGATTTGTTTGGTGCAGTTTCCTCTGCTCTGGATAAGTTGCAACCTTCTGTTTCCCCTAGCCTGTCCAAGGTTGAGACTTCTATTTTGGAGCCTCCATCTGATTTGAAGAGAGTGGTTGATAAGATAGTTGAGTTCATTATGAGAAATGGGAAAGAATTTGAGTCTGTTCTGGTTGAGCAGGACACTAAGCACGGGAGATTCCCATTCCTTTTGCCATCTAACCAATATCACCCATACTATCTACAGGCTCTTCAAAAAGCTCAAGAGGTATGTTCTTGCAAAATCTTTTAGCTGTTCTAATTTTTAGTTATTTGCATTATTATAGTGACAATCACAGTTTGTATGGAACTACCACAAGTTAGTTGTGATGACGTCTTGAATTATTTCAATTTTTAGCTTGGATATTTTATGACAATTGAAGTGGGAAGGTCGGATGTAACCTCACTTTAATTTAACTATGGCAATTCTTTTATGGACAGAGTTGATCTTATGTAGTGATCAGATCTGATTGATTATTCTTTGAACTTCTTTGTTGGAAAATTGACCTTACATCTAAAATTACATGTATTGGCCAAGTCAAGTTTGTTGTAGAACTTCTGTCACAATTTAATTTTTCAAATGATGTGCTACAAAAGTGAATCTGATTTGCCTTAGCTTCTGACATTTTCTATCTTTGGTTACAGTCAAAGTTAGCTGGCAAGATTTTCATTTCAGAGAAGCATGATGTAGGGCACAGATTGGACAAGAAAACTGTTCCCAAAGAAAGCGATACTCTATCCTTAGCATCTGATATACCATATGAATCTGACAGGAAAGAAAAGTTTAAAATGGTGATTGGAAAATCAAAGAAGGATGGACAGGACCCACCTTCAAAAGCCACTCAGCCACACGTTGGAGTTAGTGTGGATGCAGCTGCTGCTGCTGCTATTCTTCAGGCTGCTACAAAAGGCATTAAGAATCCCAATTTGGAAATACTATCGAAGACCATAAATGGTATTGGTCAAGGTCATAGCAATGAAGGCTCATCTCAACCTCAAAGTTCTGATCAGAAGCCAAATCAGAATGCAGCGCCTGGTGTTTCTGTCCCTGTAGCTAAAGCCATTGCAAAGACAGCAGCTGTTGCAGCAGCAAGTGAGGCTGATTCATCAGAAGCAAGCTTTACCAGAGAGCAGAAGTTAAAGGCTGAGAGACTGAAACGAGCAAAGATGTTTGCAGCCATGATAAAAAGTGGAGCTGCACCATTAAAAAGTGAATCATCGCGCGGGTTATCCATAGAACCATCAGAGTCTGGGATTTCAGGGTCAGATTCTCAGGTTGTGCCTCTTGCAGGCCGAGAAAGTGAGAACAGTTTGGGTCTGTTGGATGTGGATGCTTATGACAAAATTGAAAAATCTGAAAAGAAAGGATCTACTGATGAACACAATGAACGAAGATCAAAGAGAAGCTACCGTTCTAGATCTAAAATGGGTGTAGAAGAGGAAGAGGAAGAGGAAGAGGAAGAGGAATTGAAAGAGGACAGGGATCGCAAGCATTCTAGGAGAAAGAGGCGATCCCATCGTTCTTCACGTCACAACAGGGATAGGCATAAACACAGGAAAAGGCATTCTTCTTCCCAGGACAGAGAATCTCAACATCAGCATAAGAACAGTAGCACCTCAGATGATGAGCCTCAACACAAGCAAGATAGTTCGTCCGAAGATGAGTATAGGCGCCCTAGACATAGACACAGGCATGGTAGTACCTTAGATGATGAAAGGCACTCTAGACATAGCTATAGGCATGACAGCTCTCCTGATGAGCATGGACACTCTCGACATAGGCGCAAGCGCAATAGTTCCTCTGATGACGAGTATATGCACTATCGACATAGTCACAGGCATGATTCTGATGATGATAATGATGATGAGCATCAGCATAAGCACAGTAGCTCCTATGCTGACGAGCATCAATATCGAGCCAAATCTGTAAAGCACAGAAAGATATCTCGCTCGGAAAGAGAGGCAGACTTGGAGGAAGGAGAGATCCTCACGAAATCAGATCAATCGAAAGTTAGTGAAGGTGGTGATGGTGCTAGTAGGGAAGCTTCCGTGGATTTACCAAAATCATACCAGGAGGTAAGGCACTCTTCTGAAACTGCTGAAGTTTCCAATGACCTTAGAGCCAAAATCCGAGCTATGTTAATGGCAACCTTGTAAGTAGAAGCACAATATGTATCTGAAGTTTATCGTTTTATAGTTTCAATGCATTCTCAATTTTCCCGACGGCAGTTCTTGTAGAAATGTATAACACGTTTCAGATTTATGGAAGGATGTTTAATTTCTCAACAAAGTAATGCTGAAAGCAAAGTTTTCTAGCTGCAAGATTATCCAAGGATATATACTAAGGGGACCTAGGCCAATAATTGTGCTAAACCCTTAGGTTGAACTTTCTATTTGAATACTTATAGTAGATCACTTCAGGACCTTGACAATTCTTTGAAGTTCCTGGGTTTTTTGGGTTTTGTCCCTTTCAGGTTCAACCTAACCCTAAAAACCGCTGGTTTGCTGTTGGGTTTGGGTTCTGTGTACAAGTTACCACCCTTTTTTTTATTATTATTCTAATAATTCTTTTCTTTTTGGGGTTAAGCAATTTTTCAATATTAATGATTTTTAACCTGAGACGAAAGTGTTCAATTTTAGAAAGCAAGCAATATTTTTTCCTTTTTCAAAATTTCCATTTAAAATTATTGATCAACGTTATTTATGTACAAAAATCAATCCATAGTCCTCAAAAGAGGACTGTTTTTTTTTTATTTTTTAAATGATACGTGTAATTTTCTTTTTCCTCATTCATAACGTTTTGTGGATTTATTAGATAGGGACTTGCCAAAAGCCATTCATCGCCTTTTCCAAAGGATTATCGCGTCCTAAAAAAAGGTATATGAGAAAGTTAGTAAATAGCAAAAAAAAAAAAAAAAAAAAAAAAAGGGGTATATGATGTACATAAAAGAAAATGGATCAGCAGCTCAGTAGAGCGATTGCCTGTTAACTGGCTAGTCTTAGGTTAAAATCCTTTTTATTTTGTGGGGAGAATGCTAAATTTAGAGCCTAAATTTTGGCTACAAATGCAATTAAGGGTCTATATTTTATTTTGATGCAACGTTAGGTATAAAGTTTCAAATTCGGTACAAATTAGGCTTGCTCCGTTAAAATTAACACTGTTAATTATGATTGGTAAAATAAAATTATAGATTCTACTTACATTTTTAAATAACAAAAAATATTAAAATTAAAAAATATATGTTTTAAATAATAAAAATATATTAAAATTAAAACAATCATATTTTAAATAATAAAAAAATTAAAAAACTTAAAAAAAAAAAAACTGATGAAACCCAGCATCAAATAAAATTTATTGTTTTTTTTGTTTTTGTATGTTATAGACATCATGCAATAACATTAAAGCAAATAATGGCGTATTGGACAGATTGCATAATCCAATTAGTGTCGCCATAAACGGAGATAGAGATAGGGCTATAGTAATTCATCTTTATCACAACAGAGCTTATATTCTATGAATTGCATGAGTATTACTACCCTTGGGCCTCTAGCAATTTTCTATGTTCCACCACACTAATATCTTTGTCGCCATGTATTGTGCCTCTACTCGACTCCCTTTGTCTCCTTGAGTTGCCGGCACCAACAAATCGGCAGTCACAGTGTTGGTAGACATTATGCCTTTGATCACACCTCCATCCATGGCTAGAAAAAAGCACAATTTACAAAGTTAAAGAAAGCATCTCTACAACTCTATAGGAAATTTTTAATGTTTCTTTCTTTATTTGAGTTGTTTCATTGCTACACTGCTCTACTTCTTTGAGTTGGATGAGTAGCCATTTATGCTTTACAGTGATTAACGTATAATTTGGTTTTAAGGTTTTGGCCTTCTTGTAACTATAGAGAATTCAAAAAAATGAAAGGTATGTTGGTTTCACCTATGTTTTTTTTTTAATATTTTTTATTATTTAAAATATGATTTTTTAACTTTAATTTTTTTTATTATTTAAAAATGCAAAGTGGGCTCGTAATTTTACTTTAACAATCATAATTAACAGTGTTAATTTATTTAACGGAGCAAGTCTCAAATTGCACTGAATTTAAAAATTTAAGTCCGACATTGCATCAAAACAAAATATAGACTTGCAATTACATTTCTTACCAAAGTTTAGACCCCAAATTAAACATGCACTATTTTGTGTTGAAGTAATTTATAAAATATAGGCTGAAACAAGTGAATCAAAGATGCTATTTGAATGTTTATATAGGTACATGTGAAAAAAATTGATCAAAATGATTGTTTTTGCTAGAGTAGGAATTACTATTGTAGTGCATGACTTTTTAATCTAATATAATAATGTATATATATATTCCAAAAATATTCATTTACTATCAATAAGCTTTTGGTTCGGTGATGCTAAAATAATCTGTGGAACTAAAAGATTTTAGGTTCAAATTCTAATAGGAATAATCGAAATCAAATTTACTTTAAAAAAAATTATTTATTTACTAAATGTTTCAAAAATGTTGTGTACTATTAGTGATCAGGATAGAATCAAATGAAATGAATATAGATTGGACTCCTTGATGTTGGGCTTTTGAACTTTGCTTGAGCCTACAATAGAAGAAACGATGTTAAGAAATGCCATGCATGTTGTCTAGTAAAAATCCTCCGATTATTAAGTTAGTGCCGAACTAGTTATCACTATAGCTAAAGAAAAGGGAAATTCATTCTCTATTGCCTAAATATTTCTAAGAAAGAATGGAGGTAATATAGTGTAGAAGTTCTAACTCCCTTAGTTTGAAGATGTGGTTGGTGCTTTATACCTTGTGCAATGGTATCCTTGGAGGAATAGATGTCGATCTCCAATTCGTTGTTGAGTACTTAAAATAGCTTGGTGTGTCATGTGTTAGGATATGCTAAATTATATAATTTTAGGGGTGTTAAAAGGGGTGCATCATCTTTGTGCAAGTCCATTTCTGACAAAGCACTCTTATATATCTGACATGGTATAGATTGTGCTCTGCTCAATATGTAAGGATGGCAAGGGAATGGGTATGGAGGAGTTTTTCATTATCCGTAACCGCCATACTAACATTATTTTTATACTTACCCCGTGTCAAGGCAGGGTGGAATAGGAAATATATACCCATTTTCATTTTTATTTCTTCTTCTTTATATATATATATAATTGGGTCAGATTTAGGATGAGTTATATTATTACCTGCTCCGCTTCGAAGTTGACTCCAATTTTACATTTTAAACTAGCTACATGTTTATTTAATAAACGGGTCGAGTAAGGACGGGGCAGCCGGATTAAATTGACATCTTTATTAACAAATACTTGTCGCATGTGCGGATGAAAAGCCAGTCTTTGATTACTTGCTTAAAAAGGCTCTTGTTAGTGGGCCAAAAACTTTTAGATCCAAATGTGAGCTCTTTGCTAAGTGGGCTTGGCTCATCTCTTATCAACTAGTATATCACTTGAATGCCATAGAAAGTTGCAGACCGATCAAAAACACTAGGTAGCATATTAGCGGCTTCAACAATGCACATCTTCAAGGAATAATTCCAACCGAAAATTTAAAACTTTTTTTGCAGGAATAACCACTTTGTTTTATTTTGCTTATGTATGAACCAATCCAAATATGAGAGTTATAAAAATTAAAATTTACGAGTTATGTGAGAATTTAATTTCGCAAAATCAATTAATTTTTATTAGGTCTTAAATCACATACATTTGTAAATTCTTATTGTAATTCATATTTATTCAAAATAAAATTCATGTATTTCTCAAAACAAAAATTACATATTCATTAAATGCTTTATAGTTACATATGGCCCATTTAAATATTTCTTATAAATCATTTTTAAGGTATAATATGATTGTGAGCTTGACTACCAATCGAAT
This sequence comes from Reutealis trisperma, assembly GCA_947687605.1. Classification (NCBI taxonomy): domain Eukaryota; kingdom Viridiplantae; phylum Streptophyta; class Magnoliopsida; order Malpighiales; family Euphorbiaceae; genus Reutealis; species Reutealis trisperma. The sequence continues at coordinate 9,632,301 of CANTUT010000019.1, forward strand.
TAAGTTCAATTAGTAATAATAATAACAATAATAACAGTAACAACAACAACATATTCTCTTGAATATTGTCAATAAATTAATATGCCTTTGTTATTGCTAGGGTCTTGGAATGTTTCTCAATTAAGTAATTGACTATGATTTCCAATAAAACTATATATATATATATATATACTAGCGTAGTTTTAAATGTGATTGAAATAAAATTCAGGCCAATGATTCCGATTCAACATTTTATATAATTGGAACCGAACGTATATAGATGGTTTGGTTCTAATTTTAGTTAGTGTAGTTTCGATTTTGTTTTCAAATTAAGCTTAAATCAAATTATTAATTTTTTTTAAATAAAAATTGCTCCTTAAAATTCAAAGGTTTTTAAACTGAAAACAAACCAGTCATTTCAATTCATATTCAAAATAAGACGATTAGAATTATCCTAGCCCTCCTTACAAATTGGGAAGTCGGATCAAAACCATAACTACAATTTCGATTCCTATCCAATTTTTGACAATTTCGATCTAATTCCAAATAAGTCTGTGACTATATATAAATATATAGGCACATGTGTACAGTAAATTGTCCAAATACATTTTTAAGGACCATAATTTCTACATTACGTAGATATGAATGAAATACGATTTGATACAAGGTGTATAAATTTCTAACTAAAAAATTTTGAATCATTTTTTAGTCGGAGCTATCGAGTACTTCATTTGATTTTTATTTTCTTTCTTTAGCATAAGTGAATGCATGCATGAACGGTCGATTTTAAATTAATTTGTTTATAAAATGTGAAAGTAGGGAAAAATGATAAAGATGTATGGGAAATTATGAAAAGCGTAGTTAAGCTTGCAACTTTAATTTGCACTAGTAAATAATAAGGCCGACCAGAATATTGCAACTGTATTGAATAAAACCCTCGGCACCTTTTTTATTTTCTCAAAGTTTTTTTTTTTTATTTTTCATTTTTCACATTGGAAATTAATTAGAGAAATGAAAGTTATTAGGGCTCCAATTCAATCTAAAGTACCTTTGAATTTTTGCACAACGAGATAAATACTCGGCTACCAATTTGTTTTGGGTGTTAAGAATCAAAATTTCACATATAAAAAATATACTAAGAATATATGGGTATATAATGATTTGGTATTAACTATCTAATTAGTTAGATTTAACATTTTAACAATAGTTAACCCAAATTCATTAAATCCAATTCATTTGTTGCTTAACCTATTTCCATTCAAATCGCATTTACCCTTTCAATTTAATTTCTATCATGATATCAGAGTAGGTTTGATCTGGTTCAATTTCATTCACCTGGTATCTGTCTGGATGTACAGTCCCAACGGCCCTTCAAGGGAAGGAATTCAATTTCAAGTGGTCAATTGGGCGTCAAAACCAAATCTCAGTTACCACTTGAGGGGAGTGTTAAAAATGAAAATCACACATCTAAAAAATATACTAAAAATATATGGGTATATAATGATATATGGGTATATAATAATTTGGTCTTAACTATTTAATTGGTTAAATATAAACTTTTAGCAATAATTAATCCAAATTCATTAAACACAATTCATTTGTAGCTTAATCTACTCCCATTTAAATCACTTCTACCCTTCAATTCAATTTTTATCATTAGGCTCAACCACTAAAAAAAAATTCCAAGAGTAATTTCACCTTTAATTTTTAGTTTTTTTTTCTCTTTTTTTTTTCAATAAATATAATTTATTCTTACATATTTGCAATTTTTAGTGGGCTAGTGATTTAATTTCTTCTTATTTATTTATGTTATCTATGATTTTTTTTTTCTTTTTTGTTATTCTTGCCTAAAGTGTTTGCTTTTCCAATATAAAAGTTATTATTTTTGGGGTTGATTATGTTTTTTCATTAAAGGTAATGAATTAAATATTTATAAGTGTACACTTATTTAAAAATATAAAAAATTGAGTTTATAGAATATGTGTATTAGTGTTATTGATTTATCAAATAAATTAGTTTGTTAACATAAACCAGTACGTGTTTTCAAGTATATAGAGATTATTGCTCTTAAGCTATATATTGAGAACATAATTTACTATTTATAAAATTTTATATTTTATTTTTCTATTAACCATGTATTTTATGGTATAAATTATCATCTAAAAATATTAATAAAGACAACATGAATGATCAATACAAGGTCATATTTGATCAATATGCATTTACAAGAGTTTTTTCTTTTTTTTTTTTTTACTTGGGTGCTGTACTCTTTATTTGGTTTTCTTCATAGTTTCTCCTTGTACTGGTTCATATTATATAGTATTCTTAAGTCGGGTCGGGTTCCCTCGACTTTTCAAGTGAAATGTAAATTTTGGCTGGAAATGCACCCAATTTGATCCGAGAAAAAATAGGTAGATCAAGTAAAGTCTATTTATTTTTAGCTGATTTTTATATAAATTTTATAGAAAACCTTACCTGACCAATTTGAATAGAATTTAATTAATATTTCCCTCCATGTATTAAGAATCCAACCCTATCTAATATATTTAAAGTGAAACTTGACTACTCATATTAGGTCGGGTAAATTTTTGAATATTCTTTCATTAGTTATACAGATTATCTATTAATAATATTTATTGATAGAAATCAAGGAGCTGTGATTACAAGATATTCTCAAGATCCTTTACAAGGAATTGCAAGTCCAATGATGAGGTCAAAAACAAAGAAAATGAAATAGATTTTACAAGGGTTGATCATGGAAAAGCAAGATGAAGAATCAACTTTGGAAGGCCTCCATACTATCCAAAAGATGTCAAAATCATCCCAAAAGCTGATCACCTACTCTTGGCTACAAAAGGGAGGTGAAGAACAAGGAAATGGTGAAGACTGAAGGTGTCACGGTCGCGATGAGCCCAGAATGCATACCATCAGCACGGGCGCACCAGCAGTGGGGGCGCAACAGTGGTTTTCCAGCTGTGTCAAATCGCGGGCGCAACGGGCTTCCAATCTGTTTTCTCCAAAATTTTACGAATTTTATGTTTTAAATGTACTCTTTATAGTTGTGGGCCCTGAACTTGATATATTAGTAAGTCCACATTAGATTTATTTTATTTGGTTTGATTTTAGGAGTTAATTTCTTAATTAGGAATTCTATTCTCCAGTAAAGACTTCTTAATTAGAATTCTATTCTCCATAAGGATTCTTATTTCCTTATAGAAATAGATTCCCTGTCTTAGTTAAGTTCTTAGAGTTTTGGCCTCATTATAAATCAAAAACTCCATTGTAATTGAAGTCAGTTTCATCAATAATAATAACTTTTCTTTAAATTTTCTTCAAGTGAGAGATTCTTTTAAATTCTTGTTTAGAACTTAAATCTGAACTTATCAAGGTAACTTGTAGCGCTTATTTGCTTATAGCTTTGGTTCTTTTCAACAGGTGTGAATTGGGTCAAGATTTTCTTTTATTCTTGTTTGATCGATCTTTGGGTTTTGATTCAATATAATCGGTTTCTAGCTCTCTATAGCTAGCGGGTGGCATCATTTGGTATCAGAGTTTTGGCTCTTCAAATTAAGAATACGTATCCCCTATTTTCTTGTTTCTGAATATGTCAAAAAAAGAAAAAAAAAGTCAAACCTGTTACTTTGTCCAACTTCTTGGAGAATCAATTCCATCAAGTTGAAACTTGTTGATCCGATTATTTAAAAAAAAAAAAAGTCGAATCTATTCGTGTTCTTATGTCCTTATTGATTCGAATATAGTTAAAAAAAAAAAAACTACAGCTTTTAATTTTTTCATCACACCTTTGCTCTTTCTTTAAAATTTCAGACCTCAATTTCTTTTGTCACTTATTATCTTGGTGAGAGCATTGATAGAGTTCTTTATAAATCTAAAAGAGTGGTAAAAGGCTTGAGTGGTGAGCTTAATTCAGAGAAAAGCCATAAAAAAAAGAGTGAAACATGAGTGGAGCTAACGATTCGTGAGTGAAACATGTGAGTTGAGTTGGTGAGGAACCAATCTGTTTTTTTTACACTAACCCTTTTCTTTGTAGGTAAAATCATAATGAGCAATAGTGGAAGTGAACATCAAGATCCTGAGATGAAGTTGTGGATGAGGGCTATGATGGATCAAATGAAGACACTCGGTTCGAGGATAGATTATTTGCAAACTCCAAGCAAATCAAAGCCTTCGAGAAGTCAGGAGTATGAGAAAGGTGATGAGGTTGAATCGGATGAAGGAGAATCTCACTTTAGGAAAGGAAAGAGGGTTATTGATTAAAGAGACAACAACTTAGGGAGCATTAAAATGAGGATTCTTGAGTTTCAAGGTAAAAACAACCCTGAGTTGTATTTGGAGTGGAAAAGGAAGGTCGAGCATGTATATGACTGCCATAACTATTCCAAGAAGAAAAAGATGAGGTTGGTAGCGGCAGAATTCATTGATTACACAAGTATTTGGTGGAATGATCTTCAACACAAAAGGAGGAGGAATGGTGAAAGGCCCATTCGAAGTTGGGAGGACATAAAGATAGTGATGAGGAAGTGATTTATCCCTAGTCATTACTATAGGGATGTGCAAAGGAAGCTTCAAAGTTTGGTCTAAAGCTCTAAAAGTATAGAGGATTATTACAAAGAGATGGAGATTGTGATCATTAGAGCTAACATAGATGAGGACCGAGAGGCTGGCAAGGTTTATTGGTGGGTTACAAAGAGAGATTGCCGACATAGTGGATTTACAACACTATGTGGATATGGAGGAGCTGCTACACAAGGCTATTAAGGTGGAACGACAACTCAAGTCTAGGAGCTCAAGAGCTACTTCATCTTCTAGCCAGTCGTGGAAGTTGAATTGGAAGGACAACAAAATTGTGTTTAAATCAAAGGAGGAACCCAAGTCCAAGGATTCTAATGTTGTACCCAAAGGTAAAATTGATTCAAAAACTCCTACTAAGACTCATGACATTAAGTGTTTTAGGCGCCAAGGATACGGGCACATTGCTTCTCAATGCCCAAACAAGCAAGTCATGGTGGTAAGAGACAATGGAGAGATCGAAAGTGCGAGCTCTAGTGAGGATGAAATGCCTCCCTTAGAAGATTGTTCGGATATTGAGATTGCAGGACCAATGAAAGGGGACTTGTTGGTAGCCAGAAGAGTTTTGAGCATTCAACTAAAGGAAGATGGTGATGAGGAACAAAGAGAGCAAATTTTTCATACAAGATGCTTGGTAAAAGATAAAATATGCACAATGGTCATTGATAATAGGAGTTGCACTAATGTGGCTAGTACATTGTTAGTGGATAAGTTACAATTGAAGCCTATGAAGCACCCAAGGCCATACAAGCTGCAATGGTTAAGTGACTATGGGGAAATCAAAGTAACCAAATAAGTATTGGTTTCCTTCTCCATTGGGAAGTATGAGGATAAAGTTGTATGTGACTTAGCCCCAATGCATGCTGGTCATATTCTTTTGGGACACCTATGGCAATTTGATAGGAGGGTCACTCATGATGGGTACAAATATCGGTATACTTTTGCCTTTAATAACAAAATTTTTATACTAACCCCTCTCTCCCCTATGCAAGCTTATGAGGATCAAGTGAGGATAGCAAAGGAATGTAGATTGAGAGAAAAACAGTGGAGTGAAATAGAGCAAAAGAAAAAGAGAAAGAGTGAACAAGAAAAGAAAGAGAATGAGCAAGAGAAAAGAAAAAGTGAAATTGAAAAAAAAATGAGAGTGAAAAGGAAAGTGTGGAAAAAGGAGAGAAACACAAAAAAATGAGTGCATTTGCTGGAAAAAGTGAGGTTAAAAATGTTTTAATGTTAAGGCCATAATTACTTGTACTCATGTACAAGGATGTTTATCTTTCAACTAATGAGCTTAACCCTTCTTTGCTAAGTTTTGTTGTTTCCCTATTACAAGAATTTGATGATTTATTTCCCAAAGAGATTCCACATGGTTTTCCTCCCTCGAGAGGTATTGAACATCAAATTGATTTCATGCCTAGAGCTTCAATTCTAAACCAACCAGCTTATAGAGCTAATCCGGAGGAGACAAAGGAGATTCAAAGGCAAGTGGATGAATTGGTGGAGAAAGGATTCGTAAAGGAAAGCCTTAGCCCATGTTCAGTTCCTGTCATCCTAGTTCCAAAAAAAGATGGAACATAACGCATGTGTGTGGATTGTCGAGCCATCAACAAAATCACTGTAAAGTATAGACATCCAATTCCTAGATTAGATGATATGTTGGATGAATTGCATGGCTCTTATTTGTTTACTAAAATAGATTTAAAGAATGGCTATTATCAAATTAGAATGAAAGAAGGTGATGAATGGAAAACTGCGTTTAAAACTAAATATAGGTTGTATGAGTGGTTGGTAATGCCATTTGGTTTGACTAATGCACCTAGTACATTCATGAGGTTAATGAATCATGTGTTGCGTGCTTTCATTGGAAAATTTATAGTAGTATACTTTGATGACATTTTAGTATATAGCAAAAGTTTAGAGGAGCATATAAATCATTTGCATGCTGTCTTTTACGTGTTGAGGGAGCACAAGTTGTATGCTAATCTTAAGAAGTGCTCATTTTGTTTAGAATCTGTGATATTTCTTGGTTTTGTTGTGAGTTCGAATGGAGTTCATGTTGATAAGGAAAAGATGAAGGCAATTAAGGAATGGCCTACACCAAAGAATGCGAACAAGGTAAGAAATTTCTATGGTTTGGCAAGTTTTTATCGAAGGTTTGTTCAAAATTTTAGTTCAATTGCTGCACCTTTAAATGAGCTTGTTAAAAAGAATGTTGTGTTTAAGTGGAATGATGTGCATGAAAGAGCTTTTAATACTTTGAAAGATAAATTAACAAATGCGCCATTGTTGAGCTTACCTAATTTTGATAAAGCTTTTGAAATTAAATGTGATGCATCTGGGATTGGGGCTGTTTTGATGCAAGATTCCAAGCCTATTGCATATTTTAGTGAAAAGCTTAATGGGATAGCTTTGAATTATCCTACTTTTGACAAAGAATTGTTTGCATTAGTTAGGACTCTACATACATGGCATCATTATATTTGGCCTAGGGAATTCATCATTCATTCTGATCATGAAAGTTTAAAATTTTTGAAATCCCAAGGAAAGCTTAACAAAAAGCATGCTAAATGGTTGGAGTTTATAGAAACATTTCCTTATGTGATTAAGTATAAATATAGAAAGGAAAATGTTATTGCTGATGCTTTGTCTAGGAGGTATGCATTACTTTCGTCATTGCAAACTAAATTACTTGGTTTTGAGTTTCTTAAAGAGTTGTATGCAAATGATGCAGATCTGGGCAAGCATGGAATGCATGTGAAAGATGTGCATTTGGAGAATATTATAGGCATGATAGGTTTTTGTTTAAAAGGGATAAATTATGTGTGCCCATATGTTCTATACGAGAGTTGCTTGTAAGGGAAACTCATAGCGGTGGATTGATGGGGCATTTTGGTGTTCAAAAGACTTTAGACATCTTGCATGAACTTTTTTATTAGCCTAGCATGAAGCATGATGTGCAATCTGTTTGTGACAAGTGTATTTCTTGTAAACAAGCCAAGTCTAGGGTCAAGCCATATGGTTTATATACCCCTTTACCTGTACCTACTCATCCTTGGACTGATATTTCTATGGATTTTGTATTAGGGTTGCCTAGATCTCAAAGTGGTATGGATAGGATATTTGTGGTTGTTGATAGGTTTAGTAAAATGGCTCACTTCATTGCTTGTGCTAGAACTAATGATGCCACACATATTGCTGATTTCTTCTTTAAATAAGTAGTTCATTTGCATAGTTTGCCTAGAACAATTGTGAGTGATAGAGATGTCAAGTTCCTAAGCCATTTTTGGCGCACTTTATAGGGAAAATTAGGGACTAAATTAGTGTTTTCTACTGTGGCACATCCTCAAACGGATGGGCAAACCGAGGTAGTCAATAGAACACTCTTTACTTTGTTACGTGCAATCATACAAAAGAACTTGAAACAATGAGAGAAATGCTTGCCACACATTGAGTTTGCATGTAGTAGGAATGTTCATTCAACTACTTCCTTTTCACCTTTTGAGATTGTGTATGGGTTTAATCCTTTGACGCCTTTAGATATTTTGCCTTTGCCTACTAATGAACTTATATATTCAGATGGTAAAAAGAAGGCAGAATTTGTTAAGGAACTACATGCCAAAGTGCGAGCCAACATTGAAAGGAAGAATGGATAATATGCAAGGCAAGCAAATAAGGGACGGGTTAAAGTTGTGTTTGAACCTAGAGATTGGGTATGGGTTCACATGAGAAAAGAACGATTTCCCACTCAAAGGAAGTCCAAGTTGCAACCTAGAGCAGATGGACCACTTCAAGTCTTGGAGCGAATCAATGACAATGCCTACAAGCTCGATTTGCCAAGCAACTATGGTAATGTTAGTGCTACATTTAATGTTGCTGATCTTACTTTGTTTGATGTAGGTGATTTGAGGATGAATCCTTTTGAGGAGCGAGGGAATGATAGAGATCAAGGAGCTGTAATTACAAGATATTCCAAGATCCTTTACAAGGAATTGAAAGTCCAATGATGAGGTCAAGAACAAAGAAAATGAAACAGGCTTTACAAGGGTTGATCATGGAAAGGCAAGATGAAGAATCAACTTTGGAAGGCCTCCATACTATCCAAAAGATGCCAAAACCATCCCAAAGGCTGATCACCTACTCTTGGCTACAAAAGGGAGGTGAATAACAAGGAAATGGTGAAGACTGAAGGTCTCACGGTCGCGACGAGCCCAAAATGCAGACCATCAGCGCGGGCGCACCAGCAGTGCGGGGGCAATAGCAGGTTTCCAGCTATGTCGTGTCGCAGGCGCAACAAATGTTGCAGGCGCGATGGGCTTCCAGTATGTTTTCTTTGAAATTTTATGAATTTTATGTTTTAAATGTACTCTTTGTAGTTGTGGACCCTAAACTTGATATATTAGTAAGTTCACATTAGATTTATTTTATTTAGTTTGATTTTAGGAGTTAATTTCTTAATTAGGAATTCTATTCTGCAATAAGGACTTCTTAATTAAGATTCTATTCTCCATAAGGATTCTTATTTCCTTATAGAAATAGATTCCCTATCTTAGTTAAGTTCTTAGAGTTTCACCCTCATTATAAATTAAAGACTCTATTGTAATTGAAGTCAGTTTCATCAATAATAATAATTTTTCTTTGAATTTTCTTCAAGTGAGATATTCTTCTAAGTTCTTGTTTAGAACTTAATATGAGCTTATCAAGGTAACTTGTGGCGCTCATCTTCTTATAGTTTTGGTTCTTTTCAACAGGTGTGAATTGAGTCAAACTTTTCTTTTATTCTTGTTTGATCGATTTTTGGATTTTGATTCAATATAATCGGTTCCTAACTCTCTATAATTAGCGAGTCGCATCATTTACCCTTTAATTGTATGAAAGAAAGATATTTTATAAAATAAAATAAAATGTTAATTTTAAGTATTGAATAATAAATTTCTTAATTGTCAAATTATAAAAAATTCAATAACGTATTATATAAATCTTAAATTAAAATTAATCTTTTACTTATTATTTTAAATAAATTTTAGTTTAGTTAATATTTTTAGATGAGAGTTTTATTAAATAATTGAAAATTAAACTCCATAACTCACCTTGTAAATTAGAATACAATTTTGAGGGATGATAATTTTTTAACATAATTAAACGTAGACAATAATGGACTTTTAGACTAGTGCAAGAAGAAAATCTAATTTCAGTAACGTTTAAATTGATTTTAGAATACTTCTCAGTGAATAAAAAAAATAATTTAAAATTCAAAAAATACAACCGTCTTAAACAAGATTTACTTATGCTCCGTATATTCCAATCCATTTTTCTTCATGATGTGAGAAAAAAAAAAAAATGTCGACAAGAATTAGTGGAGACGGAGTATTTGCATGTTAGATCATAATTTCAGCTGCCGACTTAATTAATATTTCCATTCAAAATGTTTATAGTGTGTTTACCGGAAATTTCCCTATGGAATATAAATTAATTCATGTCATATCATAGCTATGGCTATCTTCAAAAATAAAATAAAATAAAATAATTGCCAAAATGTTGGAATTAAGACAGCCATATATATCATTTTCCCAAATAACTTAGGAAATTTTCTATAAAGAAATAATTAAAAAAAAAAAAAGCTCATGTTTTTCTCCATTCAGAATTATGAATAAAAGTGAAATCATAAAACTTTCACTTGACTATAAGATTATCAAAAAAAAAAAAATTACAAAGAAAGAAATTGAAATTAAGTTGTTTAATTACTTAACTTAATTCATAATATAAAAAAAAATTTAATAATGAAACTTTTTTTTCATAAACCAGAAAGGTTAAATTAACAAAAATATTTAAAAAATATTTATTTTTTTAATAATGAGGTAATAATAACATGCATACACTAGTTTTTGTATATCATATTAAAAAGTAAAAACAAGTCATTTACGTTGGAATAAAGTAAAAACAAGTCATTTACGTTGGAATAAGCAATTTGCAAAGGATGAGGGAAAATTTCTTTTTTACACCGATAAATTATAGTTTATTTTTATTATAATATAAAAATTAAAATTTTATTTTATTTTTATTATTTTATTTTTATTATGACAATCAATAATGTTAATTATTTCAGAATAATGTAATTAAATATAAGTAGTTTAAAAGACATATTTTAAAATATAATAATAAATTTAACTTAAAAAAAGTGATTTTTTTTTTTTGAAATTTCAAATTTAAAATGCAGACTATAATTTATAGATGAAGGAAGTATAATTTACCGTATAAACAATCATTTATTTACTCATTCTGTCCATAAAAAGTAGACAAATTTTATTTTTCACATAAATTAATAAAATATTTTTTAATATGTTAATAGCATTAAATTTAAGTAGTTCTTTACTAAAATACTTTCATTAAACTTTTTAATAGTGTACACTGTATAGTAGTGTTGGTATTCATACCAACTCTTTCATAAATTTTTCTTTAAATCATTTAAATATCTTGAATTTTGAGCTCCATAATACTGCCAAAAATTAGTGGAATAATGGTATTAAAAGTTAAAAAGAATTTTAAGCCCTGTCCTACTACAGAAACGAATTAATCTTCTTTTGAAGGGTAATTCAAATCAAGTAATGATATGTTTTTTATTTGAATTTCTTTTTGATGTTCGCAATTTGATTATCTATTGTCACTGTATTGAGGGACTTGAAATTTTGAGTTATTTGATTTTTCATGATTTCAAAGAACAGCATGTATGAAGAATTTTGATATTGATATTCAAATATAGTACAAAGAATAATGCATTAAAAGTCAAAATAATTATTGTATAGTAATTTGAAATTTCAAATGAAGTAATGCGATATTTATGTTAATAAATAAAGATTATTATTGATCATTATTTTTTAACTAGTAATTAAAAAGAAAATTAGACTATAATTTCAAAAGGATGAAAGGTAAAATATCATTTATCTTTTTCGGACAAATGGAATATTTTTATTTTGGAAAAAATCTAACACTCAATTTATTTTTAAAACATACATCATCCTTTGAATTTTTATTTTATTATAAATATCTTTTTTGGATGGGTGGAATATTTTTATTTTGGAAAAAATATAACACTCAACTTATTTTTAAAACATACATCATCCTTTGAATTTTTCTTTTATTATAACTAATAAATTCAAATCATTTTAGTTGTTGCTACAAATGTTCTAAATTATATATGAGTGGAAAAGAAATATTTATTTCAATTTAAAACAATTAAAAAATATTATGTCATTTGCGTGATAAAGCTAGAATTTATTTTTAGTGGTGTAATTGACTTTAAAAAGTTAAATGTTCAAATTATACAATTTATTTCTATATTAATTATTTAATATTTTTATATTTATTAAATGTGAAATACTTTAACAATGAGCTTAGAGGAGGGCTCAAGGTCGAGCCACAAAACTCAGAAATATTTTTCATTATACATATAGAGCTATAAATAGTTAAATAGCCCTCCCAAAATAATAAAGAAAAATCATTAAAGTACAAAAAAAATATTTTATATACATCTCTTATGTTATAGCAAATATAATAAATATTTAAATTGAAAATTGATGGTGTTTTGGTATCTTTATTTTTCTTTATAATTTTTTGTTTTAATAGATTAAAATGGAATTATACTAAAATCTTTTAATTGTATTTTAACTTTAAAATAATAAATTTTGATTCCGTATTATTGAAATTATCTTTAAAATTATGCAAATTCAAACTACAAAAGCCCTTTCCACGAAATGACTCTGGATTTATTTTTGATCTTCCATTCGGGATAAAGTCTTGAATAGCCTCTCTACCTACAGTTGCTTGTCGGCTGCAACTTGAATCATGTATCGCCTTGTCTCACAGAGACTCTTCTATTGTCGTATTATCACTGTCTAATCCAAGTCTAATTAATTCACAGTCAAGCCCATTATTCATGGAAATTTCCTAATCATATTAATTCCACTGTCGAAGATATAAAAAAATTATGAGTAATTTAATATTATTAATTAATATGTTATATTTTTATTGATTTAGTTTATAAATAATGTGGTAGGTTCAATTTACTTAAAAAATTATATATATATATATATATATATATATATATATATATATATATATATATATTGTCCTATCTTCTAGCTAGGGTTTTGGCTTGTCCAATTTCAACTAATTTTTTTTCTTTTTCCACTAACTTCCCACATATAATAATTATTAAGGTCTTATAATAGAATCCATTAATTATTTGTTTGTACAAATATATATACTACTTTTTCAAAGTCCACTCCCTTTCTTCCTTCAACATTCAACCTATACCCACGCCTCTCTTTTTCCACGTTTTGAGTTGTCACAATGAAGGCTAAGTTGAATTATATTTTAAATAGATTATTTTTTTAAGGACCAAATTAAGAGAATAAATTATGGGTTTAAATGCACGAGATAAATTAAAAATTATTTAAGATTTCAATTGGCTTTATTAATTCTTATTATTGCTAGGTAGTAGTATCCTTCATTAATCAAATATTAATTAAAAGAAACTTGATGTGTTAGCTAAACTTAATTTATAGTTGGTGTATGAAAACAACAGAACAAATCAACACATCTGGTTACCTAGTCAAAGTCATAAGATCTTATAAAATGCCTTGAATTATTGTGAGTTTAGTTTGTTAATTTGTACAACTTAAATATATAGTAAAATTTAATTATACAGAAATTATTTCGTGGCTTTGTGTAATTTTTTTTTATAAAAAAAATTGAGATTCAAATTCTTAATTTTTATTAAAATTTTAATTTTTTAAAAAATAGAGTATTTGACTATTAAATTATTAATTAATTAATCTAATGAATTGTCGACATTGCTTATTAATTGGATATATAATTGATAAGATTTCAGAGGTCCATAATAATTATTAACTCTTGTGGAGATGCATACCCATCAACAATCAAGAAAATGCTTGCACAAATGCGTCATAGCTCACAAAAAATAAATTAAACTTAAAACAATTTTCTATTAACTTTCTTATAGCTAATGTCAATTGACTTTACAAAAGTTACTTTCTTCTTTTGTGGATTTTATTTTTTCAGTGGCTTATATTGTCCTTAGTGTTATGTGTATTAATGTAACTTGTAGGCAAACTTAATTAGCCAGAAATTAACAAGCAATTAGGCCAAGTTTGACTCAAAGTTTACTAGCAAGAAACGCTTGCCAAGAAATGGGAATATCTTAATTGTCACACTCATCCTTTTTTTTTTTTTTTATAATTTTCTATTTTTATTTATATATATAAATTGTCTACAATAATGTTATAAAATTTTTTGGTTATGGGAATTTTATACATAAAGCGGTTGTTAATTTTTATTAGCATCGGTATTTTCACTTTTAATAACATGATTTACAATCTGTTTAAAATGAGTTATTTGTAGTTCTGAATACAGGAATGGTTAAATACATTTCACTTCATTTTTTTTTTTTTTAATCAGCAAAGTATGTGTTTTATTAAAGTTAACAGAAAGAGAAATACATAGCTTGGAGTAGAGAAAGAAAGCATGGTCTAAGTCACATGTTAATACTGCAGACTGCAGTAACTAGAAATTGAACAGCACAGAGTCTAAACAGGCAACCATGCAACAAAGTCTTCACTTCTAGAAACTCCTTATTTTGCAAGACTATTTGCAGTAGAGTTTTGCACTCTCTTGGAGCATGAGAAATTGAAAGGAAGGATTCTTTAGAAGTGGGAGAATAGAGTCTATGTTGTTAAATATGTATGCCATCTTTCATGGTCGACAGGAACCATCTTTGTTAAGGATCCAAGACACAGCTATTGATGAATCAGATTGAAAAAGAAATCTTCTGCCAAATTTGAATCTGCGACATAAATGGGACAAGAGAACACTCATATTGCCTAAAGAATCTCTTAAAACTCCATCAATTCCAGATAGACCAGGCTTCCCTTATAAGGATGAACCATCTGTATTCCATTTAATTAAGTGAACTATTTGGAGAAGGAGACCAGTGCATGTGAGTGAACCATTTCACTTCATCTGATAAATGATTATACAATCCATAAACTAAATTTTCTCTCATTTTCTTTAAATTTTTTGTATTATGTTATTTCTTAGTCATCTCCAAATCATGTAAATATTTAGTCAATATCTTCCATTCTTAAATTAATATTTCTTTTTCACATTTAAATAATTTATTTTTCATATATATTTTGCCATTTTCACTATATTATCATGTTAATAGTGTGTCTATGAGCTATAATTTAATTTTTTTTAGTTATGCACTTTTTATAATTAAACAATTTTATAAATTTTGATATATTTATGGCTTATCATATGATCTGTTACATAAATAAGTAAATGCTCATTTTTGTTAAAATGACATTTATCTACTTAATGAAATTAAATATTAATAAATTATTATTAGATGGAATTAGTTACTCACAACATATCTAAGTCCATTAAACCTTTGCACAAATAAAAAATAATTAAAATGGAATGAATATTTGAATAGTAAGTGAAATTAATTACATGAAATATAGTCATAATTGATTTGAAATTTGATTAAAGCAGTATATCTTGCCAAATATATGCCAATGACATTTTGAAAACCACATTTCCTTTTTTCTTGGAGGAATATGAAAAAAATTAAATAAATAAAATTAGTTGATATACAATTCCTCAATTAAATGGTCAATCAATTGCCCCACACTTTATTCTAATCATGGACCAGGGTACCCCCCAAATTTTGAATATTCAAATTCCATATTTTTAGAGAAGACTGATATATATTTGGGTATCATTGTATGCAATACTCATTAGGGTTATTGAAATTTAATCTAAATTAAAGTTCACTTAGAAAATCGATTTGCTCCTCATCATGATTAAGGTTTGAATTCTAGATGTTAGATGGCAGGTAAAATTTATTTGTTTATTTATATATAATGTCTTAATATCTATATAATCTTTAATTTATATATCTAAAAATAATAAATTAAATACGTAATTTGATTTGTAATATTGTATTACTTATAAAAAAATACATCGTAACCTCAAAAATTAGCTTGCCTGGTAAAAGGTTTTATTCATTTCAATATTGATTTAAGTTTGATTCTTGATATTATATCATCATAAATGAAAAAAAAAATATTTACAAATTCCTTAATTCTGAAGCGAAAGATTTACCTTTAACTAGATTAGTGATGTAGATTTAGTATGATATGTAAAAACTGATTTATAATAATACCACTTGATTACTTTAGAAAAAAAAAAAAAAAAAAAAAAAGCAAGCATAGCAACTTCATTTATTTCAAAATTTATCAATTTACTTCATATACATATATATTTTTTTACATTGATATTAATGTATCCAACAACTTGAAGTTTTGATTTTTTTTTCAATTTTTCAAAAAAGTTAATGGCAAAAAAAAAAAATTCTATTGTTAAAATTTTTGAGAACTAATTCCTTAATATAATTAGGTTCATTAAGAGAGGATATTAAATACTCACAACTATGGACTTTTCCCCATTTACGTGATGAGTTGAGCATTATGAGCAAGGAAAATCAAAGTGGAAAATTTGACAAATAAGGTAGTAATTAAGATATAATATAATATTAATGTGAGCATAAGCCAATACTATTTGACTTTACCAAATAATATGTGATTTATATATATTATCTCTAAACCAAATATATTTTAGTTATATAAATATATATATTACACGCATTGTTTTCATCTATAATCAAGGTTCTCACTGTCTACTTAATTCACGGATAATTAATAATTACAATTATAATTTTGTTAACCACATGTTAGCTGGAAGTGAGAAAGATGTATAATATTATTATATCTTATATTACTTATGGATCTTGAATTCTTTGATGTGGAGTGATGCTTTGGTTTATACATATGTACAATTTTTCTTGTATTTTTCCTTTTTTTAAAGTTTTCTGCATATTTTTTTTAAGACGTGTCATATCACAATATCAAATTTTTTTTCTTTAAATAAGTAAATATTCACTTAATATTCTTTGTTAGCTAGGGAGAGGTAGTGTGTGTGTATAACCGTATTTATAATTTTTTTTTAATTATGTTATTAATAGTTAATTAATAATGAATTTTAACAAAAAAAATTGTGAAATTTTACTTTAAGATTAATTAGTGGAGGCTTTGTGCGAATTTTTATCATTTTTTTTTGTTAACTTTTATCTTCTTAAAATACTTTAAGAAATATGAATTATTATTATTATTATTAAATTTAAATATTGTATAACTTTAAATATTAATATAAAAAATATGGGTCTGTTAAAAAATAAGAAAAAAGTTATATACAATATTTTGTATAAATTTTTAAATTGGGAGCTACGAAAATATAATATCATAAAAAGTTTAATGATATGATTTCATATAAATTTAATTTTAAAGAAATTACTGTACCTATGACGAAAAATGTTTTAAATAATTATTTTTCAACGTAGTTTATATTATATATAGATTTGCATTCATTGATCACATGCTACGAGTTATGATTTCTTACTCTAAAGTCATTATGTTTGAAATACATTTCCATTAATTTTTTTATTACAAAAGCTACTAAGATGTCTTTAGTAATATAAGGGAGAGTATGAATTTGTGGCTAGCTATGATCAATATTTTTTTAAAAAAAGAAAATAAGTAAAGAATATGATTTATATTTCAACTGCTTATAAATGTGATAATGCATTATTGATTGACTCTAATATATATTCTATTTAAACCGAAGCAATCTCTTTCTTTTTAAAAGAAAAATTTAATAATAAGAGAAAAAAAATTATTAATATTAAATTTTTGTAATGAGCGTTTAGAGACTACTTGTTAAGAAATAATAATTCAAATAAAAATAAATAAATAAATAAAGTTATTATTTATTTTACTTATTTAATTTATTATTATGCATATTTATATATTATAATAATAAAGCTAAAAAACGTGAAGAGTCAAATAAAAATAGTGGCTTTGGCCAAAATAAATAAAAATAGTGGGACCCAAATGCAGTCATGAGAGAACATCAAAACGTCTGTGTCATTGACTGTTTTGGCTTTTGCTTGCCTCACGTGTAATCCGCCAAACCAATTGGGACGGTGCTTTTTATAGAACTCGTCAAACGTCAAACATCATTTTGGATTTACACCACCACTCCCTACCCCTACTATCCCCATGTTATGTTATGTTAGGCTATTTGGGCTTTGGAGTGAGATTTTTTTTTTTTTTTTTTGTAATTTATTTCATTTAATGTATTTATTTTTTAAAATATTCTAAGTCGGTGGTAGATTCAGAAAAAAAAAAAATTATTAGTAGGGTAATATATATATATATATATATATATATATATATATATACTGTAAAATTATTATATAAAATTCAAAAATGACATGAACATTTGACGAAATTTCACTATAATATTAGCTAACATATGATTAAAATATGTTATGAAAAAGATTTTTATAAATCCCACTATTACAGAAGTTCTCAATTCTCATATATCATTGATTAAATCCTATTATATTAAACACAATTTAACATTTTTACATAGTCTATTAATTCCTTTACATATAATAGTATAACTAGTTTCACAACTCTTAAGAAAATTTCTAAGAGACAAAAGATGGCATGCTAGCCCAATCTCTACTACACGTTGATAGAAGAAGAAGATGAGAGGACAACGCCATAATATTTGCTAAATTGGAGCTGTCAAATAGTATTTTATGAAAAATGCTAAAATAAGAGGGGGCGAGTATGACAACTCAATGAGGAGATAAAAAATAGATATAATAAGATGAACAGGTAAGATTTTCTTGTCATGCATATATAAAAGTGCAGTATAAAAGCATTTCCAGTATGTTAAAATTATTTTCAGTACCTTTATAATATTTCTAGTACATGTATAATATTTCCAGTAATATATATGAGTGCTCAAAATTTATAAATATAATAGATGACTTTCATATAGTAATAAATAAACAACAGCTTTCATATTTAGCAATTTCCTTCAAAATAGACAGCTGAAGAAATGTAACTTTTAGTACATAATTCATTTCACAATATCATTTTCTGCACGTAAACATTTCCATAATATTAAGAATATAATTTCACATTAATTAACTATAAATATATTAAGTAATTAATATAAAAATGGATTTCTCAACCTTAATAGCTAGCTTTTAAGGTTGATTCTCCCAAATTTATATTAAAAATTTCATATGGTATCAAAATTTAATCGATTCTTGTACTACCTCATACTCTTTCATAATTCGGATTTGGATTTCAATTTCTTACCCATTGAGAGTTTCTTTCACATGTCTTGCTTATAGAGGATTTCTTTCAAATTTCTTACTTCTTGAGGGTTTCTTTCAAATATTTTACCCGTGAATAGTTCCTTTCAATAACCTAATTCGTATTACAAATTGCAAGTGTCAACTGGACTTAATAAAAAATTATTTTCACTCAGTTACCACTTGCGATAACTATTAATAATATAATCACACATTAATTAATTATAAATATATTAAGTGATTAATATAAAAATAAATTCCTCAACCTTAATAATTAACTTTTAAGGTTGATTAATTTTTAAGATCAGTTTTTCCAACTCTATATTAAAAATTTAATACATAACAATATCCATTTATCAAAATAACTCATTTCATTCATCATACCACATAAAATACTGATTAATCATATGATATAATTCACCTAATAGATAAAATATATCCTCATTACACTAATATATACATCAATCCTATCGATCCCTAGCATCTAAAGGAAGTAATAATGACTCACCTAATAGCCCTAAGGAGAAAAAATGTAACTCCATCATGGGTTTCAACCCTCTGACAATAATAATATGTATTTTATTTTATTTTTTTGTCACCTAAAAATCATTTTATTTATTTATTTAATTTACATCATAGAGTATGAAGTGTTACATACATAAATTTAGTAAGGGTACATTTTTAATTTTATGGGGCAAAAGAGAACAATTTACTTGAGCAAGTACAAGTTAACTATTATAATATATAGAAAATTTAATTGTCCATTGGAGGCAGTTGTCCAACAACCACATGCATAGATCCGCCCCTATTCAGAATGAGAAATTTGAATAAAAAAATTTCTGCTTTCTCCCAATAGGAGTCTTCACTGGTAAGGACGAGAGAAACAATAGAAGCTGATCAGACTCCATTTCAAGGTTTCAGATTGATCCCCTCTCTTTATATTTATTATTCAAATCACATATATACTTAGATGTCCATTTCATTTTTATCTTTTTGAATAGAGAATAAAGTTTAATTGGGTTATGACTTTAAAAGTTTAAATTTGGATAAATTATTGCTTGAATAAGTAACTTTTTATATATTAAAAAAATAAAAATTTATAAAAGATAAAAACTTCTTCATAGTGTAATTCTGGAATTTGATCCCTAAGTAAAGAATAACTTATTTCTTAATTAAGCTAAGAGATGTTAACACTTCTGACATAGATTTTAACACTCACCCTCCTTATTTTATCATTTAATTTGACTATCCCACTCTTATTAATTTTAGAAAGTCAATCTACCTTATTAATTTGGAAAATTTAATTCATCTTTATTTTTCTTAAAATACAACACTTGACTTTTATTAATTCTAAAAAAAAAAAAAATCCCTCAAAAGAAAAAATACCTATTGTTATTTAAATTTTTTAACATAAAAAATGCACATTTTAATATTTTAAAAATACTTTTATTATATATAGAGTTGTAATAGGTGATGTTGATTCTTTTAAAAATACAATGCTATATGGAGGATTATATGAAAATACTTATTAGCTTATATTTGAATGAGATAAAGGTTTTAATTTCGAAGAACTTTAGAAGATGTGAGTGCTATTATTAATAACAATGAAAAAAAATATTAAACGTAATTAAACAAAATATGAATTCGATCTGAAAAATAAATTTTCTATTTTTTATTATTTTTAATATTGGATATGAAATTTAAAATTTTTGTAGTTTTATACAGCTAGATGGTTCAAAAATTATTTTTATTTTGAGTTGCTGTTAATTTAATATTTGAAAAATATTATAAATATATTGAAATTTTAATTATTTTCTATAGTTTTGAATAATTAATTGTATGGATTTGATTTAAAATTTTTGAGATTGTTGATGGAAAGAGAAAATATTTTTTTTTTTTAGCAATGGAAAAATATTAATTGATTGGATTAATAGACAAAAAATTTCTTGTTAGCAATATGGAAATTAATGATTATTTTGAAGTTAAAATTAATTGTTTTTAGTAAACCTATAATAAAATAAGAGAAAAAGAGAAAATAATGATATTGTTATATGGTATATAAAATAATTAAATAAAATATATGAAAAAACAATTGATGTCAATAGATGACAATTTATAAATTTTCTTTTAAATTTTAGCTTTAAAATTTTTAGATAAGAAGTTTTTTTTGACAATTCATAAAAGGTAAGCATGATATTTTAAGGAAAAATAAATGTGAATTAATTTTTTAAAATTAATAAGGATATGATAGAAGAGTTAAATTATAAGGAGGAGAAAAGCCAAAAACCATTTGAAGAATAATAATATCGCCCCCCTTGAGCTAATATTAAAATTAAATTGACTTATTATCTTTAATTCAACATAATTGACCATACATAACAAAAAGATTTAGCTATTAAAAGTGAAGTACTAGTAAATTTTATTTAACTAAAAGTAATAGAATTTACAAATAAGTTATATACTGAATACATAGAAAATGAAATATTACATGAGCATTAAAGTAATAGAATTTACAAATAAGTTATATACTGAATACATAGAAAATAAAATATTACATGAGCATTCATAGAATATAAAATATTATGGCCAATTCTAGAATGTTTCAGAGATAATTTATCTTACTCTTTTTAACTTACTATAGTATGTCATTAATAGGTAAAATATAACATGTTATTCAAATTATAGCTATTAATTTCACTTTATAAATATTATAGTTATATATGTATTTTAATCAAATTAAAATTAAAGAAAATATATAAAAACACCTATAAAAAATATTTAAAATACACTTAAAAATTAGTTTTGTACTAATTTTTTTTTAATAAAATCTATAATTTTATAATATAAATATGTAATTTCATATAAAATTATATGTTATTTTACATATTACTTTTACTTTTGATATTTTTCTAATTGACGCTAATCAACTATAATTTGAACAAAATAGATTAATAAATTTTTTTCTTAAATTTTATGATTGTGTTAGTTCTTATTATTAATAAAATTATAATTATTAATCTTAATCATAAAATTTTATAAAAAATATTTACGAAACAAAGAGTGTTATTAAAAAGTTATTAAAATTATCTATTATACTTCCAACCTTTTATATATATATATATATATATATATATATATATATATATATATATATATATATATATATATATATATATATATATATATATATATATATATATATATATATATATATATATATAATTTTTTAAACTATAAATAACAAAATTAGTGAGAGTAATTTGGTAATATCATTATTTAAAATAGAGATAATACAATAACATGTAGGGGTGTATACTATTCGGTTTAAACTGAAAAACCGAACCAAACCGAAATTTAGTTTGGTTTTCGGTTTTTATTTTTAAAATTTTTAAAAATTTTGGTTTAATTTGGTTTTTATGTGAGAAAAACTGACAAATCCGAACCAAACTGAATTATACATATATATATAATATGTCATAAAATATGAATAATTTTCTCTTAGTTTGGTGGTAAGTAGACATTTATTACCTTAAGATCTCAGGTTTGATACAAAATAATTTTAATTTTTTGGTAGAAAAAAAAAAATTTTGCATTACTGAGAAATCAAATCGCACCTCTTAGGTAAATTAACTATACATTATCCATCCAAGCAAACCTCAATATCATGTTTGAAATTGAAAGCAAAAATTATAAATATATGGTTATCGATTTACTAAACCGAACTGAACTGAACCGAACCAAATATTCTTAATTCGGTTTGGTTTAGTTTCGGTTTTAAAATTTTTCTTATTTCATAACATCATATTTTTAGTAATTGTAATTTAACCCAAATAAGAGAGTGTTTGTATAATTTTTTGCCACTTTACCAATTTAAAAATTTTAGAATTAATTTTTAATCATATTGGAGTGTAATTAATCAGAAATTCATTGAAAACCAATTAATAATGATAAATTTAATAAAAATAATAATAATTTTTTTTATTAACATACTAATAAATATATATATTTAATTATAATTCATAATATATCATAAAAAGACATATATATATATATATATATATATATATATATATAATTTCACATAAATATCAAAATAATGATAGTAAAAATTAACGAATTATAATTTAATTTACATATTAAAAATAAATGAGGTTGGTTATAAGAACAAAAGAATTTATTTATTAGAGAGAATAACTTATTAAAAAAGTTGCAGGTGAAGAGATCCAATGGCCATAATTAAATTTACAATGATCTAATAGTTTCAAATTAATTGGGATAAAGTATCCTTATAACACCGTAGAAGCCCTCAAAAATTATTACATAAACATTCATATTTTAAAAACATGTTGTTAATAAAATAGAAATACAAAGAGATAATATCAAAACCTTCATTTCTATTTTATTAAACCTAGTTGAAAGTTCCAAATTTATGATATGAACTGGGTTAATATAATTGAACTCTCAACACAAATGAAAAAATATATTTGAAAGCTTATCACTAAGTGAAAGATAATTGAATAAATATTTCACGAGACAAGAATTGAAATACTCTTTACGAGTTAAGAAGAATTGAAAGAAACCTACCACGAAACAAAAAATGAAGTCAAATCAAACATGGAAATACTGAAAATTGAAAAAGAAATTAAAATCCCAGTTTAAATTATAATATAACAGAAGGTGATATAAGAATCGGTTAAACTCTAATACTATATTAAGTTTTTAACATAAATTTAGAAGAATCAATCTTAAAATTATCTGTTAAAATCGGGAAATTAATTTTTATATTAATTACTTGATATATTTGTATTTAATCAAATGTGAAATAAATTTTTAACACTTTATGCGTGCCATGGAATTTGCTCTTTCTGCTAGTTGATACAAGGGGTGCTAACTTCGTTAGAATTGGCATTGGCATTTTTGTTTTTGTTTTTTTTTTTTTTTGGCCCAAAGTTAGAATTGGCATTGGCTGTATGGTTGTTAAGCTCTACTACTTAGATTTCTTTCTTCTTCTTCTTCTTTTTTTTTTTTTTCCCTTTCTTTTTGTTTTCTTGCCAAAAATGTCATTAATAATAATAATAGCCGCAATTTATGATTTTTTCCACGTTCATATGGACCATATTATTATATATATATCCATAGGATATTGTGAATGTATCAAGAATACTAAGCTAACCTTTGATAAAATTTGCTCTATGATTATTTATATATATAAATATAAATAATTTAAAGAAAAGCTATCAATTATATAGGTCGAACTGCACCTAATTAATAAGCTTTATAATTAATAATTAATTTCTTTCATTTTACACATCTAGCTACACTTCATTTTCATATCAAAACTTGTTATATAATCTTTCTTAATTTAATAAAAAATTGCGACATTATTAATTAAAAAAAAAAAGAATTTTGGTTTTCATTCTCTAAATTACAATGTTTTTTTTTTTGATAAAAATTATATATAATCAATCTTTTTTTTTGTTTTTTTTTTTTTGTTATTGAAGTTGAATAGAATACCTTTATTGCATTTAGGTAATAATTCTAATGAGAAAAGAAGACTTAATTTTCATTTATCTTTATCTTTTTTTTTTTTTGTTATTGTTATTTTTTAATTCATGGAAATAATCTTTATATTTTTTGGTTTTTAGAAAAATGATACTAAAAAATTATATATTTAATTATAATTTTTCATATAAGAAAGTATCATAATGAAAATTTCATTTTTAATTATATGTTATAAAATAAATTTTCTTTTATTTTTTATATTTTTTTTAACTCTTTCTTTTAAAGAAACTTTTTTGTTATGAAAAATTAATTAATCAAATAAAATAGATGAAATTTTAATTTCTCTCAATGTATTTTGAAAATAATATGATAATCTCAAAATTATTATTTTTTATAATAGTATGTATATAATTCTTTATAAGCGCGGATCTACACGAAGCACAGTGAGATAGTTGCCCTCACTAACTTTTAAAATTGTTTCCTTAAAATATGCGTATTCATAAATGTGCCTAGTAAATTTTTTCCTTTTACTTCCACTAAATTATAATTTATAAGCACATTGAGTCATAATCCAGCGGTAAGTATAGATTTTCTTTAATAATATATTTAAAATTGATTCTTTTCTCCCTAATACTCAAAAAAAAAAAATACATTTACAATTGGCAAGCATTTTACCTTTTATATAATTTTAAGATTATACTTATAATTTTAAACTACTTTATAAATCAGAAATAAAATCAAATAAAAACAAAAAGAGTTCCAACTTATATTCTCTCTTTCTAATTCTATTAACGAGCCGTGTGCGTGTATTGTTGCATACAGATTCAAAAATTAATTGCTTCACTATTGATTTTTTGGATCCGCCCCTTATTATTTAACTTTGTTTTTAATATCGAAAATATATGAATATTTATCTCTTTATTTAGTAATTATTTGAGAAAATTACTTAATATGAAATGAAAATTTTTATCAACAACTCTTGAATTCAATTATTATTATTATTATAAATATAGGTTTGTAGACTACTACTATAAGTTTTCTCCTGAAGAGAGGACTTGATGTAAATGTGAAAGCTCTGTTCACATTACAGTCGCACTTTTCACATTGCACATCAGTGTACCTAACATTTTTCTTTTTTGAAATTCCTAATATAACTGGAGAACTATATATTATACATGCATTTTCTTTCTTTTTCCACCTCTTTATTCTCATTTGTGAGTAGACAAAATGAGGTGTTAGTTCTTTACTGATACGGTTGATCTGTTTAATTTCTCTCTTCATTTTTCTGTAAGGATTAAGAAAAAAAAATTCTTATATACACTTAGTACTGTATATCTATCTTTTATGTATTCAATCAAATGATTAATTGTAATTTTAAAAATTATATTATTTAATATTATTTTTATCATATTTTTTAAGTGAAAAAATACTCTCGTATTTAATTTTTCACTGCACACAATAGCGGTAAGTATTTTCCAATCAAGAATATTAAATAAATAAATTGAAATAAAAATAAAGCCACCTGTCCAAATTGACGCAAGATCTTACCTCACTATCTTAGCTTAAGTCTTTAATTTTCTGCAGATTCATGCTCTAAGGTTATCACACATTTCACATTTGGTCTTTAGTCCACGTGTCTATCTCCTTTCTATAACTATAAATTAATACCCACTCGTCCATTTTTGGTATTTTGTATTATTATTATTATTATTTTGGTGAGCGATATTTCCTTGCATTATCTTCAAAAAAAAAAAAAAAAAAAACAACTTCAAATTTGTCAAACGTCTCTTTCTCTCTCTGCAAATTTCTTTTCTTATGAGCAAAGCAGAAGAAAAGACTCCATTTTCACTGAATGAATCTACAACTACAAGTTTATATCATTTAATTCTAAAGCCGTCTCTCTATAATAAACAGCACTAGCGACTACGTGTAAGCACGATCTAATCATCTCATCGCCCCATGGACCCCTCTAGTGAGGGTTTCATGATTAATAATCATTCTATTTCCAATGGAAAAAGAACGATTTCTGAGATGGATTTCTTTTCTGATGATCATACCAAATATTTTCCCAAGCATAAATCTATGCTGCCAACGCCAGCTGATCATATTGTCAAGAGAGAAAGCATAGAACAACACAACAACAACAACAGCCAAGAAAAACACGAAGAAGAAGATATAAATGTAATAATTTTATATATTTATATACAAATATATATATATATAATATATTCTTATATATGCATGTTTTCTTGATTATCGTTTTTATTTCTTGGTGTTTTATTTAATTACAGACTGGTTTAAATCTTGTGTCGGGAAGGAGTAACAGGGATAATAAATCATCATCCGTGGAAGATAGAACATCTCAAAGCAAGAAACAAGATGATAATCAAAGAAAGAAAGAGGTAGATACACGGGATTAATATTTTTTATGATATATTTTTCTTTATTTGTCTATTTATTTTTTCTTGTTCTTGTTATGTTCAAACTCACAATCCCACAGCTTTGGCAAGGATTTCAATATACAGGACAGTTGAGCTGATTGTTATTTTTGTTGAAATTTTAATTTCCTATTAATGATTTTTGTTTTCTTCGTGCAGCTGGCTGTTTTGCAGGCTGAAATAAAGCTTATGAACACAGAGAATCAGAGATTAAAAGGCATGCTTAATCAGGTTAATAACAATTATTATGCCTTACAGATGCAAGTTGCACTCATGCAGCGATACCAGAATCAGAAGCCTAATATTTCAGTTAAAAAGGAAGAGGTAATTTAATTAATTGATCTCTCTTACACTCTTAGTTTATAGATATAATTAATATATGATATATCGATAGTATTAATTACTAATTAATAATTTTTACAGGTGATGATAAATGGATTAACACTAGAAGAGAAGCTGAAACATGGAGGAGGATCCATGGTTGCAAGACAGTTTCTGGATCTGGGTAGAGCTGAGATGGCTGAAATAGATGAAGATCAATCACAATCATTGGATGAAAAAAGAGCTCGGGGTCATACAATATCTCCCACTATAGTTGAGTCAATGGAGGAAAATAATAAGTTACCCAATATCAGTAACAGCTATATTAATAGAATTGATCATTTGAAAAGGAGTAGTAGTACTGCTGAGACTATTTCAGAAGAAGCTTTAATTCGTGAACGGGTTCCTAACAAAGTTCCTAAGTTTAATAATAATAATAATGCTTCAAGGGATATTGATGATGATGAAGAAGAAAAAGCAGAAACTATGACTATGATTAAAAAAGCTCGTGTCTCAGTTCGAGCACTATCCGAAGCATCCATGGTGAGTTTTAATACTTAATAGTATTCATTAATTGCTTTAAATTTCTTTGCGATATAAATGAATTTTATAAAATTTTATTTAATTAGAATTTCATATTTTTATATTTGATATGAATAAAATATTATATATATATTTTTTACTCTTATAAATATAATTTTATGGAATTTAACATGCAATTAAATCAACATTTTATTATTTGTAAATGATTCAAATTCATTTATATATACCAAACAATGAATAAAATTTTATTTTTCATATTTTCAATTTTCAATTTCTAAAAAGTTAGATTATCCACACACGAAAAGTAAGCCCCCAAAAGCAAGACAACAGCACACACACATGCTATAAGCTAAAGTTTAATTTAACTCTCAATACGAAACTATTCTTCTTCTCAATTTCTTTCCAATTAACAGCACTGCACTTTTTTTTTTTTTTTCCTTAAGTATAGAAATAAGAGACTCGAATTTAGATCTATTGATCAGTCGAGAGAAAAGAAACACTAGAATAAAACATTGTACTAATAGACATTAATCATCTTGATATGCATTATATGAGTTCTTTTTCTTAGCATGAATTAATCGTTAGTTTTTCAGGGCTATAGCTAGTAACTACTAGTAACCAAGTAATTAATGTAATAAACTAATAATCAATGTTTAATATGTTGTAGATCTCTGATGGATGCCAATGGAGAAAGTATGGACAGAAAATGGCTAAAGGTAACCCATGCCCCCGAGCTTATTATCGATGCACCATGGCATCTGGATGTCCAGTTCGCAAGCAGGTAAACTACTTCGCTCCTACGAATTTCCTTTTATTCTGTAAGAATACTCGAATCTAAACCAAAAACCAATTTATTGATGGTAAAGAAAAAGAAAATATCATTATAAGTTTTTAATTTTGATATAGGTCTTTAACTCTAATATATATTTCATTATAGTTAATTAACAATATTGACCAACAATATATAGGTACAAAGGAGTGCAGAGGATCGAGCAATACTTGTAAC
This sequence comes from Reutealis trisperma, assembly GCA_947687605.1. Taxonomy (NCBI): domain Eukaryota; kingdom Viridiplantae; phylum Streptophyta; class Magnoliopsida; order Malpighiales; family Euphorbiaceae; genus Reutealis; species Reutealis trisperma. Next base: position 9,660,982 of record CANTUT010000019.1, read on the forward strand.
AACTTACGAAGGTCATCACAACCATCCACTCCCTCCAGCTGCTATGGAAATGGCATCCACCACATCTGCAGCCGCATCAATGCTACTTTCAGAGTCTGTGCAAAGCCAAGACGGACTGATGAACACTAACTTATTTGCTAAGACTATACATTGCCCACCAGGCTTTGCAACACTTTCTGCTTCAGCTCCATTTCCTACTATAACATTAGACCTCACACAAAGGCCTCAAAATTTCGCTCACAATCTGGCGCCTGTGCCCCATATTTCTACGCAAGGCCCTCCATACAATAATAGTCAAGCTAAATTTTCAGGTCATTTGAGCCCTCTTCAGCTGGGAATAGAGCTGCAGCCGCCTCATCAAATACCACCAATGTCGGAGACTGTTAGTGCAATAACTGCAGATCCTAATTTTACTTCAGCTCTAGTTTCAGCTATCGCTTCTATTATTAATGGCAATGTTCATCAACCAAACAATAGTGTTAACAATAGCCCACCATAAGGAATTGTGTTTAGTTTGTACCAAAAAATTGAGCATAAAAATTTGTACCAAAACAGCAGTGTATAGTACATGAAATGAGTAAATTTTCTAATATGGAAGTGTTTAGTTCTCAACCTACCTTCTTCTTCTTTTTCTAATATGAAATGAGGAAATTTTCTAATAAGGAATTGTGTTTAGTCCTCGGAGATACTAATTATTAAAATTCATGGGTCTATACACAGGTGAACTTATAAGTAAACAAGTATTGGAACATATGTTAAGTCACAATTTCTAGTCTTTTTGAGCATTTAGGGCTAATACTATACTAAAGCACATCGGAGTTGTACACATTTGAACTTATAAGTGAGTAAATATTGAAACTTATTTATACAAAATCAATTGGTTCATGTTAAATTTAACACCCACTCACTTATAAGTCCTTTATATATTTTATTATTAGTCGATGTGGAATTCATTTCTCAATATTAATATCATTTGTAAAGCTGTAAGATTAGAAATTCAAGCCTTAGTAATAATTTTTGATGAGACTAGAATCAAAATTGGTATATACAAGTCCTCGATATTATTATCTAGGGTTCCAATTAAACTGTACTTGGTAATATCAGGACAGAATGACAATGAGCAATTATTGTGATTAGTGTGCTTGCAAATGTCTTAGATTAATTAATTCTATGACTAAAATATATTTACTTGCAATCTAATGATTTTTCTTTCTTTTACTTATGTTGAACCCAAGATAAAATCCTTCAAACAAGTTGAGACTATAATGTCATATGTGGATACATATGTTAAGAATGTATATCATATTGATTAAATATAAACATATTAAATGATTAATATAAAAATGAACTCTTTAATTTTGATATCTAACTTTTAAAGTTAGTTCTCTCAAATATATATTAAAAACTTAATATGGCATTAGAATCATGTTTTATCATAATTTGGACTGAATTTATTTGCTCCGCATTGGGCTTTTAATTCTATTAACCCATCCATAATATAAATTTGTAATTATAAACTAAGTTTAATAAAAAATTATCTTCACCCGGTGTTACTTGAGGACCGTTAAGAATATATTTTACATTGATTAAATACAAATATATAAAGTGATTAATATAAAAATAAACTTTCAAATATATATTAAAAACTTCATCATATATATATATATATATATATATATATATATATATATATATATATAAAAGATTATGAATCCATTTTAAATTTTTTATGTATGTATTTGTTAATTTGACCCTTATTGTACAGCATGTTTTATAGTTGAGTAGTTCTTTGTGATTGGCATGCACGATACATATACATACATAAATATAATTAAATATATATTTTTTTGAAATTGAGATTTCAGCATAAATTGCATTGGCTGTTTTGCTATATCATACCTCATCCCTAGAAATTGAGGATTTCACAGAAAGATAAATGAATATATAGAGTACATGTCTCATAGTACATGCATGAGGTCAAAATGTTCATATTCCCAATATTTTTCGGTCTTTTTAGATTTTGATGTTAAAAAATAAATAAACAAAATAAAAGCTCTTTATTCCTATAGGCCACGTATATATGGATTAGATGCTTAATTACTTAAGAAATTTATTATAAGACTTTCATTTAATTTATTATAAGACTTTCATTTAATAATTTTTAATTCGTTTTTAAATTTGTGTAATTTCGAGTTTGAATTTTAGCAAAAGATAAATAGAGTAAAAGGAAAACTTTACCTAAAATATATCTCTATACTATAGCTTTACAAAAGAAAAGAAATTAGTTAGTTGTGTGCATACAATAAGTTATCATAGCAGTTAATTAATAAGGTCATGAACCAGCATTTATTAGGTTAACGTTTTTCTCAAGAATATGATGTCTAGACCTTATGTTTCTTTTAGAACCACATATATATTTAACTTATGATCATGAGTTACCACTTAGTTGAAAAAGGAGAAACCCTAGTTCAAGGTTATATTGACTCTTGAAACTGGTAGTTAATTATAAGGAGAAAAGTGTATCTTTCTATATATGTAAGTTGATTTTGAAACCCTAGCACCAATTTGCCTTTTAAAGATACACCGAAATGCTAATGATGACATTCATTAATTTACATATAAATTGACAATTTCTGTCATTTTCATTATATAAAATAAATATAATGAAACTAGTACGAATATATAAAATAATCTACTAATTGTGAGTTTAACTTAATAATATTATATTATTAAAGTGATAGGATTTGTAAGTTTGAGATTTTGGGTTATTGATCAAGATTTATTTTTTATTTTTTATTGGAAAACAGTATAAGAACAGCATGTGGTAGTTCTGTGAACTTCTGCAAATTGACCTTTTGAAGATTAAAGGACGTGGTCCAATTTTGGGGGAGTTAGGTCAGGTTTGGTGGTATTAGTCGGCTAGCTAGCCTATCTATGATTAGGATCATAAGCATGGAGATGTCACAACCTAATTAATGTCATCTGTATATATAGTGTTTAAGCTTGCAAGGTAATGAAACTTATGCCCACTCTTATTTAATCTAATAATCTAAAAATAACTACATACAACGACGGAGTTGGAATTTGGCAGAATCAACAACGGAGTTGGAGGATCGAAGGGTCCATGAGCCAGTGGCCATCCTAACTCCATGAAATCCATTTTATAGATAGTAAAAATATTATATGACCCCTTTAAATTTAATATATGAACACTCTTCATTTTTTAAGAATTTTTTTTTTATTTGTATATACAAAAGGAATTAATCATCTTACAATACAAGTATTTAATTATCATGGGAATTTTTTGCTATAAAGAATTCAATTTTCTTTTTTTATTTTTTTTACCCTTTTGAAAAAGTTTTCTGACTTTGTCACAGACTTGTATATACAACATGTCAATCTAACTATAAACCCAAGTTTCTAACAAAAAAAAAAAACTATAAAATCAAGTTTGGATCCCTATCCCCAATACTTAAAAAAAAATTCATGATTTTTTTTAAGATATTATAACTTGCACATTTATTAAGATTATATTGTCTTTCTACTCGAGTTTAAGGGCACAAATTCCATGTGGCCTTTTGGATATATTAATTGTTTTTTTTTTTTTTTTGAGATAATGGATACATATTATAAATGCAATAACTTTGATATATATTATCATTGGACATAAATTAATAGTAGGCTTGATGATTTTAGCTATTTTGACCTTTGAATAATTTTTTTAATTTATCTTAATCTTTAAAATTTATCAAATTAGTATCTGACATTGTCGTTCTGAACCAAATCTAACAGTTCCATCAGGCACGTGATTTTTTTAAGGTGGCTTGCATAAAAAATATCATATTGCCGCAATTTTTAGGGATTTAAGTTTTAATTAGTGTTTTGAAACTTATTATATATTTATAGTCAGAAATTTACTTATCATATCTACAAGCCATGTCAAAAGAATCACATGCCTTATGAAGTTGTAATAGATTTGGTTCAAAACGAAATGGTCAGGTATAATTTGATAAGTTTGAAAGGTTAGGGTAAATTTGAAAAATTAGCTAAAAATCAAGATAGCTGAGATTATTAAATTTTAGTATTATTAAATATTTTTTGGTACTGGTTAAATAGTTATTTATATCCTGAAAATATTTATTGGGTAAATTTTTTACACAATTTATTTAATAATAATAATATAACAATAATGTACATGTGAATTTTGATGCTAGCTTTTTGCATATCAACTGATGTGTAGCAGGGCCTTTGCTTAAAGAGTAACCAAATCTGAAATATTTACACCCACAGCCAATTAATAAAATCAAATCATGCAAGTAACCTAAAGATCAAGTAATTAGAATTAATATATAATTTTCCTAGTAGAAAATAAGGAAAATGATGTGTGTGACAATATATTAACAAGCTAATCAAGTTTCTACTTTGTAATGTAAAATGTCATAAGTTCAAACTCTAAAACCCTTGCTTGTTTAAAAATCATTAATGTAATACAAAGTATATGGGAAAAAAAAAAAACATGTTAATCGGGCTGGCAAATGCAAGATTCGAGAGTATATATGTTATATGAAATTTTACACGCTTGAATACCACATCGTTTATTATAGATTAAGAAGTTCACTTATTTATAAGTTTAATATCGCATTTTAAATCAAAACTTTCAAATATTAAATTTATGGGTGTTTTCTACTTATATAACTCTCCTTAATTTCTTCTCTTTTTAATATGGGATTCTACAGCACTTAGAATCCTAACATATGTATTATAAAAATTTAAACCATATTCAATATCTCAAAAGTGTTATTTCTTAATCATCTGAAAAAAAGGTGTTGTTTAAACCGTTAATAGTGGTTTTTGCTGCTTGAATCTACGTTCATTCCTTGCCTAAAAAACAGAAACAGAATAGTGACGGTTAATGTATATAATCATGCCCAAACCTTACCCCAAATCATTTTTGTAATTATTCTTGTTCCCTTCTATATTTTGATTCTCTTGTACACTATATATAGAGTTACTTTGTACACAGATCATCAATTCAATATACAAATTTCTTCTCAATTTTTTGTTTTATTCTCTATTAATATGGTATCAAAGTCTCAATTAAATCTCTTATTTTACACTTATACTCTCTTATATTCGTCATGTAAATTGTTTATTGTCAAAATCTAAATTTCACATGTGTTTCTTAATACTGACTCAGTATTTAATCATGCCACATATTAATTAATCAGATTTAGCATGTGTCAAAGATAGTGTTAAAAAAATTATTTCATATTAAAAATAAATAATAATATAAATAGTCTTATAATATAATAAATCTTTCAATTTTAATACATGAATTTTAAGGTTGGATTTAGGTTGTTAATAATTACAACAGACGGAAACAAATTAAACGATTATATAAAGGGGGAAAATGTGAAGTGTAAACCTCTTGTTTTGGTTGTAAGTGGGAAATTCAACTTTTTAGCCCATTATAAAAGAGAAAAGCTTCAAACAGATTTGGGCCTCTCTCTATGTCTAATTCATCGTTATTCATTTATTTTTGCATTTGGGCCGACCACCTTAAACGTGCGATCCACATAGACAGCAACAAAATATATAAAATTATTATTATTATTATTTTTGTGAAATTTCCAATATTCAATGACATCCAAGTAAATAAATACAAAATAGTATTCTTTTTTGGGCAAAACAAAAAAAAGCAAATAAATAATAAAATATATATATATATATTCTTCCCCCACCAACCACCCCCCTCTCCCGCCCCTTTTTTTTTTTTTGTCCTCTTGTGTTATTCGTTAATTTTTCTTCCTAGCTTCCGTTTGGCATGTGATAAGGATTCCTTCTCTTTATTCCTACCTTTCCTCAACAATAGAAGGGTAGTTGACTTGGAAAGCCAATTCCAAACCATCCCATTTGAAAATATCCAAAATTCGATTAAATTAGCATAAAACATGATATATGGCTACCTATGAATTTGAAGATTGATTTGATATTCAATCCATAACCATGTTATTTTTATTATATTTAATTTGGTAACATTATATTTATATTAATTTTTTATCTAAAATTAATGTTATATAAGTGAGTCAATTTGAGCCAAAATTATAAATTAATCTAAATTTAGTATGAAATCTGTTTTAAATTTTAATCCAATAAGGTAACATGGGCTTGTTATTTTATACAATAAAACAATTCACTTTTTTTTTTCCTTTTTTAAATAAAAAGTATCTTTCCTTAATAATAATTAATAAGTATAATTTGAAATAAAAAATAAACTTGATTGTGTTCAATAAATACATATAAATCTTATTATGAAAATGGATTTTTCATCTAAGTTTCATTTACATTCAAAATTATCTAAACTCAAAACTATCCAAATTTAAAATTACTTCACAAAATTTTGATGAAAAATTATTTATTTTTAGTCTAATTTTAAAAATTAAAATTTGATCAATAAAAAAAAAAGAAGGTAAATCCACTTGTAGTTCTTAGAGTTATAATTCTAATAATTTTTTATATGGAAGCTTTTCAGTGTTTTTATTTTTTATTTTTCCTTATACATAATGCATAAAAAAGTTTCTAATCAAGAAAATATCACTAATTTGTATATAATGAAACAAATATTTAGCCATTAAATAAACAACTAATTCAATAACATTAATAGGTCAGTTTGACATTGCTTTTTTCCGCATAATTTTTCTTTTTTATTTTTTTTATAATTATTTTTTAGTATTCAATTTTCAGAAAAAATAAGATAAAACAGAAATGATAAAAAAAAAATAGATTTCAAAATATTATAAAAATAAAGTGCTTCACAGTAATGCCAAACTACCCAATGTATAAATATATACAGCTATTTAATTTTGTAAAAATATTATTGTTTTCTTCAACTTAATTAATTTTCTCAACGGCAAATTCAATGTTTGTACATAGCACCAGCATTGATCCTTATACTCTTTACCCGTACCAAATCAAAATCTTCCAAACTCTTAGTGTATAAGAAAAGAATATCCCAGAAAAGACACGTGTACGGCTATTGTGTCCCTAGTTGTTCCGCTGAAGTCAACTTTTGCACTTTTAAAAAATCGAACCGGAGAAACCGGACAGTTATTTTCACGTTAAAAAGTATCTCTAGCGGCGGGTTCCAAATTTTCTCTCTCATCATCGTCTTTCTCTGTATCGATCGCTAAAAACTGCGGGTAATTTTGATCGTAATCGCGTCAATAATCTCTAATTTCGTTTCAGTTTATTTTAATTTTATGAATTTTTGTAATTTTAATCTCGCTATGTTATTATTATTTTGTGTGTGTGTGTGTATGTGTTTTTTTTTTTTTTTTATATTTAATTTGACATTTTTTTTGTGAGTTTGACTTTCTTGTCTGATGGAGTTTTGTTTGGTTGCTTAGAATCTGTGGGAAAATGAATTAGTTTTGTATGTGTCTCTGGTATTTTATTTTGATGGGACCCGAAAAAGCTACTGATTGCTTTGAATTCAGCTTAAGAAATCTTTGTTAATTGAAATTACTTATTTGATTTAAATTCTAGGATGGATTTTAGGGGAACACAATGAAAATTAGAAATGCTTCTCCGTGAATCGAGGAGATTATGGTTTTTTAGACAGTATTTTTATTTTTTTTATTTTATTTTTTGTTTAGATAAAATAAGAATTATTTTAGTTCGGATCTCCAAATTGATGATTTTGTACTGAGAAATCTTTGTAGAAAGGTTTTATTCTGCCTTCATATTATATTTGCCTTAGTCCTTAATAAGGGTTTTTGATCAATTACGATTGATCTTCTGTATTTGTTTTTGAATTTCTCAGTATCAGTATGGGAACAGTACCTAGACCCGTCGTGGCTGCTCTTTTCATTTGTTTGCTTCTGTTGCCTATGGTTTTTGCTTCACCCAATGATGGATTGGTTAGAATTGGACTGAAAAAGAGGAAATTTGATCAAAACAACCGGGTTGCTGCCCAGTTCGAGTCCAAGGAAGGAGAGTCATTGCGAGCTTCTATTAGAAAGTACCATCTTCGTGGGAATTTAGGTGATTCAGAAGATATTGACATAGTGTCACTGAAGAACTACATGGATGCTCAGTACTTTGGTGAAATTGGTATTGGTACTCCACCGCAGAAATTCACTGTGATATTCGACACTGGTAGTTCTAATCTGTGGGTGCCCTCTTCCAAGTGCTACTTTTCAGTAAGTTCTTTGTCCTTATTTGGTAGAGGAATATTATCTGCTTTGCTGTGTTGTATGCCGTAATGTCATGATCTAATTTCTGTTTTCAGGTTGCCTGCTATTTCCATTCCAAGTACAAAGCAGGCCAGTCAAGCACCTATAAGAAGAATGGTATATTACTGCATTGTAATTGATGTTAGTGTTTTTGGAGTTCTAAATTCTTGTATAAGGTGCTTTTAGGTTTTTGTTTGCATCATCAGTTGCCATTTAATGGCTTTTATGTGCAGCAGATAAAAGCATTGTTGAGATACTATCGCAAAATTAGTGATAGGAAATACTGTCATTGGTTATCATATGCATATGTTTCTGAGTGCATGTTTAATATACGTGCGTTGATATGTGAGAATGGTGGGAGAAGCTTTTGCACAGGAGAAGTGTGACATGATTTCATGCCTTCACAGGAAAACCGGCTGATATCCATTATGGAACTGGTGCTATTTCTGGCTACTTTAGTCAAGACCATGTAAAAGTGGGCGATCTTGTGGTCCAGAATCAGGTAATTAGGAGAATTTGGTTAGTTTATACAATGAATGCATTGATACGGTAGCTTTAGTTGGTGGTTTCCATTTATTAATCAGGTGGTTTATTTTAGGAATTCATTGAAGCAACTAGAGAGCCGAGCCTCACATTCTTGGTAGCAAAGTTTGATGGTATTCTTGGACTTGGATTTCAAGAGATATCTGTTGGAAATGCTATCCCTGTGTGGTATATGATTGAACACTGTTCTGTCCTAATAGTAGATTGTTCATTTTGCGTTGGATTGATCATACCTTAGAAAGTTTGAATATTCAGGATGCCATGGATTATATATCTGACTTTGCAACGTTCACAGGTACAACATGGTCAATCAGGGGCTTGTGAAGGAACCAGTTTTCTCTTTTTGGTTTAACCGCAATGCAGATGAAGAAGAAGGGGGCGAGATAGTTTTTGGTGGGATGGACCCAAACCATTTCAAGGGTGAGCACACATACGTGCCTGTAACACAGGAAGGGTATTGGCAGGTTGGTTCTCTAAACATCTCTTCTACAGTCTGTACTATTTGGGACATCAGTTCATTGCAATATTCTGAACATACCTTCTTTTCTTTTTTGGTAGTTTGACATGGGTGATGTCTTGATTGATGGTAAAACAACTGGTAAGCAAAACACTAGTCATGCTTGGGTTTGTCTTTATATATTTTACAGCTTATGATCCTGATTCTCGCATTTGTTTCAGGAATTTGCAGCAGTGGCTGTGCGGCAATTGCTGATTCTGGAACTTCTTTGCTGGCTGGTCCTACGGTATGTAATCAACCGTTTTTCTTTTCCATTATTTCTCTTAATAGTGCTTGATCTTCTTGTAGATTTGTTTAATATGTGGCTGCATTTGCACTTCTTCTTAAGGGGAAAATTGGGAAGCTGGGAGATCCAATCAAAATTTCATTTGCTCCTATTTTTAATGGGGAAGTTTCTATGATGCCATGCTTCAAAATGAGGAATGGGATGTAATGTGCAGAACTAACAATCCCCATGCACCTCTTATTTCTCTATGGTGATTATAGGGAATTGTGTTTGTAATGTCTCCTATTGGATCTCTTATTTTATTTGCTTCTAATTGGGTATTTTGCTTAGAGTATATTTTATATGTTCTCCTACTTGATGGCAGCATGTATTGCGCTTTTTTTTTTTTTTTTTTTTTTTTTTTTTTTTTGTTGGGGGGGGGGGGGGGGGGGGGTGTTGTGGGAATATGGTAAATGCCTGGTTACTTTGGAGTCCTGTGGTAAACGTTGTTCTCTATTTTGCTCATTTGGCTTTTGGGCCTTCCTGCTGTGTTGGACCTTATCTTGTAGCATACTCATCTTGGCAATTGGTGATGGTGTTTATTAGTGTTTTGACAGACACTTAATGTCAGCTGGTGTTTGAATTTGCACCTTTTTGCATCTGATATGCAGACTATCATTGCTGAAGTAAATCATGCCATTGGAGCGACTGGAGTCATCAGTCAAGAATGCAAGGCAGTTGTTGCTCAATATGGGGAAACCATAATTGAAATGCTTTTAGCACAGGTATTTGCTTAGTTGTTAATGTGCAATATTGCCACATTTTGTTGCATCGCATGAAGAAATTGTTTTTTTTTTTTTTTCTGTTGACTGCTTTTATTTGCTGGATTTACTAAATATCACCATTATTACACTTGCAGTTGTTTGTTGGATTTAATAAATATCATCATTACTATACATTGCAGGACCAACCACAAAAAATTTGCTCTCAAATTGGTTTGTGCACATTTGATGGTTCTCGAGGCGTAAGGTTGGAGTCTCGTTCTTGTCTTTGCATTTGTTGATATATTTCATTTGCTGTTTAAACATTGTTAATTGTCCTATGAATTTTTTTGAATTGTGGACAGTATGGGCATTGAGAGTGTCGTGAATGAGAATGTTCATGAAGTGGCGGGCGGTTTGCGTGACACAATGTGTTCTGCTTGTGAGATGGCTGTTGTATGGATGCAGAATCAGCTCAAACAGAATGTAACTCAGGAGCGCATACTTAACTATGTCAATGAGGTAACTAACTATGCCTGGCATATTTGTGTAAGTTTACTTCATGTTTGCTCATGCTGCAATTTTGTGACTGCAGCTATGCGAACGGTTGCCTAGTCCAATGGGAGAGTCAGCAGTAGATTGTGGCAATCTGTCTGCCATGCCTAATGTTTCATTTACAATTGGCGGAAAAGTTTTTCATCTTGCCCCTGAGCAGGTATGGTTGATCATTTGGCATTTGCTGGTATCATCATTTATCCCTGTATAGGAAATTTAAGAAAAAGAGCATCAGATGTACCTGGCATGATTATTATGGTGTTACAACACTGCAGTCAGTTCTGTAGGCCTGATTTTGAGTTATATAAATGGAAAGTAACGTATGCATTCTGATTGATTTCTTTAATTTTCTGTGGTGGCAATCAGTATATCCTCAAAGTGGGAGAGGGAGAAGCTGCCCAATGCATTAGTGGATTTACAGCATTGGATGTTCCGCCACCTCGTGGTCCTCTTTGGTATTTCCCTATTCTTTTTGTCACATATACGTTCTTCCATTCATTTTCTTGTTTTAGTAAATCTTGCAAGGATTAATGATCATGTTGGTTTGTTGGATACTGAAATGTTTACACTAATATTCCACTAAATCGCGTGCAGGATACTGGGGGATGTTTTTATGGGTCCCTTCCATACAGTATTTGACTTTGGTAATAAGAGAGTTGGATTTGCAGAAGCTGCATAACTGGTGGCCAACTATGGTTCAGCTCATTGTTATACTCCGTTTATCTAATGTGTTTTTACATATTGGTGTTCTGGGGTTGGCTGAGGTTGACTCTGAGCTGTTGAAATTATCCCTCATGTAAATATCTGAACTAATTTGCTTTGTTATCAAACTAGTTCAAGCTTCGTGCTCTGGAGTTTGAATGGTGCTTCCTAAGCTTTCAATGTTTGAAAGTAAGCTTTTAAATAATACAATGTAAATTTTATAGAAGTTTCATATGATGCACAATAATTCTCAAACCAAGTGAAGTGCCAGATTGTGTGCCTGGTTGATTTTGGCATTGTTGGATAGCTGAACCTACAATCTGCTTTGATATTTTCATCCTAGTGTGAGTTTTGCACGCAGCTTAGCTTGGAGAGTGGTTTTAGGTTGCCCCTAGAGCAGGAACTGAGAGTTCCACTACGACATAAATCATTTTTAATACTAAAAATTTTAATTTTAAGTGTTGAGTTATATTATTAAAAAGTACTTTTAGCAATTTTAATTTTATGTGCTGAGTTATATTATCAAAAACTACTTTAGTTACTGAGCTTAGTCAACGGTTATTTCATGATGTGGTTGCGGTTTCTCACCGTCGTCTAGTGGGTGTTTTTGGTGTCTGGGCTTCTTGCCCTCTTTGTAAACACACCCCCCCCCCCCCCCCTGCAAAAAAAAAAAAAAAAAAAAAAAAAAACCAGTACTTTAATTCACGGAAAAACACTACTTTAATTCGTTTCCGTGTAGCCGAAAGTTCTGCCAAAATGAGGGTTTATTTCTGTTCATATTCATGCGTTGTATGATCATCATAAGCTTATAATATGCCGAGAAGGGTGTGCCAATAATAAGGCGCCATTGGCGAAAGGGGGACAGGAGGGCAACGCTTTGCAATCTTTTTGGTATAAAGCGAGCACTTGATATCAGTGAATTGCGCTTCATAATCGTTGAATTGCTAGCTTAATGCTAGCCCTTCCAGCGAGGCCCCTCTCTTATTGCATGGAGTTCCGTATATACACGTAGAAGGTTGTACAATTTTGCAGTCTATGCGTAGGATAGGGCTGGAGCCACTGGGCAGCAGACTGGTGTGAATAATAGATTCATCGAACGTCGCATGAAAAATTGGTTATCCTCCTGAATGCTTAAACGGCAGGGCAGAATGTTTATTTCGTGTGCCTAATGATTTCTTTTCTTGTGAGGTGAAAAATAAAAATAAAAAAGTTTCAGCTTGCGTGACGGTTGTTGCTCAGTTTATGTGCCCAAGTCTATTGCATCTAAAATTCTAATAACTGAAACCCTTTTCAGGTGCATTTACTTCTGCTTAATTATCAGTTTTCTTTTCGTTAAATACGTCGAAATTTTGAAGAAAAATGTCAAATTTTCTTCATCGTTCTAACACATTTAATGTTAAAACATTTGATGACTGTTTTTAATTTAATGGGTGTATGAGAAAATCTTTTATTTCTATTATGAGAAGCTAAGAAAGAGTGGAATCATTGATACTTTGCTCATGTTGAGACAAAATAGAAGACCCTAGCAGGCACGTTTTGCTTGCTGTATTGTATAGCTGGAAAGAGGTGAGATCAAATAAAAACTCTTTAGCCACATTTTATCTTACATTAAAGGGTAGGTGTTGGCACCGACCCTGCCACAAAGTTTAAAGAGAAAGGGGCTATCAAAGACCCCACTATCTTGATCATCAAAGAGCCAAAAACAGAGAAAAAGAACATGAAAAATTTGGGTATTTGAAGGACATGCCACACTTTCACAAATGGGAATTACTTGAACATCACTCAAAACAACCTAAAATTCTAAATTTCTAATCCGCATTAGCTCCACTAAACAACTTTTAAACTTGGGTTAGTGTTTTTATTTCTAAATAATTGTGCTTTTTTTTTGTTATTGATTACTTTTTGTTTGATAAATGATAATATGATTCCCCAAACCAAAAAGAAATGAATAGTTGAAGACTGTGGGCCTTACCACAAGAATCATACTCTGCGTTTGTCTGTCGATGGAATTTTCATTTTCACATTGAAAAAAGCCGGTGCCAGTTTCACTACTCAACTGTATTACAAGCTAGCTTCAGTCCTCAAACATTGACGTAGTCTTATCATATTAAAAAGTTACAGCTCATTTAGATTGCTTTTAGGTTATATTTTATATTCATATATTATTCTTGCTTTCATTAATTAGTGTTAAAAATATACAATGACACACCCAAAAAAAAAAAAAAAAAAGGAAAAACATAATATTTCTCATGATATTATATATATGCATGAATTAATGAGATATATATACTACTACTTGTAAAATAGAATAAAAAGACAAATTTATTAATATGGTATAATTAGACATTTTTATTAATCAGATCGAACCAAATTTAACTAAAATCAATAAATTTTCTGTTCAAACCGAATTTATATGTAAGTTTTATTTATAATATTATTTTATTACTTAAACTGATAGAGTAAGATTAATTTTCATATAAATAACATTTTTAAATTTTAAGTCTTTCTATAAATAAGAAGAAAAATTATTTTTCCAAATTTAATATTTTATTAGATCAGCTTGTATTAGACATATATTCACGGATTGATTTTTGAATTTTAATTTATAAAAAAATTACAAATTATATGAATCAAACTTTAAAAAATTTAACATTTTTAAATTTAAATTTAGCTTATGAATAGATCTAATTTTAATTAACTTGAAAGGATTTTTGAACCCGTAAGTTATAGGGGTAACCTAGTAGAAACTAAAACGAAGGGAAATAATTATATTTCTCATGAAGGACGGCGCAATCACATTATTATGTTAACCAAATATCCTAGATTCCATTTTATGATCTTAATTCTATATTGTTTTTCATTTTAATTTGTTCCTTTCCTTGGTTGTAGGCTGTAACAACTAGCAAAGCTAACATTGGAATTGTTTGCAAGTTAGCTTAAAAAATTTAGTTATATGTTTCTTTTTTTTTTTTTTTTTAAGTATCGCAGAAAAGAAATTAATTATGAATTTATTATTTAAAAAAATACATATGTATTATTACGCTATGTTTCAATATATAAGTTATATGTTTAACTATATGAAATTGAAAGTTTTCATTTTTCACATTATAAAAGTAATTTTCTTTTTATTAAGCTAATTATAATATAATTTATAAACATAAAGAATTTTTCAACAAAGTTAAATATATAACGCGGTTCACATAATTAGGCTTTTGCCGCCGCAAACTCCACTCCTCTAATTGGAATTATTCCCTTATAAGCACCCATTGATCACGCTCCCTTGGCACGTGTTCACATGTCTTCATGTGGGTGGCTTTTATGGTCTACCCAAAACTTGGCTTTGAGTAATTAACCACCGTCCTTAAACGGCTAAGCTGTCAAAATCCCCCCTCCTTTTGCCACGTGGTTCACCTTCACTAGCCAACAACTCCAAATTCGTAGCGAAACGAAACAAGAAATATAACTCGAGATTTGGCCAACAAATAAGAATTTATAAAATCATTGTTTTCTAATTAATTAGATTTAGTTTATGATTCAATTTCATAATATTAAAATAATAACTCAATGACTGAACATTTAACTCAAAATCTAGTATAAAAAATTTAAAATTTCAAAATTTTTATCAATTTAATAATATTATTATAATTTAAAAATTTAGCATCTATTAGATTATAAATTGAGAGAAATCATGGCCATTATATAAAATTTATAATCGGTAAGAAACTCATAATTACGTAAATTGTTCAAATAATTTCAATTAGTTTCTATCACGAGGAATTTTATAATAAAAAAAAATTAAGCACTCGTTTTCAAATAATTTTAATATATTTTCATATTTTTATTTATCATATATATATATATATATATATATAACATCACATTTGAAGTATTAATTTGACTTACAAAACAAAAAGACAAGTCAAATACCTATATACTATTACTATATAAATTCATATATAACATAGCTAAAGTCCTAAAGCCTACAACTCAAAACTCCATACTTTCTCTTCTCATTTCTTGCTTGCTCTCTCTCTCTCATTCTCTCCAAATGGAGTGGATCAGAGGGCCAATCATCGGCCGTGGCTCCACGGCCACCGTCTCACTAGCCACCTCTACCTTCTCCGGCGAACTCTTTGCACTTAAGTCAACGGAGCTATCTAAATCCATGTTCTTGCAAAAAGAACAACATTTGCTATCTAAATTAAGCTCACCTTATGTGGTGAAGTACATAGGCTATGATATCACAAGCGAAAACAATAAGCCTATGTACAATATTTGCATGGAGTATGTCGGCGGCGGCACCCTCCACGATGAAATCCAGAGAAACGGCGGTCAATTAAATGAGCCTTTGATAAGATCATACACAAAAAATATCTTGCACGGCTTAGATTATTTGCATACAAATGGATTGGCGCATTGTGACATCAAGAGCAAGAACATTCTAATAAGTAAAGAGGGAGCAAAAATTGCGGACTTTGGCTGTGCAAGATTTGTTGAAAGACCCATGTCATCATTTTCCGGTACGCCGGCGTTCATGGCACCTGAGGTGGCTCGCGGCGAAGAACAGGGGTTTCAAGCTGATATGTGGGCTGTAGGATGTACAGTTATAGAAATGTCTACTGGGAAAATCCCATGGGAAGCAGAGCAAGAAAATGACCCTGTTTCGGTTTTGTACAAGATTGGGTTTTCAAGTGATTTGCCTGAGTTTCCCATGTGGTTATCGGAGAAAGGTAAAGATTTCTTGAGAAAATGTCTAAACAGAGATCCAAAAGAGAGATGGACAGCTAAAGAATTGCTTGATCATCCATTTCTTGATGATGAATTTGAGTTGGAATTAAAGAAAGTTGATGACTTTACTGTGAGTAGTACTTCTCCAAGTTGCGTATTGGATCAATATTTCTGGGATTCAATGGAAGAATTGGAAAGTCCCCAAGATTTGACACTTGATTACCAGGAAAATTCAAATTCGATTTCAAATTGGAATTCGAATTCGAATTCTCCAGCAGACAGGATCAAACAGTTAATTGGATGTACTTTTGATGAACCCAATTGGACTTGGGAAGATGACTGGATTACTGTTAGAAATAGTGAAATTGAGAAGGATGAGATTTTGGTGGATACAGCTTCAATTTCAAGTGCATTCTTGATTTCAGATTCAGTTGTTTACGAGCAAGAGATTGAAAGTTCAATTTCTTATGAAGATTTGTTATTGGAACTCTTTGTCGAGAATGATAAAATTAGCAGTAGTATTAGTGATGTTAGTACTAGCGAAGGATATGATTTTGTAATAGAAAGTCTCAATTTTGAATCAGATAGTGATAAATCTTGTTTTCTGCAATCTCATTTCTTTGCTTTTTCTTATTATTCCTTGGTTTTATTTGTCAATACACTAACACTATTCCACTTCGATTTTTGGGTAGAGTATAATAATATCAAAATGGCTCTTGAATCTCTTTAACTTCCATACGCATATGAAACCAATATTTTACCACCAAAATATTAATTCAATCATATTAATGTAGATTTTTCAGTTGAAATAAAGAGCAAAATATTGTGAATTACAAGCTAACAGCTTTCTTGATTTTCCGGTAAACCAGAAACGACCGGCAGATAATAATTGTTCTATTTTAGACTAAAGGGTCAATTAATGAGTGTGAACGCAAAATCAGAAGTCTTCTAATGGGTCAACTGTGGATTTGATCGAGTCATAGTGTGAACAGATAAGACTTTAAAGTTTTGGTATACCTAATATAATAGAAATCAAAGCTGAGTATACATGATATAATAGAAATCCATGCTAGAATAAATTTTTTCTTACCAATGCCAAGTATAAATACAAATTCATGCTAGAACCTCACGTATGTTAAATTTCCCCTTATCAATAAAAAAATCAATATTGGTTCATGGTTGTCTTCAAGGATAAAGTCAATTATAAATTGTTATTTTAGGGCTTTGATTCCAAGCATGTAAGGTGGTTCAGGGTCCAAGTCTGGTAAGACGAGTACAGGCTAGGCGCCACAGCTGTTCAGCCAACCGGTGTGGACCTTCATTTGGTGTTTAATAATGGAAGTTTTGAATGTTAAAATCCATGTAGTTGATGGTTACATTTGTCGGCAATGAATAGTTTGATATTACTACTTAAATTTCTGTTTAAGAAAATAATTACAAATCATTAAAAATTATTTTTAAAATATAATTTAATATATTTTAATAATTGAATGATAATTTTAAATTTTTTTCTAAATACTTTTTAATAAAAAAATAAGTGTCTATCCAAATATAAACATAATGTTGATCTTTTTTTCATGGCCGGCGAATATGCAATAGAGCTTGGTTTTCCCACCAAAAATTGTGAGATATTAGTTGGCTTACCTTCTAATGGGATAGAGACAAAGCCCCTACTTGTATGGGACCCATTATTTATAATTAAAATGATCACCGTTTAAACTTTTTTAAAATTATAGGATATTTTATTTATATAAAAATATAATTAATACTCTCTTCTATCCATAATAATATATTTATTTTCTTTTTTCTTTCGTTCAAAATATAGTCTATTTTTCTTTTTAAATTGTAATTTATTTCTTAATTTCCTATCATACTTTTATTTATTTTGTATTGTCATTAAATAAATATTATTAAATGTGATAGTTGAAAATTTTACAATAAAAAAAGCCATTAATATTAATTAGGTCTAAAACAAATATATTATTTTGACTATATTTTTTTTTTTAATCAAGTAGTAGTGGGCTTTGACTTTGAATAAAGTATAATAAGTTTTTTAACAAGTCAACAACTCTTAAAAACAAAAAAAAAAAAAAAAAAAAAAAAAAAATCAAGGTGAAAGGATGAGAAATTGGTTGGGCAAAGTGGAAAAGTCAGCTTCTTTTGTCTAGGCAAGTTGGGGAGACACATTCAACATGAATGAATTATGACCAAGTAATGGCCTTTTGTGATCAGAAAGATTGCCCAAGTTGACTGTAATGTAAAAGCCGAGTGATGAATAAATTTTGAAATAGTGTATTTACAAATCTAGAACATGAGAATGGAATCTAATCATCAACTCTCATAAAAAAAATTATCATTATTAGGTTGACGATTTTCCCTATTAATTATGTTTTACTCTCAACTTGTATCAACTTGATTCAGCTTGGTTTTCTTCTATTTCTTGCACTAACTTCGGCTTAGAAAAGTTGCCTTACTGAAAAAAATTTTAAAAAATTTATCACCATGCACGGCACGGCCGGCAATTGGCCGAGTTGTTTACTCTTCAATTTATGCTATCCTCTTATTTTTCAAGTTGACTACTTGGATTATTAGATTCATTGAATAGAGTCATAGGAATAATATCTAATTTAGGATAAATTTTTAGATAAACTTAGTCTACTACATTTTCTGTAAACTAAATTAATTACATATTAATATGTGCGCCATTTATTAGATATATTATTTGTATTAGCTGATATTCAATCACAGGTGATTAATAGTAATAAATAATATAACTAATACAAATGATACGTGCATCTAATAAATAACGTTAGTTGTCGACTTATAATTGATTTGATTTACAGATAATATTATAGACTAAGTCTACCTAAAAATTTATCCTAAGTCAGTTTTCTCGCAAATCATGCTAAATCTATTTTTTTATCCAATAAAAAACAAATTATTCATTTTGAGTTTAGGAGATCATAAAATAGAATGAGAAAAAAAAAATTCTCATTTATGTTATGATTTCAAAAATTGAACTTCTATCAAATGAGAGAAACAAACTCTTTTATCAACCAAACTGATCTTTGAGATTATATTATGTTTTTGTATTCATTGTAATTATAATATTTATTACACCAACAAGTCTTATTTAATATTAATTTCATTTTCATTTTTTTAGTGTTATTCTAAATTCTTATTTTTATGTTTTTTTTTTTAATTATCATTGTTGAATAGTGAAAATCTATTTATTAAAAGCTAAATTGATGAAACTAAACAAAAACTACTTTTTGTGATTTACACTTATTATGAAAATATAATTTTCCCTTTTAAAAAATTAATTAAAAAATATTTTTTAACGTAATTTTCTTTGGCAATAAGAGAATAACAAACAAAAATAGAAAACAGAAACATAACAAACAAATTCAGAAAATGATGAAGTTATACAAACATGTATAATATATAATAGAATTGTGCGAACATACAAATTATATATAGGCAATAGAGTATACATGAATGAGAATTTTAGGTGATATTAATTGTGGCCATTTTTAACATTATTATGATCTTAATTACATGAAATCTATGTTCATCAATGCAAATATATACAAATATATAAGTATCTTACAGACATGGACGTCACAGAGAGAACGAGAAAGGCTATATAGATGATTTCTTGTCAAGCATTCTTTACCTAAATTTGTTCATGGCCGGTTTAAGTTGAAAATGTTAAAATTTCCAAAGATCCAGCCCGTCCAACCTGCAATTTTCTTTACGAGTTGCGGTCGGTGGCCCGACGCTGGATCGGCTCTACTGGAGTCTTTGTTGCCTTCTTTTTGGAGACAGTTTCCGATTCTTTAGCTTTTGAGTCTTGTTCGTTCTCCTCCATTCTCCTGCTTTTCTTAACTTCAGAATCTTGTTTTGATCTTTTTAATTTTTCTAGCTCCTTCCTTATCTGATAAAGTTCTTTGATATAGTAATGTAGCCTGTCCGTCATCAACGCAAGAAACAGAGAGAATCCTGCAAAGTAATAATCACCAAGTCTCATATTGTAATTAACATCTTATTCAAAAATCAAAATCTTGATAAATTGCATCAACAGTCAGTAAATTATATATGTATTGTGGTATTATAGTTACAGATTAAAAGATTGATTTATTTATTATAACTAAATTATTCAAATTAATTAATTTTAATTATCTAATCAAGTTTAATCAACCTAATTCAATCCGATGACTAGAAGAATTTGTATAGCTATACCCTTTACATGCCAAAATTTGTCTCAATTTTTTTGTGGATAGAACACAGTTTTGCAAAAAAAAAAATAAAAAAAAAAATCAATAGTCAAAGATTATTAAATCAATTTAAATCTCCTCTCAAGCTTAAATTTTCTTTATCCATAAATTCACAAACTCAAAACACAAAAACTTAATTAACACTAATACTGTTAAAAAATTATTATTGTAATCTTAAGCCATTAAGTTAGTAAAACAAACTTGTTCTCCGTCTTATTATTGTAATCTTAATTAACACTAAATAATTTATGAACATGTAATAATAAAAAGGGGTGTGCCTTTAAACTTATTACGGAGGAGATGTAACTTTAATAAACATAGGAAATGGACGAGAATATCTCTAATCCAACATATAAAAAAATTATCTATTAATTACCCATTAGAGATGCTTCCAAAAGTCTTTCAGCCATTAGAACCTCATCAGTTGAGTTAACCACACCAGACTCCGAAGAACGTTTCTGAATTTGCAATACATTACATAAAATAGCACCAAACACCACAAGTAAAGTTGCTGCAACAGTTTTTGCCACCAATGGACCCCTACCTCTCTTCAATTGGTCAATTCCTAATATGAACATCTTTCTTAGAGGATTTCTAAATAAAAGGGTTAAAATCACAGCCATTTCACCAAACACAAGAGAAAACAGTATACTAATCATGTCTAAAATTTGCTAATAACAAATTTCTTTTCTTTCTTTTTTTCTTAAAATGGTTCAGAAAATTTATGAAATTATGAAAATGAGAGATAAAGAATGAGCTTAGCTAGATCAAAAGATAATATGGTTGTGTATTATTTTCAGTCATTATGTACGTTTTCAAGTCTTGCAATGCAGTTAAAGAATGTTGTATATACTTTCCATTGCCTAATGATTAACGTATAGCATAAGCATAGAATATCTTTCCCGTGGGAAATCAAGTGGTTCACGTTTAGTGGGAAGAGCAATATTGAATAAATAATATTTGATGGAACATAATAATCAAATTGACATTTGAATAGAAGAATAAAAAAAAAAAATCAAAACCCTCACTACAAATATCTGATGGTTGGTCTCGAGCTGCGGTTTGTGAAAAAATTACGGATGAAATAAATAGAAGTTTTGGAAAATTAAACATTACAAAAATTTAATATTTTTTAATCTCAATTTCGATTCAAGAACAAGTCATTATAGAAACTTGTAAGGTACTTTTAATTGCATGGATGGACAAGATGGAATAAGATGAGACAGAATATAAACTTAATAAATATTTATTATGTCTTGCATTTAGTGCAATTAGAATAAATGAGTCCTAAGAACTAGAAAAAAAAAAAAAAGAATAATTTGGGAATAAATTTGGCGCAACTAGTGTTTTATGTTTATTGAAGATAATTTGAGAATATATTTTTTATTAATTAAGTTTTAAGAACTAGACAAGTGAATCCGGGTATACTAAAAAAATAGGTGGGACAAAATAAAAATAGACATGGCAAAATTCGATCCGCCGATGGAGAACTCGGCCTAGTCCCAAACCCGATGGAGAATTCCGCCCCGCCTATGGTAATGGGTAAGAATGAGCCCAATCCTCATCTTAATTGCAAATATATATATATATATATATATATATATATATATATATATATATATATATATATATATATATATATATATATATATATATATATATATATATATATATATATATATATATATATATATTAGTTTTCTTTAAAATTATATCATTCAATATTTAATTATATTATTATTTTTAAGATAAATGTATATAATATTTTATCAAAACATATAAATTATAAAGTTTTAAAATTAATAAAATTATAAAAATATAAATGGAAATCCCATCTCTACCTTGCATCTGTCATGAATCCGATTTATCCTGTCTCGCATTTACTTTGACCGTTTATGGGGTAGAATGGAAATCTTAAAATTAACCCAGTCCCGCTCTATTGCTATTCCTAAATAAGAAATAATTTTTGTTGAGTTTTGTTCGTATATAAAATCACACTAAATACAAAACAAATTAAATTTATTTAGTGTTATCTTCAGTTCTATGCAGTGCTACCATGCGAAACCAAGGCAGGCATACCACACTATCAAAAATTTCACAAAGGCAAATTAGTTAAACTTAGATATACCCGTCAGTCAGTTTAATAAAAGAGAAAATTACACCATATGTCCTATTTTTCTTAATTTTAACACTTATGTCCCCCTGATTTTTGTTTTCATATTTAGATTTTGTTAATTACTTTTTTTTTTTTTTTACCAAGCTTGTTTTCATCATTTTCATTCTTTTAATTTTTATGATTTCATTGCTCCTTTCACTCTCTACCTCCAACGTTTCCCTCTTCTCCTCTCTCATATACTTTTCATAATCATATTACTCAATCACCACATAAGTAACCACCACATTAGTTTTTTTGATGCTAGACCCTGCATATTTGCTATCATGATCTAGATATTTACTGGGTTAGGATTGATTTCTGCAGATAGACAATTACATTCATATATTTTGAAGATGGGAATTGAGAATGATATGTGTGTTTCTTGTGCTTTGATTGATTTGTATAATAAGTGTGGCTTTAAAGGAAAAAAAAATTATCATTTAAATCTATATCTGTTACAGAAGTTTCTTTCCACCATTAGATGTTAAAATTATCAATTTATGGAAGCACCATGTGCGATTTTCTGTAATTTTGAGAATCAGTGAGAAATTTAGCTATGTTGTGTAGTATCTTTTCTCATTGTTTTAAATGCATTTGAATTGTTAGATGAATTGTCTTAATAAGAATTTATTTGTTTGTAGATTTTATTTTACTTTTAATTCTAAATTAATTGTTTTATTCATCTTGGAATCATCTATTCAAATTTTAATAATTAGATTTCTGTTGTAATTATGCAAAAAATTGAGAAGTTTGATCTTTTTATTCAAAGCCACGTTGTTATTCAACTTCTCCAATTCCTTTTTAATTGTGCAACCATTAAGGTTCTAAAACTTCATGATAAAATTGACCTTCAGATTCCTCAATCTGTATATTCACCTAGTGTACATATAATTCATCTTAAACATTTACAGTTGCTATGTGATGATAATAAAGTGAGACTCTTGCTAGTTTTCCAATTCTTGAAGAATTATTAATTAATAGGAATTTTGACATTGTGTGTATAGTTATTTTCACTAAAAAGATGTATTTTTATTAATTTATACCATATGTTATATATTGTATCTATGGGATACTCTGTAATAATAGAATTTTTTGCATTGGTCAATGAGTCATTTTGTAAAATTAAGTAATATATAAACAATATTCAATACTATTTTTTTCATAAAGGATATTGAATTTTATATTGATGCGTATTGTTTAATGTTATTTGTTATTTTTATTATTATTATTATTATTATTATTATATAAGTGATTAATATTTCTAATTTACACCATATAATATAAATTGTTTGCTTTGATTCATGAGCTATTTTACAAAATTAAGCTATGTATAGACAATATTAGATACTGAATTTTTACCAAAAGGATACTGAATTTTTATACTAATGTATATTATTTACTGTTATTTGTTACTTCCTTTATTATTATTATTATTTTTATATAAGATATTACATTATGAATTTTACACAACGTATTTTGTTTTCTGCTATAACGAACAAACTAGCACAAAACACATGTCAATAGGTAGAGTGATGTCAAAGACTCAAGTAACATACAAACTTTATATATATACAAAAAGCATATCAAAATATTTGCACTAATAATAAAAAAAATTCATAACTGTTATTTATTGTAATTTGTTTCACATTCTTGTAATTGTAAGTCATATTGTATGTAATTTTTTATTTGCAATTTGTAATGAAATGAATCAACTAATAGTATCAATAATAATAAATAAAAAATTGACTAAGAATTAACTATTGTAAATCATTTTTTTTTTTTGTAGAACTATGCGTGTCTTTCTGTTGTATCCAATTTATGCACATCCCCCACACTTGTTTTGAGTTTTAGTCTCACATTGTTGATTTTGCAATTCTTGAAAAATTATTAATTCTTTCAATATTTGTATGTTTAATGCTTGTAATATAGGAACTGAAATTTATAATGGAAAATTAATAGAAACCAAAGTGTATATATTAAGAAAACTCAAAAAAAGAAAATTGTAATTAATTTTCAAATATTAATACTTCCTTTTTTTCTTATAATTTGGAAAGAGGCAAAAACATTTTCAGAAATCACCATTAATTCCATTCCATACTCAAAATAGATATAAGCTTATAGATTACACAAATACAAGTCTGTAGATAGTGTTTTGATTAAAAAAAGTTAGTTTCATTAAATGAATGCCATATATAAATAGTATTAGATACTTGTTATATATTAAATAAATACTGAATTTTATAGTAATATATACTATTTACTGTGATTTTTAATTTTTGTTAGAAATTCATGACTTGCATAAATAGTAATAAATACTAATTATATTATGAAAATATACTTAATTTTATTTAATATATTTCATAAATTAAATGCTAAACCGTATCAGATACTTACTATTTGTAATAAGTATATTTGTTTATTTAATATATATTAATTTACTATATTTTTTATTTTTTCAAAATTCATAACTTGTATAAATAATAGTAGATACTAATTATATTTTACAAATATATTGAATTTGTATTATATAATAATTATTTGCGAGAAATATATTTTTTTTGTCTAATATATATTATTTGCTGTGATTTTTTTATTTGTTTATTTTGATAAATTTTTAAAATTTTAAGCAAAATGTAATTTTAAAAGTATTTGATTTTAAATATAAATTTAATTTTTATACGAAACAAATGATATTGTACAAATTTATAGAAAATATAATATATAAATTTAGATAAATTTTATAGTTTCCAATCTAAATATAGGTTAATAGTTAATTTATTTTGAATTTTCATAAATAAAATTTAATATGATTAAATTAATTTTTTAATTTTAAATGGAAGTAAAACTAATATATGATAATAAAGAGAAAAAAAAATCAGACTTTGATAGGCAAAAAGAAGCAAAGAGGCTAAATTTATAAATGAAGAGAAAAGTTTAGAATATTTTTGCAAAATAAAAAGACAAAAAAAAATATTTTTTTTAATTTTTAAATTATTTATGTAACGATCTCCTAATAAAACAAAGAGCGTGGCCCATTATGGGAGCGCCATAAGTTGTAACTAATTCAAGGCCCATTAAGTTTTGTAACGACGAAGAAGAACAAAATAAATCCGGCCCATTCAGTTATTATTCCAGTGATTCAAGTTAAAGCAGCATAGATTTTCTATGGGTACTTCAAAAATTTTCGAAGGATAAAGAATTACCAAAATTTTAATTCTTGATATATTGTATGATTAAAAAAAAAGCGCACTTAAAATAACTAGTTACGCTTCTTCCCCTTTGGCTGCTGAAGCCAATGCCCTTATCCTTAGCATGGATTTTGCTATTAAAGCGGGCTGGAGGAACTGTGTTTTTAAGACTGATTGTAAATTGCTAACAGATTTTTGCTCAGCTGACCCAACGGATGCACCGTGGGATATACAGGTTCAATTATCTGTGATAAATGATCTTAAGTCTTGGTTTCTGTAGAAATTTTAATAAATTTGCTGATTGGGTTGCATCCCAATGTCTTTGTAATACTCTACCACCCTCGCGGGTTGCTGCATAGCCAGCTAGGCTTGAACAATTGCTGTCTGCTGATTTCTCAGCTCAAATTGATTGAATGAAAGTTCATATTTCAGTGCAAAAATAAAAATAACCTGTTTATTATTGAAATTGAAAAAATTTGTAAAAAAGGTCATTTTAAATATAGTATTTCAAATTTTTTATGATATCATATTTATGTTAAATAGATTTTAATAATCTCTAACTAATATTATAAATATGTTTTTTTAATAAATAATTCAAATATAAATGTAAATACTAAACAAAATTTTTTCTTAATGATATAATTCACAAATGTAATAATGTAATTACATATATTTTTAATATAAATTTATATTAAAAATATATTTTATTACGATTTACTAAACGCACCTTAACTTTTAATTAAATGTCAAAATTTTTTTAATAAATAATTTTTTTTAAAAAAATGTACATTTTTTCTTTCAAAAAAATATACTTTTAATTAAAATACTTAAATTATTTTTTGAAAGGGAAATGAAAAACGACGCCGTTATATTCAGTTAATACATTCCTAGTTCCTACTACACGCCCAACCAGTACACCAGACACCAGACAAACGAACCGAGTTTTGTAGCGCTGCTGGCCTGCTGCAATGGAGGCGCCGCCATTTTCATCTTTACCTCCGCCATTTTCCTCTGCAAAACTTTCCAAAATCTCAACTTTATCTTCATCTTCTCTCATTTCCCTTCCCAAAAATTTCTTCAAAAATGACTTCCAAAGATCAAAGTTCAAGCCTCGAAGAAATCTCTCAGTCCATGCCTCTTCTTCTACCTCCGATTCTGGTCCACTCTCTCTCTTTCTATCTCATATTCTTATTCTCTTTTCTTTGTATATATAATTTTAATTTCTTATGCTTGTTGCAATAGTGACTCTGCTCGATTATGGAGCGGGCAATGTCCGTAGTGTGAGAAATGCCATTCGCTATCTCGGCTTCGAAATCAAAGACGTAACCTTTTCTTCAATTCTTTGAATAGCTTAGCTTTTTCAACTGTAATCGTTTTTTTTTATTTTATTTTATTTTTGTAAATTGAAACATTCAATGAGTAATTTCACGCAGGTGCAAACTCCAGCCGACATTCTGAATGCAAATCGTCTCATTTTTCCTGGTGTAGGAGCATTTGCAGCCGCCATGGATGTCCTGAGCAAGACTGGGTATGTGGCTATGTTATTGTGATTTAGGCTTTCAGTTTAAATCAATTTTTTGCTGGTTACTTTGAAGTTTTATGTTTAATTAATTTCATTATATTGAATAGAAATTTTTTAGAATTTAGAATTGGAGAATGGTTTCATAAAGAAACTTTTAGTTACTTTGTTTTTTTTTTTTTTTTGCTTGATTCTCTGTAGGATGGATGAAGCATTATGTACTTATATTGAGAACGATCGCCCATTTTTAGGCATTTGTCTTGGACTTCAGCTGCTTTTTGAATCTAGTGAAGAGAATGGTCCAGGCAAGTGTTTCATGTATCTTTATTATAAGTCAATCAACCTTAATAATGTTTAATGATCAAATATCTTTAATATAGAAAACAAAGATCATTAATATAGAAAACAATCTGTTAGAAGACAGGGAGTGATTTAGTGCTTTCAGCTATTCAAAGCAACAGTTCATAAATTCATAATCTCTTCGCTTGCCATCATATTCCATCCTCAATTCTGAATATATAGCATCATTTTAGAGA
Organism: Reutealis trisperma; assembly: GCA_947687605.1. NCBI lineage: Eukaryota > Viridiplantae > Streptophyta > Magnoliopsida > Malpighiales > Euphorbiaceae > Reutealis > Reutealis trisperma. Next base: position 9,688,902 of record CANTUT010000019.1, read on the forward strand.
GGGGCTTACTTGAATGTTAATGTGCGGAGAGGATTTGTGGAGAAGAAAAAATAACTCAAATAAGTTTTTGCTAAATAGACAGAGATTCTAACAAGGTTTAAATTGTTGCTGAATTGGCAGAGCATTTTGTGTCTAACAGATCATATGTGGATAAGATGTCATTCCTTTCTCACTTTTGTTTTTACTTGTTATTTTTTTAATTTCTGAATTTATAGATGTCAATGTCTCTCAGTGAATGGTCTTGGATTGATTCCTGGCGTGGTGGGGCGTTTTGACTCATCAAATGGTTTCAGAGTACCCCACATCGGCTGGAATGCTTTGCAAATTTCAAAAGACTCTGAAATTTTGGATGATATTGGAAACCACCATGTGTATTTTGTCCACTCGTACCGTGCCATGCCAGTATGTTCTTCTTTTCCTTGTATTTTCGATCTTTTGAATGAGGCTATTGCATATGCACACCTTTGATTTGCATCTGATGTGGTGACCCAAAGCCTTTCCATATTGTTTTGTAGTCGTATGAAAATAAAGAGTGGATTTCCTCTACTTGCAACTATGGTGACAACTTCATAGCATCAGTTAGAAGAGGAAATGTACATGCAGTTCAGTTCCACCCAGAGAAGAGTGGAGGCAAGTAAACAATTTCTTTTTTTTTTTTTTCTGTATTTCCATTTTCATATGGTTTACAAAAGTGTTTAAATATCAGTCATGTACTATAGATAATCAGGAAAATTGCATCTTTCCTCCATCTTTATCTGAGAGGAGATTATACAAGGAAGGGGAAAATTCTTCTCAAGTGGGTCTTTACTTCTGGGTACTTTTTTTTTTTTTTCCTTATAATGTTTGTTTGATTGAGACAGATGTGAGAGGGAGAAGTTTACAAAAACATCTCCAGTTTTGCTCACGTTCTTTCCCGCTTCCTTTTGCTTTCTGTATGGATTAGTTAAGACAATTATCATATAGAGTGCAATTATACTGTAGCAAATTGTTGTTAAGATCAACTTATTTGCTAACTTTGTGAATGCCTGAAATGAATTTTACAGATGTTGGTCTTTCAGTACTGAGAAGGTTTTTGCTTCCAAAGTCAGCTTTGACAAAGGTAGCCTTTTGTACCATTGCAATATCCTGTCCTCTATGTTTCTTTTCTTCTTTATTAGACCATCTAATGAAATCAAAACTTCATTTGAAGACAGAAGCCTGCTGAAGGGAAGGCATCAAAACTAGCAAAGAGGGTAATACTTAAATTTTAACAAAGTTGTTCTAAATATCTTTTCTATTCAAACATGTTATCAGGTCATCTGACATGATGTACCTTTTGTGGTTTTAGCAATTATTTTCTTCTCATTGAAATTGATATGCTCGCAAGTTATGCGCTAGATGATATTGCTTTTATTCAGGTAATTGCTTGTCTTGATGTGAGGACAAATGATGAAGGAGATCTTGTTGTAACCAAAGGAGACCAGTATGATGTGAGAGAACACACAAAAGAAAATGAGGTATGGCAAAAATTACTCCTGAAAGTTATAGATTTTGAATGGTTTCTGGGTTTTAATCTGCCTTGGTATATTATTTTTTTTTTTTGTGAAAAAAAGAATATTGAGTACAAGTCATCCAAACATTATGAATCTTCTTGAATGCAAAGGGAACGAATTTATCTTGAAATTTGCAGTCCCAACTATTCACATGCAATATGGTATTTTGCATGCTGTTTATTGTGATGTCAGAACTAAATTTCTTATCGTGGATTATCTTTATGCTGATGGATTAACCTCTTTGCTTTAGAATAAAAGTCAACTTTGAGTTACTCCATTTAGATTCTCACTGAATGATATTAAAGCCTGTTAATCTTTTCCTAAATGGTAATTTCTGGTGGAAGGAGTATAGTGTTTGCACCTAGCCATTTTTTCATCGGTGAAAAGTTTTGCAGGTTAGAAACCTTGGTAAGCCAGTGGAACTTGCTGGAAAATATTACGAGGATGGAGCTGATGAAGTAGGCATTGTTATTTTTTTTCCTAATTTGGATACTTATCTGCATATAGAACACCAATATAATGTATAATATCTCAATATTGAATTTCAGGTTAGTTTTCTGAATATTACCGGTTTCCGTGACTTCCCTTTAGGTGATTTGCCAATGTTGCAGGTTGGTTACATAGCAATTGTTATTATGCCAAATGAAAATTAGAAAGTTTTTCTTGTTAACTTCTAATGAGATTTCACATTTTTCTCTTTTTTTTTCTTCTGCTTGTTATGCTCTGAAGGTTTTGAGGTACACTTCAGAAAATGTTTTTGTACCACTGACTGTTGGAGGTGGAATTAGGGATTTTACAGATGCAAACGGCAGGTATAATTCCATTTGATATGGTAGATCAATCTTTTGCTTCTTTAATGTTCAACAATTTCTGCAAGTGATTGTCTCCTTAATTTCCCCTATTTTGTATTGTCTGAGCAATCTTCAGGTTCTTTAATGATTAGTAAGGCATGTGAATCATCTTTAGTCCTTTTTGTGCTTAGGTACTATTCTAGTTTGGAAGTTGCTTCGGAGTATTTTCGGTCAGGGGCAGATAAAATTTCTATTGGAAGTGATGCGGTCTACGCTGCAGAGGAATATTTAAAAACTAAAGTATGCAATATATTCCATCATCCATTTGCTCAACATTTTTTTTTTAATGTCCATGCACATGGCCTTGCTTTGTGTATACTTATAATAGCTCTTGGACTCACCCTGGTAGGTAAAGACTGGAAAGAGCAGCATAGAACAGATTTCTAGAGTATATGGAAATCAGGTAATTTCTTCCTCTCTGGTTTGAAATCTATGCATCCTATACTCATGTTGGTATTTTGTATTCTTTTTTGATTCCTTTAAGCATAGCTCTGTAATTGAATTTCTACAGAAAATAACTTATCTACTCCATCTTGCCCAGTACAGCCGCGCATATCCATTGTTCTATTATATAATAAGTTAACAAAGCCCAAAAGTGGCTCTTACTATAAGGCCCTGCCTAGATATGATTGTATACACTTCTTTACCAAGGCATCCTTATCCCTAGCTTAAAAAGTGAGGAGATTGCCCATTTAGGGGGGAGGCTATACGCCAAACAGTAGCCCCACACCATAAGTGACCTTGTTTTCATTGAAGTCCACTCATTATGTTTCTCACCACACTTTGCAATATTCACCAACATTTCAGACCCTATTTCTCCTTAGTTGTTTATATGTATTTATGAATGCATAAAATGTGCTTAGAGAATTTTTTTAAGTTCTCATTACTGTTAAAAACAGAGATCAATTTCTCTCCAGCGAGTTCATTTGATATTTATATTACAGGCAGTGGTGGTAAGTATTGATCCTCATAGAGTGTACCTCAAGAATCCTACTGATGTGGAGTTCAAGGCTGTAAGGGTAACTAACCCAGGTAAACACAATTTATTGATGCAGACTCTTTTCTGTGCTTTAAAATCTGCTTCTTTTTTACCATTTCATTCATGTCATAACCTATCTCTGATACTTAAAAGATTATGGAGTATCCTTCCTGTATGAACTTTCGTAAATTAAAATTTGTACTCATTCTTTTATTTTAATGTTTTTATTCTTCTTTCTCATTTTCACTGAGTACCAATGAGTTTAGTTAGCCATATGTGTATTTGCATGCATGTGTATGTGTGTCTCTCTGCTCTATCTCTATCTCCTTGTGTGTGTGTTGGGGGAGGGAGAGAGGCACTAACCATCTTTTTACAAAGATGCCCACAGGCCATGTTAATTAGGTTTTCAATACTGGTTTCAGGTCCAAATGGAGAAGAATATGCCTGGTATCAGTGTACGGTAAGCCTTATTTTTCTTGCTTCTTCTACATGCAATTAAGTTTGAGCTATATTCTCCAGCCTAGGTATTTGCCAATTTTACTTTGTTGGGATACGTCTCTAGGAGAAAACTCCTTGACTAGGCTGAGTGATTTCCACTGCTGGCCTGACAGGTCCTGGGCCACATGAACAGCTCTACTGGAAACTTAAGTAATGAAAACTAAGATCAGGGGAAAAAATACAGTGTGGGAAAAATAACTCTACTATCATGGGCATATACAGTATCATTTCCTCCAGATAGGCAATTTCCAGACATTGCTTATATAATTTCAGTTTATTTATATGATCAAATAAATGTAGGATAAAAGAAAGAGATACACAGTTTAACTACTTTTACATAAATGTAGAAGTACTTTAGCAATACCAAATTTCAGCTAGACAGTATCTTTGGCTGCCTTCAATAGTGATGCTGATGCCGAATTTTTATGGGCGCTCTACTCCACTATGGATTTTTGTCATGGTAGATGCTAAAAGAGACTTTGCATTTTTTTGTTTTCCCATTTCTGAAGGTTAATGGTGGTCGAGAAGGTCGACCAATTGGAGCCTATGAACTTGCCAAAACAGTTGAAGAGCTGGGAGCTGGAGAAATATTACTAAACTGCATTGATTGTGATGGTGAGGACTACTGTTTAGCATTATTTTTAAATCACCTAATAATATTTTATACGCTTGGAATCTTTGAAGTATATCTTTAAAAAGTATAGCGAAAACATATTGATTTCAATATAATGATAGCCTGACTAGTTCTGTCTCCCAAAAATGGACGGTCTTCAACATTGTGTGCATTTTCAAGGCTGCTTCTTTTTATCTATGAAATGCAAGCCTTATTGCGGTTGCAACCCTTAAGTGTTTCTTCATAAAAAGGTGGCACAAGTGTATTGATCTTTTAACATAATGATTAGAGTTGGTTCATTGTCTTCCTAAAATGGACAACCTATCACTGATGAGTGATTATCAATGCGTTTCAACACTGCTGCTTTGGAACTACAAAATCTGTAGTTTGTTTATTTTGTCTGCACAATGGGAATGATAACACTTCCTTGGCCATTTTTGCAATATCATTCCAACATGCTGCAAAGGCAGTACTGTCCTAAAAATTGTGTTTTTGGCCCATTCTTGAACTCTTTCCTTTGCAGACATTCTGGAACTGTTTCTTGTTCCTATTGTTCATTTTTTCACGATTAGTACTTTTTTTGGATTTTCAGGTCAAGGGAAAGGATTTGATATAGATTTGATAAAATTGATCTCCGATGCTGTGAGCATTCCCGTGATTGCAAGTAGTGGTGCAGGTGCTGCTGAACATTTCGCTGAGGTGTTCAAGAAAACAAATGCATCTGCTGCTCTGGCTGCTGGCATTTTCCACAGAAAGGAGGTATAGCTTTGTTATCTTTTCAGTGCTTTATTATTATGTAATTGCTGCTAGAGATCATTACCATAATCATACGAATTTATAACTGCCATTTGTTTAACTGAAAAAGGTTCCTTCTGATGATTCACTGATTACCAGTGGTGGATTTACCTGGGGAGAGGTCCACAAAATTTCATAATTAGTTATATATTTTTGTATGATATGGACCTCATTTTAACTATTAACTAGACCCTACTAATCTACCTATTAATAATAAAAAAAAAATATTAAAGAAACAATTACTATACACAAATAAAGAGAAAAAAATTTACTATATCACACAGAAAAAACCTTCGAATTGCAAAGCAAAAAACTATTTCTGGCTTTAGTATGAGCGATAATACTTCATATAGTCAACCAATGAAGTTGGCTCATACTTTTGGTTAACAACTTAAAATTGCTCCATCTAATTCGTCTTAAAAGATTGTATTAGTACTGTTTTCAGTAATCAAATAGGGCTTAGAGATAAATTTTTCTTTTATCATATGATTTTCATTGATTTATTTCTATATTCTGGATTTTGTGATTTGCAGGTTCCCATTCAATCTGTCAAAGAACACTTGTTGAAGGAACACATAGAAGTCAGAATCTAAATGAATTTTTGCTATGGAAAGTATGAGTCATTATTTAGGCACGGGCGAATTTAAATCTTAGTTCTGATACGCTTTTTTTTTTTTCCCTTTTATTTAATTAAAAATCTTTTATGGCTTTGAATAATCTTTTATTTAATGACGTCCTTTTATATAATACTAGGCTAGCAACTTTTACAAAGAGCATGAGCACTAAGGGGAAATATAGTATCATTTCATAAAATAAAAGAAAAGAGGAGCTTATCTGATATTTTTAAAATAAAATAATGAGAAGTATCGTGAATACAACTCAATTATTAAACTTCCTTAAAAAAAAATCTTAAAATTTAAATAAAATTGTGAGAAATATTACTGATAATATCATTTGGGCCTTGTTTGACGTGAAAGATTTTAAATAGGAGATTTTATAAAATTTATAGATTTGGATTAAATTTACTATTTGGCAATTTAAAAGGTGATCAAAATTTATAGATTTTGAAAAATTTTTTACCTTTCAAAATCTTTCATTTTTTAAGATTTTAATTTTTTGCTTAAGTGGAAAAGTTTAAAATCTATTATTTTTTTGTTAAGAGGGATTATGATAATTTTTTTTATTTCAAAATTATCTCTAATAATTTATTAATTTTATAATCAATTTAAATGTTAAAATTTTTAAAATTTATGAATTTTATAATTCATAAATTTTATTAAATTTATAAATTTAAAAGTCTATTAACTCAAACGAAACCTTAAAAGCTCTTATAAGTAAAACGTAATGGCACTTCAAAAAAAAAAGAGCAAATATGATATCCATGAAAAGATTAAGTGAAAAATATAATTAATGCAACTAATATAGATTGAAGTTTCACATAAATTTTGATTTCATTAAAATTGTTATAAATTTACTCCTTTATATAAAAATAATAACTTGCTAAAAAATATACGCACTTACAAGATATTTTACTGTTAGAATTTTTAATTTACTTAATTATTTTTATTATTTTTACAACCTGTTTTGTTTAAACATAATTATGCAAAAAGCATCCATTTATCTTTTATTTTTAAAGCAAATTTAAAATGTTATTTTTTAAAAAATAAAAAAATTATTGAAAAATACTTTTATGAACGCAATCACAAATGAGGCTTAGAAAATGAGGCTAGGACTGCAAATAAGTCGAGGAGTCTGAGCTTGAGTTTAAAACTCATGTTCAAGTTAACATAGAAGCATAATATTAATTATTACATATAAAAAAAAATTAAAAGTATGTATATTTTAATTAAATTGAAATATCAAAAAGATTATATGAGTATTAAAATATATTTTTTGAAATACCTAATAATAAAGCCTACAGAGTGGTGAGAGGAAGAGATATACGAGGAGCTTACAAACCAGAAGAAGAAAAGAGGACTTAATTCGAGTAATGGAAGTGACTCATGGTGGCAGAAGGATGATGACGTGGTACAACAAAGAAAAAAGAACAAAGCAGAGGCAGCATTGGTCAGAGGTTGGATATGCACAATGGTGGACTGAGAAATGGTGTAACAGTAATCAAATTTGGGCAAAAGTAGAGAGAAGCAGTGTTTTCTTTGTAGCGTCCCTGGAATGCGTAAACATCCATAAGTTACAGATAAAACCATTAAAAAAAGAAAAAGCAACTTTCCTAAATCACTAACTCCGTTATAGGGTCGTTAGCAATTTTTTTTTGCCAAACAGGGCCGTTAGCAATTAGGGTCAATTGACCCAAATTTTATAATCGGATCACGGAACAGAATCAAATTGTTATGTGGGGATGAAATTGATCCTGGATGTAAAGGGTGGAATTAAGCGTTTGGCCATAGGAATATTTACAAATTCCAATACCAAAAAGAACCAAATGTTTTCAAGAAACATGAAAATCTTACTCGATCACCATTAAATCTACATCAAGAACAGTGACTTAAATACCAACAGAGAAACTTCAAGATAATTAATGCATAAAAATAAAATGAAGAATTCTTCATGTTTAATCTAAATTCTAATCCAACTTTGAAATTTGCACCTGCATAACCAAATGGTCGAAATCAAATATAATAAAATCAACAATTCACATCATAATAAATAAAAGCTATGTATACATTATTTCATCATTGGTTGGGAATCATTACTTGCCCATAACCATAATGCAAGTTTCTTGAAAGCAGAACAATATTTTCTGTAGTATAAATAAGAGCACGCCTTATCTCTCAATTTCAACTAAATCATGGCAGGCCGCAATTGAAGAACTCATTACAGGAGTTAATTATCAAGAACAAAAGAAACCCCCTACAAAACTTCGATATCTAAGTATTATTCCTGTCCAGCCAGTATATCCATCCCAGGTATAGCAGAAATTTCACGAAATTGACCATCATCGACTAGGTTGATCCTTAAATATCAAGAAGCAGCCTGCGTGGGTCCTCCACCACATCTTTGATGCGGCGCAAGAAGAAAACTGCCTCTCTTCCATCAATAAGCCTATGGTCATACGTTAGAGCAATATACATCATTGGCCTAGGAACAACGTTGCCTCCAACAACCATTGGACGGCTAACTATGGAGTGCATGCCCAGAATAGCAGACTGTCAATGAAAATTGATTATTAGACTCTTGATGAGATCATCAAAGGAAATTAAAAAATGTGAGTATCTGCTTGATAACTGCTATGTATGCAAGAAAATCATAAACACATTTTTCAAATAGATTTGGCAACAATTCCAGCAGAGTAGTAGATTTATGACATTAAGTTTAAACAGAAAAGCAAAGCATATTGTCCCAGTAGAACAAACCTGAGGAGGGTTGATGATGGGTGTACTCAAAAGACTTCCATAAACTCCTCCATTAGATATTGTAAATGAACCTCCAGCCATCTCATCAATTGATATAGTTCCATCATTTGCCCTCTTAGCAAGGGTGTTGATCTCCTTCTCTATCTCAGCAAAATTCATCTTGTCGGCATTACGAATGACTGGAACAACAAGGCCCTGGATTAAAAAGGATGAAAATATTATCATACAGTTATGAATCCAATTTATACAAATACTTTCATTTCTCATCCTTCATGATTAAATCTCAATATAGATAGGACACAACATGGAATGCAAGAGTAAAGACAAGCGCATATTCCTTTTCCCATTCTCATCTATAAATTCATTAAAAGAACTCATATTATTACAATATTTCACGAAACTTCAGCTAAAAAGAAAAGAGGGCAAAACAGAGCAGGGAGAGGAGGGTGTGTGAACCTTTACTGGAATCATATCCAAGTTACAGCTTATCAGAGAACATAAAATGTCAACACTTTGCAATTTATCAAATTGAAATAAAAATAAATCCCACAGCAGCCTATATTGATGAAGACTGTCAAAGATCAGGCTAGGCCAGCCCAACTTTTACTGTTTGTTCCGTTGTTTAAAGATTTTTTCCCATTTGATAAGAGAGTCAAGTTCTTCAATTTGTTATTCAAATTTTTTACTTGAATTACAACAGCAGACAAAGGGCATTTAAGTCATTAAGTTATAAAACAAAGAAGTCAAATTTCATTGATTTAGTCTAAAACCTCATTCATCAAAGTCTTTAATCAATAAATGAATTAAAAGAACAAATAAATATAACGTGATTTAATTCATAAGAAAGTCTACCTTAGCATAATCATCAAAAAGACAGAATGCACACAAATACTAAAATATACAACTACATACAAAATTTTAAAAAATAAAAAATAAAAAAAAGCAGAGATTATGAGAAGCGTAGTTGGGGAAACCATTGCATTGAAAATGACCATAATGATGTTAGGCACAAGCAACCTAATGACTTGTACTTGGCAATATTATTGAGATAAAGAACTCAAAAATGCATGACATCCTCAGTTTATTTGAACGAATGAAATTGTCAGCCAGAATGAATACCTCTATTTTGTCCAAAGAATTCCATTAGGCAGTGGAAAAATATGTTTCTATCCATCAACTGAATCCCAAGTAATTGCATTAGGATTATGAAAAAGTTTACAATTTCGGGTTTGAAAAATTTAGACGTTATGAAATAAACCAATATACAATAGAGTTAAACAGAAATGCCTCCAAATGCGGAAGCTATTTAGAAAAGAGTCCAATGAAAGTCCTCTTAAAGCTTCCAAACATGCAGATATCAAATCTAGCAAATTGATAAGATGAAGTCGATCAATTAAAGAGATAAAGACAAACCTTTGGAGTGCCAACAGCAATACTGATGTCTATATAATCTCTATATATAATATCATCCCCATCAATAACTGCATTTATGATAGGCTGATTCTGGAGCCCACTTACAGCAGCCTGGTGCATTTTACAAACAAGGGAGAAAAAGGAACTACACATGTTAGTGCATAAATTTTGCTTGCAAATTGTTTTTTCTACATCCCTAATGACATATTCCATACCTTTATGAATCCAGACATGAGACCCAGCTTAACTCCATGCTTTTCGACAAAAGCATCCTTATACTCAGATCTGAGCTTCATCAAGTTAGTCCTGCAAAGGAGCAAGTCAATCGAGGGATTAAACATAAGAAAATCATCATCAGAAGTAAATAAATGCTATTCTAAAATAATTTAATCTTGTTTTATAACCATATAACTAGCCTCTCAAATCAGTAGTGTTGCCACAGAGAGAGAGAGAGAGAGAGAGAGAGAGAGAGAGAGGAGGGTGGGGTCGGGTGCAGGCAGCAATAAGGGGTTTCCTAAGCATCCAAAACTCAATTGAAACTAAGCTAAGCTTAAACTAAAGTAAACCATAAGAGAGAGATGTAAACCATTTTCAACACACATAACATTTCCATAAAAAGCAAAAACATGCAACATTCTTGATCTATTCCACACAACCTTTATTTGACACGCAAGAACAAACACTTTAAACCAGAAGGGCTGTTCCTTCTAGAAATTAGATGACTTCAGCATGTACAGACACAAGACGAGTCCAGACTTGTTCACAACTTAAGATTTCCATACTTGATTATTACTAATCCTTGTTTGGATTGGGGGTAAGAAAAGGGGAAGGGAGATTAAAGGGAGGGAGGATACACCTCTTAAAATTAAAGAAATCATAATAAATAATATTATGAGCTTTTTTTTTTTTCAATTAATTAGGTCTTGAATTCAATAATCTCTATTTCATTTTTTTAGAATAAAAGATATATTTTAATCTAAAGAAGCGGACAATTCCTCCCTTTACCTTCCCTTCCCTTTTCTAGCCCCATTCCGAAACAAGGGGTAAATGGCTGGCAAAAAATCGACAGACAAATACGTAAAGAAAATGCTATTTGTTTTCACACAGAAAGATGAGGAATTAATGCTCTTATAGCATTGTGCTATGTGCAACCAGAACATCATAAAAGGCTTAATAACTATCATCATAGAGACATAGACCAATGAGTATGAGACAAGTGACACAAGTAACCAGACAAATGAAAATTAAATTAGACTCACATATCAACTTCATTGAATGTTGTTAACATAGCAAACGTGTTTTGTGAGTCCTTCAATCTGGTTGCAACCCTTTTCCGGAGCCTTGTCATAGGTACCTGGGATCATGAAAGCATTGATGCCACACATCAATGTTGTTTACAGCACTTGATTTTTTTTTTTTTTACTTGCTAAAAATAAATGAATATCTGTTAAGGAACATTGTGAATGATAATGACTTACTCGTCTTTCCCTTTCCTTAGGGGGAAGCTGGGGTTCTGATGCTGAGCGTTTAGGAGGTGGTGGTGCTGGTGCTTTAGGCTTCTCTGTTACAGGAGCATTTTCAACTTGAGGCTTTTTTTTCTCTTCTGGAGGAGCAGATGCCTTCTTAGGAGCAGCTTTCTCTGTTACCTTCTCAGAAGGAGCGACATGAGCTACACCTTCACCAGACTTTGAAATGACAGCAACCTTGGTACCTGGCTCCACAGTTTCCCCTTCTTTGGCTACAAACTGCCAACAATTACACACAGAACCTAATCAACATTTACAATCCAAATCATTAAAACCCCAGCACAACCATACCCATCCAAAATGTTTTTTTTTTAAAAGAAAAAAAAAAAAAAAAAAAGAACCAACAGCACCATTACCTCTTTTATGACACCAGCTTCAGGACTAGCCACATCAATTGTCACCTGAAAGAAAATTCAAACGTTTAAGCACCGGATACAACTGATTTCAATTCAAAAGGAGAAAAAGAGGGGATGGTGGAAGAAAAGCACCTTATCTGTCTCAATTTGAGCAATTGGCTCATCAACTGCTACCCTATCACCAGGATCTGCCCTCAAGATATCATATTCATACACAGTCAAAAACTTGGAATCATAAAAATAACAAACATACTTGCAAGCAACAGAAGCCAAAAAAGAAAATAAAATACTACTCAAAAAACATACTCTTCAAGAATTTTGCCAAAGTGCCATCAGTTATAGATTCACCCATAAAAGGGACAACAGCATCAACCAAATCCCCTGCTCGTCAGATAAACAAAACAACATAAAATTTTGAGATAAAATATAATTGTAACTAAATAGTTGCAGGATCAGTCCTTCAAAAGACAATAGCTTCCTTTTCAAGCATATGTTACAATCCATATTCTCTTTCACCCAGACCCCTCACCAAAGAACCACAAAAGCCAATGGTTTCCTCTTCAATGATGCACCAACAAATTGACAGTAAACCATACATCCTGTCATATCCACAACCCGATGCAGTAAAAGTGCAGTTTAACCATGTATCGAACCATATAATAATCACAGAATGGTCAATGGAAATCATAAGTAGCATTAGAAGAACTCATCACTACCAAAACTTGATTCTTCTGCTTGACTGAAGACCTCCTGTAATCATCATTTATGTTGAAGTTCCATAGAACTAGTTTCATCAAGAAAGTCTTAGTAAACTACTTAAAGTTGACTCAGATAATTGCTTCAATGCTCATACTCTAGATAAAGATTGCAATGAAATACAAAGTAAATTGTCAAAGGAACACTACAAGATGCAATGGAGAACTCAGTATTAAAATCAATTAATTCATCACATGATTCAAACCATACTACATACAATGTCATTCCTGTGACAACACATGTCCCAACAGCTTCCTAAGGAATTGCTTATACTGGAACTACCTTCATTAAGGAAGTCCTATGCTCCTTGGAAGTGGCTCAATAATTACTAGAATGCTAATATACAAATAAGTAATGAATTTACAATCACAAAGTGCACAATTATTCAAAAACAAAAACAAGTGCAAGAGCACATGCCACATCCATCCCCACATGCACACATATTAAGTTACTAAGACCTGTATTTGCACAGATTTGCATGTGTGACTACATAAATAAAGGAAATTCAGTAAACTAGTCAATGTCTTACCACTATCCGAAGAAAATGGCCTGCACCCCAGTTGCTTGGAAGCCAGGAGCTCAATGGGGGCAGCATTCCTGCATAAAAGTAATGTCAAGAGATCGCATAAGCAACAGATAGAAATAACTCTATTTACTTCAACTGTTTTCATTTAGACGATACATTTCTTCTCAGCTGACTAAATTAGATTGAACCCCCTATTCAAAACTCCATTTTGAGTTTTAAAAAAAAAAAAAAAAAAATCTTGTTATTGCAATTATAAATAAATATTGAGCAGGTTAATCCGTTAATGCATCCCATTAGTTAATAAATTAATGCATCCCACAAGACCTTACTCTGTTAAAGGTTTGTCTGGCATTGTTGTTTGAATTACTGTTGAGAAAAACAATATGTTGAAAATGTTGATTAGAGATCATTAAAGTTTATTTTTAACCTGAATTTCACATTTTCTAATTATAAAAATATTAAAACAGCTAAACTAGACTCCCAAACTGCTTTTCCCAACAGCATAAAGAATTGTGCTTTTCCAGAAAAGCAATTTCAACCACAATAACAACCAGGCTCTAAGTAAGATAACAAGCTCGGGCTAAAGATAGATTCATTAGAACTGTTGACGCATGAAGAAGGCAATGAAAAGGAAATTAAAAAGCGTTAAGCTGCTTTAAGGGCAAGAAAGTAATCTGCTTAAACTGCAGCTTCATCCTTGGTAACCTAGTGTGGCAGTGAGGCGTAACTAGTTACTATTTTTTTTTTTTTTCCAATTCATTCTCATGCAAGGATACATGTGATCAGTCAATAAGGTACATCACTCTCATTTCTGCTAATGGCAATGCTGCAATAGACAAACTTGGCAAAAAAATGAAAACCTGGGCCTATTGAAATGGGTGTTGTTTATATCTTTTCTTTTGTCAATGAATTGGGAAAAGACTGCTAACAAAGAGAAGTGAGAAACAAGAATACCAACTTTGAAGATTTTTTAGTATTCTAACTATTAACAAACCCATGTGAGTAGGAAATATAAGACAATTAGGCAAACAAACAGGATAAATGCATTTCTGTTAGAAAAAAGTGAAAATGATTTTTGTTAGGGCAAGTTTTTTCGGGCATTGCAGCTCTCTAGTCACATCAACTTGCCATTCTAAATCAAGATTATAAAAGCACTACTCAAACAAAAAAAAAAAAAAAAAAAATCCATCAAAATCATAGAAATAGAATGGTGTCACTAACCTCACAGGCCTCGAACTAACTGAACAATCTGCAGCAACAAGATTCATTCCATGTAATGATTCATTACAATAGCCATACAATCATTAATTCCTAGAACAATAAAAAGTAGCAAAAATACCTGAGGAAATGATGTGACTGAAGTTCCGGACAAGCCCAAGACGTCTTGGATGGAGAAAAATCTGTTCTTACGCTTATAAAATTTAATTTACATAATATTTGAACTAAATGAGCATACAACTCATTTGATATGCAAATGAATTCCACAAGAAAAGAAAAATCATTCATTAATGTTAATGATTAAATACGAAATTCATTTTGAATTTATAGAAAGTTTACATTTCTATAGCTTCACTAATTTATTTCGCATATTAAGTTAATGATTAGTATGGATTTGCAAAAGAATTCCATAAAAGCTTGCGCGCGATATTATTATTATTATTATTATCTTTTTTTTTTTTAACAAAATCGAATCAAGATCAAAACATATTATTTTCAACCAGCAACATAAGTACCAAAAATATTACAGAAATATAAATGTACATAGTTATTATAAAAGACAAAACAACTATTTGATCGCTCATAATTAATATTATATTCAAATTTCTCAAAAATAAAATATTCCTCAAGACCAAATAAAATAAAATAAAATAAACGAAGTACCTCCTTCTCTGGAATAGAGGAAACTCTAGGCGTAGATGCGGCAGATCGAATACTCTGTAAGGACTGCCTTAAAATCTAATACACAGAAACTATAATTTATAACCATACCAATCTATATATATATATAACCAAAATGAAAAAGAAAAAATAAATAAATAAATAATCCTAACCGAAGAAGATGAGCCTCCAGTAGCAACTCTTCGCCTTAAAACTCCCAACATCATTACTTCTATATCTGTTTCCACATCAAAAATAAAAAATAAAAACAAATATAATTCAACAAATCACGAAAACAATGGATCATACATATAAACATCATAAATAATTGGAAATGCAGAGTTGGATTAACCTGATTGGAGCCAACAGAGAGAGGGAGAGAGAGAGTCTTTGACCAGAACAAATCGATAAAAGAAGATGATAAAGAAAAATAAAAGGAAAGGAAGAAGTAGGGTTTGAGAGAGAGACGCCGCGAAGCTGATTTTAAGCACCTTGTGTTGTTGGCTTTGGCGATCTTACTGTAGAATTTTTTAACGATTTGGTTGCGTGGCGTTGTTTGATTCGTTGGAAAATAAA
The DNA here is from genome assembly GCA_947687605.1 of Reutealis trisperma. Classification (NCBI taxonomy): domain Eukaryota; kingdom Viridiplantae; phylum Streptophyta; class Magnoliopsida; order Malpighiales; family Euphorbiaceae; genus Reutealis; species Reutealis trisperma. Next base: position 9,704,575 of record CANTUT010000019.1, read on the forward strand.
TTGTAGAAACTGTAGTCAGAGAAGAAAAGAGGGAAGTTTTAGCGGAGAGCCAAGACGCGTCGTAACGTCGTCGTTTGGGTTAATATTCAGCAGACATTTACCCTGAGCGTTAATACAACATTTCGTAAATCTTATAATATATTATAAGATTTAATTAATATATTTTCATATATATGAATATTTTAATTTTTATATTAGTATTAATTATATTTTATTTATTAAAAAAAATTTCTATTTCTTTTTCTTTTGTATTTTATATAAATGGCTTAATACTATTGAATGTATTATCTAGAAAAATTATTTTTTCTCTATATTTTTTGTTTTTGTTATTCTCTATTATATTCATAATACATTATCAATACGAATTTGTTCTATCATTTTTTTTTAAAACTTTTTCAATATATTTTTTTTTTCATCTCGAATGATATATGAATCATATATGTTCTAAAAAAGACAAATATTTATGACTTAATACATATAAATATTCAATATATATTTATGTTATTGTGTCAATGAAATTAAATATATATATTTTTTTATGCTTTTTGATGTGGGTATAAAAAATTTGCATATATATTTTTTTTCCAACAATGAAATCATTTTTTTTATTATTTGATATAAATTTTTTTTATGTTAACGAGCGAAACATTTTTTTATTATTATTATGAATCGATTTTTATTTTGTTATAATGTTATCATATTATATTATTATGAAAACATTTTTGTTTATATATATATATGTTTTCGTTTCTTGTTATATATTGTTATTATTTTAATAATAATTTGATTATTATTTTTATGAAAAAAATTATTATTTAATGTTATTTATTACTTCTACATAAATAATGTACTCTTTTTTTTTTCAATAAAATTTTTTCCACAAAATTTTTCATTAGTAAAATTTTGATGATACATATTTTTTGTAAAATATATCAAGGGGGAATGTTATAATATATTATAGGATTTGATTGATGTCTTTTCATATACATGAATATTCTAGTTTCCATATTAATATTAATTATATTTTCTTTATTAGAAAAATTTCATTTTTTTTCTGTACTCTATATAAAAAGCTTAATGCTATTGAATAAAAAATCTAGAAAAATTATTTTTTTTTAGATTTTTTGTTGTTATTTTTCTCCATTATATTTATAACAGCAAAATTATTTTCATGTTTTTTTAATTTATTAATTTAATGTTAAAAAATAATTTTTCATTCTCACGTCGCATGGAATGTGGTCAACTGGGCTGGGCCCCATCGCCGCTTGTCGAAATAATACGATAAAAATCAACGCAGCCAATCTGTTGATCATGTTTTATAATAATCCATCCGTCACATACATAGCTGCATGTGCATGGGAGGCTTTTGACGCTTGACTGGACCTCATCATGGGCTCAGGGCCCGCCCAATTATGTCAATTGGATAAGTAATACTCTGATTTATATTTCTTTGAGGTTTCTTGTTGGACTTTAAGGCTTTGTTTGGTTGAAATGTTTTATAATGATCCATGATGGTCCTCAGCTTCTGCTCATGTTCTCCACCTCCTAGTTTTTAGGCAACACATTCCTTACAACGTGGACATTTAGTTGTCCTAAAATATAGAAACTTTACTCCTCAAAATAGTCGCCTACATATATACCCCTAAACACCCCATCCTATAGGTTATGCATTATAAATACACTAAACTTTACATTTTCTTTAAAATAAATACATTCTAACTTAAGTATTAAAATTTTTATCTAAGCAAATCGCATGAATACTCTTATTTTTAATTTTGAATATTCAAACAATTCAGTTCATCTATGGTAAGAGATTGGAATTCAGTTATACATTTCTTTTTTTTGAAAACAAGATATTTTTAAAATAGAAAATTTAATAAAGTATGTTTTTAAAAATAAAAAGAAAAAAATACATATATGAAAATATTTTATTTTTTGGACATTTATATAAAGAACCCTTGCTTTTTTTCTTCCCCTAATTTAATCCATTTATCACCATTAATTTGGATTATATTTAATACAAAATATAGACTACTTCCTCCCTGCATATATATATAAAAAATAAAAAATAAAAATAAAAAAAAGGTTAATGCCTATGTTGGGGACTAAAAATAACCTCCAAAATTCAACCTTGTGGAATGAATACATTTTGACGAGAGTTTTCATTTTCTTTTATAAATAAATAAATGATCAGTGAAAGTCTTTTTTTTTTTTTTCTCTGTCTCTACATCCATTGTATATTCCATAACTTAAGCTCATCGCCAAAAGCATTCTGGTGAGCTCTTGATCCTGCTTTCTTTTTATTTATAGATTCACTAGCTAAAATCATATTGAGAGATCCTCTATCAGTGTAGCCATGAAAATTTTGCCTCGTCGATATATATAATTGACTAAAAAATTATCATAATTAATAGTGCAAACTTATGATCACGAAATTTAAATTATTTTTTTGTCATTTGCACATAGTTTAATATACAGGAAGAGTTAATTTCAAACTATAGAGTTATCCAATTCACCGTTATGACAAAAAAAAATAAATAAATAAATAAATTTGATAAAAAAAAATTTAAATTTGATGAAACTTATTAAAAATGAAGCATTTTATGAGTTATTAAGAAAGAGAATTAACCATATCATAAAATCACAATGTTATTCCAACCTATTTAACCTTCTTTCATAATTTTTTTTTTTTGAAAAAAAAAAGAAATTTTTAAGTCATCTTTTTTGAGCCGTCTTGTATCTATCTCAATTAAATTGAGTCTCGTACAATCATAATTATGTTTGTTCTTCTTTTATAATTTTGCAATAAGATAAGATAACTAACTCATATTTGATTAATTTTCATTTATAATCTCTAAATTATTGATCAAGTAATATTATGGTATTTAAATTTCAATTTATAATAGTAAATCTCTTGAATTTTAATTTTAGTAACACAATGGTATCTGAACTTTAATTTGTAACAGTAAACCTTCTGAATTTTAATTTCAGTAACACTATAATTCCTAAATTTCAAATTTAGTAACAGAAAATCTCGTTACGTCATCTCCTATTAAACGCTCAAACGTACAATGTCACGTGTAAAATCAAAAAGAAAAAAAAAACTAGCTAATTAAATGCACGCATGGGTTGCCATGTCAGTAAATCTTGGTAATTAATTTTCAATGTTAAAATAAATTTTTATTGAGATTTTAATTCTTCTCTTTATCTTTCTCTTCCTTTTTCTCTTTCTCCTTCTATCTTTTTCATCGAGCTGAACTTTTATGACAGTTTAAATCATTTTTTAAAACTTTCTTAAATCTTGCAGCTAGCCAAATTTATTGATTTTTCAAATTTAACGACTTAGCTTTTTTCTTTTTTTTTTTTATTTTTTGATTTTATACATGGTATGTAATGTCAGTATTCTATTAAAGTGTTTAATGGGAAATAACGTGAAGGAATTTTCTGTTACTAAAATTAAAATTCATAGGGTTTACTATTAAAATTGAAGTTCATGGATTATTGTGCTACTGAAATTGAAATTCAAGAAATTTATTATTACAAATTAAAGTTTAGGAACCATAATGTTACTCAGTCAATAGTTTGAAGATTGTCAGTAAAAATTAGCCCCCCAAATTTATATATTGTATGAAATTATTTTTTTCTATTCAGTTGATTAAAACCATACTATTCACATCAAAACCATACGTAAAGTTATTGCTACTCAATAATCATAATTATGGTTACTGTTGTTTTAATATTTGGATTAAAATTTAATGGTTCTATTTAATTTTATATGTTATTAATTGTATTTATTAGTTTTGAGATTATAAATCTAATTTAATTTCTGTTAAAATAATCTTTATTTAAATTTTTTCTTGATTCTTTCAATTGCTTAAATTACACAATATGCTAGAGTATCTATGAAACCATATTATTTAATTATTTAATAAAGGATATTGTTAAATGGATCAATAGCAAAATAGATCAATAGGATTTTATTTGCAATTTTTAAATATTTAAGGAACTATATTTTTTTAATAAATTTGGAGGCAAAATTCGTTACATAAATACCGTTAATTTTTTCATATTAAAGCGCCAAAAATGAAAGTTTTGGGAATAATTAAGAGCTATTAGCACTATTGGCAATTTTTATGTAAAGAATAATCATAATTTAAATTTGCGCTAATGTGATTTTTTTTTTATTAAAATTGCTAAAAATGGGAGTGCTGTTAATTTTTTGATGCAAAGAATTTGGAGGCAAAATTCTTTACATCAATGGCGCTAATTTTTTCACATTAAAGAGTCAGAAATTTTGATATCCAGTAATTTTTTAATATTTTGTTCCTCTCTCATTTAACATTAAATTATTATTTTTTTTAACTTGTTGACTTAAAAACATTTTTTTAATAATAAACTTAGAAAAAAAAACAATAAAAATAGGTATAATAAATAAAATAAAATAGTTAAGAAGAGTGATAATAATAGAAGTGGGTGTATTATTGACTGCATATAGGATAAATAAGAATTTAATTTTATAGATTTTATGCTAAGATTTCAATCTTTTTTTTTTTTTGGTAAATTTTGATACCCATTGAAATTCAAACTCGAAACATTTTAATTATGAAATGACTACATACCATTGAACTAAAGTCTCATTAATTTTGAATATAAGATAAACATATAAATTTTAATATGTAACACATGCGGTTTAAAATATCTATAAATTTTTTTGTAGTTTTATATATCATATAAAATGATTTTCAATATTTAGAAGTCTATTTTTTTTTAGAAGAATGATAATAATAGGATAAAAAAAAAGTTTAAAGCGATTAGTTTCGTTAAATTGATTAGCTTTATAATATGTAATTATAAAATTTCAATTAATAAATATAATTTATTGAAATTTGATTTATACTCCTTAAATTAAAAAAAAATGTGATTTCAATTAGATTTAATATCATTTAATATGCGAGGTTACTATTCCACTCAATTCTACTGAATATATATATATATATGTTAGTGCATTATTTGTTATGATTTATTTAATATTCTTGATATTTAACATGATAAATTTGATATATCGATTAATTCAATATTTATAATATTAAAATTATCAATATAATTTTAAGTGAAGAGAATATACTGCATGATTCAGAAACTTCAAACTACATAATTTTAAATGGATAAACAATTTTCTTTTTTCAAAATGATTAACATTGCAAAACAAAAAATAATACCTACATATTGATGCAAATAAATATTTATATAGTCTTATTTGTTTAAATTTTAAATATTTTACTAAAAAAGAAACTAAGTATTTTTTATAGAATAATACATTTTAAATTTATTTTTAAAAAAATCACTAATTTACATATATATATAAAACACAAAAAAAAAAAAATTGAATAGGTTTTGGCATATTCAAGCATTATTAAGATATAGTGCTAATTAAATTTATAATAGGCACAAGTTAGTTATTGATATATATTCTACCTATTATCCATTGCTATCTATATACATGCATATATAATTTATTATAATGAATTATATATATCTTTGTTAATTCCCAGTTAACCTCATATCATCTCCAAATATGAACTATGACTTAACAAGCCAATAAAAAAATATCTCTAAATCAATTTATACTTGAAAATTAATCAAAATCCACGAATTTTGGTAAAAAAAAAAAATCTAAAACTATCAAAATTGCTAAAAAGAATTAAAATTTGAATTTGATTATAATCACTCCAAGATAGATTCATATAATTTTTAAAATTATGTTTTGATTTTATAAATTTTTTATTGCTTTTGAAAAGTATTAAATTATGCACATTAGATATATTTTTAGCTCTAAATTTAAATTTATGTTTTTTATTTTATATTTTTATTGAATTTATTACGTTATTTATGTCTAAATACAATGGAAACTTTATGACAAATGTGATGGCCCTTTGATGTGTGTGTATATATATATATATATATGTATACCTAGAAAAATTAACAACAAAGATGATTATCATAAAATAATACCTTTTCTTTATATATATATTAAAGAAAAGGTATTATTTTATGATAATCATCTTTGTTGTTAATTTTTCTAGGTATATATATATATATATATTTCTCAGTCTCTCTGTTTGTACAAGTGGTTCAATTTAATACAGTGTCCTTGAGATATATCTTTTTTGCATATATATATATATATATATATATATATATATATTTCTCAGTCTCCCCGTTTGCATATAAAATTTCTATGAATTCCTGGCAATAGCGGTACAATAATAATAACCAGCAAGTAAATGCGTGTTGACAAAATGAATGGAGTAGATAATTTTGGTGGAAGAAGAAACGACTACTCCTTCATTTCCATTTTATTTGAAATATTTTTTTTTAAAATATTTTAAAAAAATATTTAATTTTATTTTTAATATTTTTTATCTTTTATATATATTTTATTTTTAAATATTAATTTAATTTTTTTCCATAAAATTTATAGAAAAATATAAAAATTGAATTTAATAAAGAGTATAAAAAAATCATATATTATTTAATGTACTTTTAAACTCTATGAAAAAAAATGTCTCAAATAAAAAAAGACGAAAGGAATAGCTAAGAGTAGTCAAATATTACCACTTTACTATTTTTGAAATTTTTGCCTCATTAATTTGACAAGTACTCATTTTAATTATATTCTCAACATTTCATATGAAAGTAACGTGAAAATTAGATAGCTATCCAACCATGTAATTATGATAGATTTTCTCCGAAAAAAAAAATAAAAAAAATAAATAGAAGAACATAAATTAATGTTGTCTTTGGACAAGAACTTGGCAAAAAATAAAAAATTGTGTACAAATTTTATATTTGCTTATGTAATTTTTTCAGCTCTTTCTATGTAATTTTTATATTGGGTCGTATAATTTCTAATTTGAAAAAAAGGTCAAAGTAATTTAAAAAAATTGCAAAATTAGTTTAGAAAATTATAAAATTCATTGAAAACTTAAACAATTGAAATATTAATTATATTATATATTTTTTCAAAATATTTTATGATATTTATTATTATATTATATAATTTTAACATGTTACATGTTAACTTGTAAAGAAGGTTTTAATGCTTTTTAGATATTAAATAGTCATTTTAAAAAATCAAGGGTTAAGATTTAAACTATAAGCTTTAAGAGTTTATAATGATAAAGGTAGTATAGAAGTCACCCTCAAATCAAAGTTGGTGAAAAAGACTTATCATTCATCATCCACAGTGGTCAACAAATAGCCACAAAACTTTTTGGGAGATTTTAGAACCTTTAATTAATTAGCCGAGTTAGAGGTGAGTGTAGCAGTCAACAATTGAAATTACTTTTTGGAAAACATTGGTTATGTTACTATAGACATGTTGTTAATATGAGAATATATATATAGCATGTAAAAGAAAAAAATTGAGTATTTATATTTTTTTATTAAAAAAATCATAAAATAAGTTTTAAAAATTGATCTTTGGCAAAAAAAAAAAAATATTAAAAATTGATAAGTTTTGAAATTATCATATCAATTTTTTGTCTATATCATTATTTTGAAGTAAGTTTCAATTAAAAATTCATACAATTAACATGCAATGCCTTTTTGTTATTTTTTAACTGGTCCTATATAATAAATTTAACCCATACATTTTCTTTATATTAATATTCAAAATTATCAAAAGTTAATATTTAAATTTAATATAAAATAATAATAATAATAATTCATGTGTGTTAAAATATTTTAAATAAATAAAAGTTAAATAAAAACAATCAAAACTCGCAAAAAATACGAGCTCGTATTTAAAATTAATTTGGTGTATAAAAAATTAATATTTTATTTTTTTTTATTAATAATCTAATGCTTAGTAGATTACATATCTCATAGTACAACCGTTGAAATTTTCGAACTTAATTTAAATTTAACATTCTCCTCCTATTTATTTAATAATTTTTTATATGATAAAAAACTATTTCAATCTTTTAAGCCATCCACTGAATACTTCGATATCACCCAACATTATGTTTTTTTAATTTCTTTGATTTAGTTATGTTGATATATATATATATAATAAAAAATAAATATCAATAAGCTTTTAGTTTAGAAGAAATTCTGAAATATTCCTATTAGAAATTTATAAAATAAAAAAAAGACCACTGATTTTCATAATATTAAAAATATATATGAGGAGATCAATTAAATTAAGCTAGAATTATTTTTGGTAAGGAGAATCGAGCCGAACATATAGCTTAAGTTATATATATATTTACTATAAAGTTATATCTTGATGTTAAATTACGTTTGAGTTTTAATTACAGACATCAATACTTTCGCTATATTTAGAATATGCATGTTTAAAATGAAAGTGAAAACATAAACTTATATTTTAATTTAGTGATAAAATGATATTATTTTAAAAGTGAACATTATTATGATTCGAATTTTATTTACGTTTAAAGTTTTCCTTCCCAATGCTAAAATCAAACAAAGAACATCATCAGTTTAAATATACCTGTTCTTTATTGATGTAATTGTATTTTGGTTATTTAGAGAATTTTACAGCCTTCTACTATATACAGTGGAGGAATTAATTGGGTAGAGTTAAGAGTAGAAAAGAATTGCAAGGCGCTATTTAAATTTCTTGTAAAGAAATTATTTCATTTCATTATAATTTTCTAACACTTTCTGGAAATGATCCAGTTACAAACAAGAAAGAAGTTTCAAAATGTGGATGTAACAGACAATTATATATAATTAGATAGAGTGACTAATCTAATATTGTAATAATTATTTAATTATTGAATCTTTCTCTTTTGTTTATTCAAGGCAATCCGCCTCCAAGTCCCCCACCAGCACCAAACCCACCACCTTCAAGTCCCCCAGCGCCACAGCACCAAACCCACCACCAGCTCCACCCCCAAGTCCACCACCACTACCTCCAAAACCAGAACCACCACCTACTCCTCCACTACCTCCACCTCCAAGCCCTCCACCAAGTCCACCACTAGCTCCACCTCCTGCTCCACCACCACCTAACCCACCACCAAGACCACCATCATGAAATAAGTTCTCGTCCTCAAAAGGACCTTTTTCACTCACAAGCTTCCTTGCATTATTAGTACAAACAAAAAAATCACCAAGAAACAATACAAGAACAACTTAGAAGCCATTTTGCCCTATATAGCTCTAATTAGCTTTTGAACTAATGATTACTTCGGTATGAAGTGGGGATACAAGACAGAGTATATATATATAGACATGAGAAGGTTAAGAGATTGATGGAGAGAGCACGGTTGAGAGGCTTCATAATTGTTATTGCTTATCTTCTATCCAAAATCATGTTGAGAAACATTGAAAGATGCAAAAGGTCAATCTTAACCATTGAAATATATCTAAAGACTTTTTTTTTTTTTTTTTAATGGCAAAAGCTCTGGACGGTATTAACGGATTTGGATAAGTCATTTTGGATTGTAGTTAGGTCGGATTATAAATATAGCTAGTTTACTATCACAAAAATTTCAATTTCAAATTCAGAATGAATTTTGTGAATTTCATATGGAATTATAATTTTTATTAAATTACAAAAGATTGAATATTCAAAAAAATTAATTATTTTATTAATTTATTCTAGAACAAGGGATTTTAAATCGAGTTGTAGGCTTAGACAGGGTGATCCCTTATCACCTTATCTATTTTTATTAGTATCTAACAAGGGGCGAAATTAGACTTTAAAGTTTGGGGGATTAAAATTAATTTTGGGTATATTTTAAAATTTTGGGGGCTAATGCAATAGATTTTTAAAAAATATTAAAAATATATAGGTAAAAAAAAATTAGCTTTTTTATTAAAAAAATTAGAATTAAAAAAAATATTTTTAATTATGAAGGGTTAAACTTCCAACAAAGATTAGCATTTTTATTTGGAGAGCTTGTAGAAACAAGCTTTCCTCCAAGGAACAGCTGGTGAAGAAGAGAATTGTTGATAATGGGCTATGTGATGTTTGTAACAGAGGATTAGAAACTATTGAACACCTACTATTACTTTGTGACCATGGTAGGGCATCTTGGTTTGGAAGCAATTTGAGCCTAAATTTTAATTTGTTGCTTCTCTAGTCATTTGTAGGATGGTGGCAATTCCTGGCAAAAAAATTTGAAACAAGCTAATCATTTGGAGAAAGACCATATTCACTTAAAGCTATTAGGGATGCGGAGTTCTAAGCTTCAGAATTGATATATTTTGGGAAAGTTCTAAAACCAGCCAGCAATACAGTAATGTTGGACATGCACTGCCAGGTTTGGAAACCACCTGCTAAGGGACATTAAAATCAACATAGATGCTAGTTTTAACCAAATCACTAAAACAGCTGTTGTAGCTGTTATCTGTAGAGGTTTTACTGGACAAATGGGTGGAGCTGCTGAAATTGCTATGCAACATCAGCCCTTGCAGCCAAAGCGAATGCTTTGATTTTGAGCATGAAATATGCTTTAAGTAGGGGCTAGATTAATTGTATTTTTGAATATGATTGTCAATCTTTAGCGGCCTGTCGTTATGATCTTAATATAATTCTTGATATCGATGTTGGCACTCAATTATCTATTTCTAAAGATCTTCAAAGCCCCTTTACATATGTAAAGTTGGTTCGGTATGTAGAGATTATACCTGGCCTACTGATTGAGTAACTAAGAATTTTTTGGCTGGTACCCTACCTCCTGATTTAGGCATGTATTAAGCCTTTTGAGTTGTTGCATTTGTTGTATGTAGATTCCTCTGCTATGATTCTTCAGTAATACAGGTAATAATTTCTTGGCAAAAAAAAAAAAAAAAAAAAAATATATATATATATATATATATATATATATATATATATATATATATATATATATATATATAAATTAATTTCATATAATTATACTTTATAATAATTTATCTTGTATTTTATGGGACTTGAATCAAATTTATATAATTATAATTTAATTATAATAGTTTGTCAATTTTTATAGTTTGAATGATGTACTAAGTAAATGATAATTAACTTACTAAATTTGAAATAAGTATTTTATATTTCAAATGACACTTTGTTTTTTTGAAATATATACACACAAACATACATACTAAAGAATATAAAACAAATACGTACACACTTCGAAACTATCACAATTTTAAAAAAATAATTATTAAATTATATATATATAAAAGACTGAAAAAGTAACCGTTAACTTTTACTTAATTAGTCTTCTATCCATTTTAAAATTTACTAATAGTGTGTTTGGATGCAAAGGATTTGAATCAAATCTCTTATTTAAGTCAATTCAAAATTTTCAATTTTAAATATGCTTTTTATTTTAAATTTCTTACACTATCCAAATAAGAGATTAATAAATTTATAAATTTTAAATCATGAATTTAAAATATAAAATTTTAAATTGAAATTTTAAATCCAAATTCAGACATCCAAACCAAACTTAATTTTTCTTTATTTGATATTACTTCAAAACTAATCCTGGTCTAAGACTTGGACCCCCAAAATAAGCTAAGACGAATGACATTATTACTAAACCAATAAAACTAAAATATAAAAACCAATAAAAAATGAGACATAATTTCCAACACTACTAAAAATTTAAAAAATAGACACCATCTTAAAGTAGCAAACCAATAGCTTTTTATTTATGGGTTTATTCCTATATATTTAGTCCATGAATTAAGATTTATAAAAAATAATTAAAACTATATTTTAATTACTTATATTTTTAAATATTAATGAAAAGATTCCAATGTTTTAATTCCATTAATTTGAATTATGTTTGTTTTTTGCTAGTCAAACCAAAAAAAGTCAACTATAAAAATTATAAAGGTAATTTTTTCTTGCAATGTTGCACTAATTTTTATTTTTTATTTTTACAAGCAGTGTTTTAGTATATAATATAAACATCGAAGCATTAATCACTTGGAAAAGTTAAAGACATAAAGTGGGAGTTTTTCTGAACATCGGAATTGATATTAAAAACCATGAACAGAATTAATCGCATTTATATTATGAAAAAACTAAAACTAATTGTAGTGACTATTTTTCTTTAAATGTTTTCCATCGTTTTCTTAGCAAATAATAAGAGAAATAAAATAACTAAGAGATCATGAAATTTGTAGATAATTACTTGCCTTTCAACTTGAAGAGTTGCGTGGCTGTAACATTAAATGGAAAAATGACAAATTGATATTAGAAAAGATTATCTACAGCCATAGAGATGCAATAATCATATTAAGCACTCCAGCTAAACACCATATATAATATTGACGATATTCATGCACACAACTCCTGCAGCCTTAATAACCTGAATATCCAAGGCCTTTGGCCCTAAAATAACATCAAAATTTATTAAACTTTTTAGCACAGAAGTAAAAATCCTACCAAGGTTCTTGTCAAGTGTCTTTGTGGACTAATTTGATTAACAGCGTATTGTTTCAGGTTTCTCCTTGGTATATTTTCATAAAATTAAAATTATTTTTACAATTAAAAAAAATTACGAAAAATAGTTAATTACAAAAAAAATATAAAAAAATTATAATTTTTTGTAAAAGAATATTTTCTTTCATAAAATAAAATAAAATAAGTTTATTTTGATTTTGAACAAAGTAACTATATAATGCACCATTGTCTTATTATAAAGAAATTATTATTTCATTTCATTTCATTAACATTTTTTGGAAAAGATCAAATTACAAATAAGAAGGGAAATGCAAAATGTGGAAGTAACAGACAATTACATAGGAAATGAATCTAATTATTGTAGTAATTTTAATTACTCTTTAATTAATCTTTCTTTTTGTTTATTCAAGGCAATCCCCCACCAAGTCCACCGCCAGCGCCACCGCCAGCACCAAACCCACCACCAGCTCCACCACCAAGTCCACCACCACCACCTCCTCCAAATCCACCTCCACCACCAGCACCACCACCAGCACCAGCTCCACCTCCAAACCCAGCTCCCCCTCCAAATCCGGAACCACCACCTAATCCTCCACCACCACCACCTCCACCCCCAAATCCTCCACCACCACCACCAGCTCCCCCTCCGGCACCACCACCAAATCCTGCTCCACCACCACCACCTAATCCACCACCACCACCTCCTCCAAACCCACCACCACCTCCACCACCAAAACTAGGGCTACGGTGAAATAAGTTCTTCTGCTCCCCAAAAGAACTCTTCTCACTCACAAACTTTCTTGCACTAGTGCAAACAATAAATGCGCCAAAAAGCAAAACAAAAAACAACTTAGAAGCCATTTTTTCTATGTAAAGCCAATCAAAGATTTGATATATCTATTAAAAAATGGCTATGGTGAGAAGTGAGGATTCAAGAAAGAGTACATATAGAGAGAGCAATACAGTTGAGAAGTTTGCTACAATAATTTTTAGCCTATCTTCTAGCCAAAAACCGTGTAGAAAGAGTATATTAAATGCACCCAGCTGTATCTATTTAAAAAATTTAATTAAAGGAATACCTAAACTTCTCATATTTTATATATATATAGCCTCTAACTAATAAAAGTTTTACTTTTTATGAATGTAATTAAAGTTGACTTTAGACTTTGTTTTACAGCTCTGCAGTTGCATATTCAGATTTTGCATACATTTTTCTTTTATAGTTGAAGATTAATTAGGTGTTGGTATTAATTAATTATCATATTATGATTATTAATTTATCCATTATTATTTTATTAATCCAATTTCCATTGGAGTTCAAATTTGAAATTTTATAATTTTGGAACAATAATAGTACTGTTAAATCAATATATATTATGAGTTTAATTTTTATTAATCTGTTAATTATTATTAATTTGCCAGCTTTTCAGCTTTTGAGTGCAATTATTTTTTATCAAACTTTTTATTTGAATGATATATGTGAACATACAAACATATAATAAATTTAGTTTTTATTTACTGATTAGATTTCGGTTATAGAAGTATCACTACAAGAACATAACATGTTTTCACTATAAAATTATTTGTCATAAGTATTATCACTACAAAGAAATAATGCAATTTGTGACAATATTTTTATAGTCACTAAAATTCTTATCACAAAAACCATATAATAGGTAACAATAAATTTCAACTTGTCATGAAATTTAATGTGGTCATTTTATCGTGACAATTAAAAAATAGTTATCATTTAAAAAGTTGTGACAAATCATTGAAATAAAAATTTTTAATATAATATTTTATGACAAGTTTTAATTGTTGTGACTTAAATTTTTAAACTATAATTAATTTAAATGTATTTTTATTTTGATTTAACTTTAATGACATTAAATTAAGTTGTCATTTAAAAATTATATGCTATAACTAAAAAAAGTTATCACAAATAATAAAATTATTTATGTCAACTATCTTGCAATAGTCACTATAATTAAAAAAATTCCGAATTAGGCACAAATTATATTTTCTTTTCCCTCCTAAATAATAAAAGTTTCCCTCTTTTTTTTTTTTTTTTTTTTTAATTATCTTCTCCAAATTTTACAATTCTAGTTTTACTTATATTTAAAATCCAATTAAAACTCTAAACTTTTTATTCATTAACATAATATCATTACAATTTGCTCATTGTCTGCTACGTTCATCATCTAAAAAAGGTATTGTTCTTTTTTTATTATTATTTTCAATACATCAATAATGTTATAAGTTACAATTTAACTCATATGTATGACAACTCTATTATCACGTACTAAATTTGATAATAACATAATATTATCACTAAATTTATTTAATGTGACATTAAAAGATTGTCACTAGATATTTTATATGTGCACACTAATAATAGATACATACATACAGCCCCGGATTTCTAATTACAATAAGAAAAATTGTGCCTAAACTCTAAAGTTTTGTACTAGCTACGGATTTCTAATTATTATTATTATTATTATTTTTATTGTACGCATATAGAGGGATGCAGAAATTTTTTTTGGTGGGTTAAATTACTAGGAAAATAAAAAAAAAATTGAATATTTAGTTTATAATTGGGGAATCAATTAGAAATTTGGAGGTGTTAATTGAAAAATTAAAATTAATTTTATAAAAATAATATATTCATTTAAATGGTTTCGAGGGCCAAGACTCGTGACTTCTCATTTTAATTCTGAGATTTATTTGAGTACTTCAGTGACGTGGAGGCTATTTCAGATATATTTCTGAACCGTTGGAACAAGTAGCAGTTCAAATACAAAAAATATTAGTTCAGGCCAGCTGCAATTTAGGGTCTTATAAATATGCGATTCAAAAGAAAATGAGTTACCGGTTCAAAATCATTGCCTTGGGCGACGAGCAACGTTATTTTTTGGCTAAATTCCTTCGTTTGGGCTTATAAAATGACAGTTAGTCCATTTATGGAAACTTTTTATTTCTGTCATAAGTTTTAATATTCAGCTCCGTTTTAGGCGTCATTTGTGGCATTCATCTTGTTTAGTTTCTTATTTTTATTTATGGTAATATTGTAATCTCGCCATTTATTACAGTTTTGTACCTAGAATTTCGGGCCCCCTATTTAGACTATTGTTTTGACCTGTTTGAGACATCAATAATTCAGTCATATTTTAAAAATTCTAAATTAGATTTATCTTTTTTTTTTTTTTGCTTACGCTGCATTATATACTCAGATATATAAATAAAAGATATTTGTAGTGAGATATATATATATATATATATATATATATATATATATATATATATATATATATATATATATATATATATATATATATATATATATATATATATATATATATAAAACTTAATATTTGGTTAAATATTTCTTTTATTGAAATTTTGACACAAAAAAATTGACAAAGGGAAAAGAATTATTTTATAATAACTAAAAATTAAAATCTTGACTATAACCTTTTTTTACATAAAAATTTATATATTTGCTTATTAAATGTACTTAATTTTTGTCATCATATTTTTTGTAGAAAAATAATTAAAAAATTGTATAAACTGCACTTGTTATGAAATAGAATCCAAGTGTTATTTTCCTTATAAAAGTTATTAGATAAATGATGTGATGAAGGCGTTAATTAATTGTAGTCCATATTTTAATTATAAGAAAAAAAAAAAGAAAAATTTAATATACATATTGAGCCACCTTTCGGAATTCAAACATGAAAATTTTCCTCTATCATGTACGTAGAAACCAGAAGCAGTAAGAATTTAACTCACAGTTATCCACATATAATTAGTTAAAAACATCAAGTTTTGACCTCTAAATCTGGCTCATGCTTCTTTTCTTAATAATTGTCAATTTCTTACATGTATTCCTATTGAAATAGGTACTGCAAAAAGCTGATTTTGGATTAAAAAATAAATCAAGAATATATAATTCTCGAGTTAATATACAATAGTTAATTTTTTAGTGTATATATATATATATATATATATATATATATATATATATGAATTTAACACTATGTAAAAACTTTTATTTTTGAAAACATTAAAAAAATTTTATTTTAATTTTATAAAATTTAACATAACTAAAATTAAATTATATTAAAATAGGTGAAATTTCCAAATAATTTCACATAACTAAAAAAATAAATATTATATATGAATAAAAAAAAATTCTTTTGTTTCTCCTACTCTCTCTCTCATGCACATACTTTTCTCTTTTTATTTTGTTACTTGTTTCTTTTTTAATTAATTTTTTATTGTATTTTGTAAATTAAATACGTTATTATATTAGGTATAATTGTTTTTCATGCGTTTCTTTTTCCAATAATCTTTAGAATATTGAGGATATTTTAGAAAATAAAAATAAAAATAATTCAATTATAAATTTATTTCAAATATAAAAATATGGAATTCTCATATTTCATTTTATATTTTAAGTTGTATCATTTCAAATATGAAAATTTATTTATAAATAAAATCTATTTATAATTAATTTATAAATAAATTCTACGCATATAATTCATTTATTTTAAATAGGTAAAATTTATTTTGGACAAAATTCAGATTTGAAATTAACTTTACCCAAAATTAATTATATACGTATGTATAAAAGCCTTAGTAACTATAGATTTTCATAGATAGAGGATATTGCATTATATATCTTATTGAAATTACAATTAACTAACTTGTTAACAACTAAACTAACTAAGCATAGCTAATTTAACAATATAGTAAAAGCGACTAAGTACCACTACGCACAACTCAATAAGGTATGCATTGTAATAGAGGATTTGTTCCTTATTTTTATCCAAAATCAGTTTTTTATAGATAAAAATAATATCAAACTAACTCTAAGAATTTGAAATTTTCTTATACATGTTTCAAATGGTGTCTCATGGAAATCAAGTCTATCACCGAGGGAGAAAAAGCTTACAATAAAGTAGAATCAAACTGGATGTTAATAATATGTCTGAATCGTATAAATCAATCCGACCATAAACCATAATTTTATACAAGTAATGGTTTTATTTGATTTGAATATTTGTATAAATTGAAATATCAGTTTGATTATGATTTTATTTTTTAAAACCATCAAATTAAATTGAATCAAACTGCCATATACTATTTATACAGCGCAAAATTATATATTTTGATATTTATATTAATTTTGTATTTAGTAGATTTTATAGCATAATAATTAAAAATATATTTTTTTATTATAAAATTTTGATGTATTATTAAAAATTATTAACAATTTTATTATGATTTAAAAGTTAAATAATTATATTTACTTTATATTCAAGTGTAATATAAAAATATATATTTAATAAATCATCAAAAAACTAAAAATGAAACCAAATAGTATATTTATAGTTTAAATAATTCAATTACTTTTAGCAATCTTATTTAACGTGAAATTTTTTCAAACTATTATTGTCAGTTCAATTTAAAAAAAAATAAACAAAACCTTATAAACCAAATTATATACTTTAAAAGTACATTTGATATATTATAATAAAATATAATATAATATAATTAAATATAATTTTAAAATAAATATTACATTAAAAATATTTTTAATTACATTATATTATTATCAACTCACAAATGAGTATTCCATCATTAATCAAATATTGATAGAAAGTTAAGAGGGAAGTGGAGATCAGTGTTTTTTCTTATTCAGTATTGGAGCATATTATATTACCGAATGCATTGATTAATATTCCGTGGAATAGAGGTGCCGCACTTTTTATGAACTTATTTCTTCATTTAATAATTATATATTAGGATCTCAAGACAAGACAATGACCAGGAAAAATAAAAATGCTTTTTAAGCAACATAACACTCCTCAGCACATTTTAATATACGAGATTAAACTACGTTGTTGTAATAATAATCTTTGTAATAATTAATTGATCGCATTTGTGACTTCAAGGCCATCCACCTCCGGCTCCACCTCCAGCACCGAAACCTCCTCCTGCACCACCACCAATTCCACCTCCAGCTCCACCACCTGCTCCTCCACCAAGTCCACCACCTGCTCCGCCACCAAATCCACCACCAGCACCACCACCGACTCCAGCTCCACCACCTAAGCCGCCACCACCACCTGCTCCCCCGCCAAGTCCACCACCAGCTCCACCACCTGCTCCCCCGCCGAGTCCACCACCTGCTCCCCCTCCAAGTCCACCTCCAGCTCCACCACCAGCACCACCACCAAGTCCAGCTCCACCGCCTAAGCCGCCTCCAACACCTGCTCCCCCACCAAGTCCACCTCCAGCTCCACCACCAGCACCACCACCTAGTCCACCTCCAGCTCCACCACCAGCACCACCACCTAGTCCACCACCACCACCAAGTCCACCACCACCACCGCCACCTAGTCCACCACCACTAAACAAATTCTTCTCATCATGAAAAGAACCCTTTTCAGTCGTAAGCTTTCTAGCACCATTAGTAGTGGCGCAAACTAGGGCACCAAAAAACAAAACAAGAAGCAACTTATTATTATTATTATTATAAGTCATCTTTTGCTAATAATAATAATTTCTAATAACTAATTACTATGAAAGATATGAGTTTGATGATAAATGGAGAGGAACAAAGGAAGGGTTATATATATAGAGGTGCAGAAGCTAATTAAAGTATAGTGAAGCTTAGGTCTTACTCTGTTAGAGTGAGAGAACATTTGCAGTTGGGTGTCTTAAATTTTGTTCGTCTTCTCATCTAAAACCCTGTAGAAATAGTTAATGCACCCAACTATCCCTTTTGAAAAAGAATACCATAAACATACCCCACACCTGACAAATCAAAGTAAGAGCTTTGATCCTTTATCTATGGAAGATTTTTTTCTGTTCCTTTTTCTTTTTTTATAAGAGAACTGTTTGCATGGACTTGGAGTTGCATCTTTATGATTTAGGGTTTTTAGGTCTTCATTCATCATTTTGTACTTCTTTCTTTCTCTCTTTTTCTCTCCTAGTTAGGTCTAGTAATAAATTCATAGCATTTTTGTTTTTCATTTGAGCTCGCAAATTACTTCATGGCCTATATATATATATATATACCTATTAATTTTGAAACATTATCACAATGAGAATTTTTATAATTAACTCTTTTTTTTTTTTAATTATTTCACACCGATATATAATTCTATTCCGTTTCATTATGCCTCCCATGCAATCCTCTGAGATTTGTTCCTGAAAATTTTATACAGAAAATCATCCAAGGAGTAGGGAATATATTCTTTTTTTCTTAATCAAACATTTGATGCAGTGGTATCCACAGACTTTATATATATATATATATATATATATATATATATATATATATATATATATATATATATATATATATATATATATATATATATAATGTTTTCCTATTGTGATATATTATATGTTAATTAACATTGGGGTCTTGGAAATTTGATAAATGGTAGTATCTATGTGACATGCATATGGGATGTTCTTAATTTTCCTAACCGCATGATATATACATTAAAAGTGTTTTCTATGTTTAATTTGTTTGCGAAAAAAAAAAATTTTTTATGAAAACTAATAATTTTACTTATATTTTTTTTTGTAAATTAAACTATTTATCATAATTCCTTTTAGTTGGAAAAAAAAAATTTTAATTTTACAAAAATATGACACATTTTTTTGAAAAATAATAATTTTACAAAAAAGAAAAATAATTTCGTAATTACAAAAAAAATAGTTCTTTTACAAAAAATCATAATCTTCTTATATTTTTTCATAAATTATACTATTTTTCTATAAAGTTTATAAATATATCAATTTAAAATATTATCATAATCATTCTAGCATTTCTCATTTTTAATTAATGAAATGTAATAATAGGTTAATTTAATTATAACACTTTAAATAATTTAATTATATTTATTATTTATAACTATCCTATTGACGGTAAAAAATAAAATTTTGTAATAAAATAATATAAAAATTTGCCTATACGATAACTTTTGATAAGAAAATTATATTTTTTAAAAGAATAACATTTTTTCATAATTATAAAATTATTTTTTCTCTTAAAATTATTATTTTGTATAAAATAAATCATATTACAAAACAAATTATATTTTTATAAAATTAGAAATTTTTTCACAATTAAGTAAAATTGAAAAAAAAGTTTAATTTATGAAAAAATATAAATAAAATTATGATTTTTCATTAAAAAAATTATTTTTTTGTAATAAAATAAATTATTTTATTTAAAAATAAAATAAATAAGTTGCTTTATTTAAAAATAAAATAAGCATAGCAAACGTCGTATATTAAAACATTACATTTTCATTAATTAGTCATACTTACTTTGGTTGGCATGTTTCTAAGACTACCGACAAAGTCTAACGACACACCGGCAAGATATACACCGAAGTATCTCCAATCGAAGCCCATGTGCGAACTAACTGTAGCTGCACAGTTAAAACCTGCACTTTGTTATATATATATATATTTTTTTCTAATTTGAATGTTTATTGAAATTTAAACTTATAACTTACGATAATTACATTCGGATAAAAACAAAAGATCATTGGTTTGCTTTATTTTAGTTTTATTTTATTTTATTCATTTATTTATTTTGGCTCTTTGGGTTGTGAAGGCCAAAACTGAATCGTTTTTAACTTGTAAAGAGGAAATAGTATGCCCATGCTTTACATATGGTTGAGAGGCGAATGAGTAATGATGCCATAGTCATGAAAATTGCTCGGTTGATGTGACATATTACATTAATAATTGTACCAAATAGTAAGTGGGCTTAATCTTAAGTCGTTTTAGAGGTCCAAATATATATATATATATATATTTCTAATAAAGTCCAAATATATTAAAATCCACTAAAAATTACTTTTCATCCTTTTTTAATTAATTGTTTAAATTTAATTTAATTTTAATTAGTAAGTTGTGTCACATTTAATAAAAGGTCGCCAAGCTAATCAAGAAGCCCAATGAAATTCACACGTGCAATAAATGGATTTCTTGACAATTTCACTATTCACTTATATAGTGACAAGTGGCGCCTTAGTGAAATATGAAAGAAGCGGGAAAGTAAAATTTAGCGGAAGGTAGCAGTTGTCAGCATAGACCTTCAAAAAGGCTAGAAAAAAAATGAAACTCAACAAGAGAAAAAACCTACAATTATAAAAGGAGGACCTACAATCATCCACCAACCAATCTATTAGATATACCGGAAGTCACCTTCAATTATCACCAGCCAGATGCCCAACCAACATTCATGAATATTCAACAAAGAGATTTTGCTAAGAGATCCATTAGACTTCCTACAATCACTCAATATATTTATTATAGGTCTTTCAGCTAGCAAAATTTTAAAACACTTTCCAACAGAGTAAAATTACATTATAATCAAATTGCAATAGTTCTGAACGCTCAATACGGCAATCAAATAATTTAAAAGACATTTAACGAGTATACTTTTAGACAAACACTATCCAGTATGATAAAATCATATTAAGTCAAGTTGCTGCAATTTCAACAGTTTAATACCTCCTCTTCATGTATTTACAATCAATTCCTTTGGTAATTAAAATTCGTAAGTAATAAAATTTACCTTTTTGCAATATTTCTAATTATAAAATCTAAAAAAGTTTTTTGATAAAACTAGTGAATAAAGAGATATTCAACTCCTTTTAAATCTCATAGAGTCACTCTAATTAAAAGTCAATACAAGCGCATCAAATTAACGGTCCAAATACCTGACACTTGTGGCACATTTACTATCCTCTCACACATTTACAAAGCCAAAAACACCATAAACAATAATTTATATAATACCTCACATCTACAAATAACCTTTTTAATAACATATAAATTATACTATTAAAAATAAAAAAATTTGATGTCAATAAAAATTACAGGAGCCTTAATATTTGATGTATAAAACCTCCCATGACTAAATTTTTTTTTTTGTAACACTATTATAAACATTTAACAGTACCATTAGAGCATGTTTGCTATATATAATACGATTGGAAATATAATGATATTCCAAGAAGAATATTTCATTTTTTGCTTTCGTACACAAAGATCTAAAGTATTTTCTACTTTTTTACATTTGAATAATTTCAATGACTCCATTTTCATTGATATGATATATATTTTCGAGTATAATTATTAATCTAATCAATAAATTTTATTTAATTATTTAAAAATTAAATTTGAAAAAAAATATCTAAGATTTTGAAATCTTATTATTTTACTTGAATTCCGATTTTTCATAGTGCACCAAACAAACCCTTAACATATTGACAATATATATTAATATTTAGTAATATTATCAACTTGTTGGTAAATATTTAGTTTTAACAGTATGACTTAAAATAAAGAAGAAGAAATAAAATATGATAAAGAATTGTTTATTGTTATGTGTTATATTATGTTACATTGTATAGAATAAACTGATATATTTATACAAAATAAACATTATAAAATAAAACAATTGAGAGATCTTAAAAAGGTAGACTAATTAGGAACACACCGCTAATTATACTAAATAGTTAAACTAATATACTAATTAGAAATATACATTAACACCCCCCCCTCAAACTTAAGAGTGTTGTTTCAAAACAATTTTGAGTTTGCATATTAACTATTGAAAACCTAACATGAGAACGCTGTATATAAATCTTTTCAGAAAGATCTCCACGGAAAAGAGAAATAGTTATCTTGATAAATATTGATATAATATCAGCTTCATTAAAAATCCAATAATATTGAAATATAATATTAGCGAATTGCTCCAAAAGCAAAATATTTGTATGTAAACGCTTCCTTGAAACTAATTCTATGATCAAAATAATATTAATATAACCTGAAAAATTGATAGTAGAACATCCAAAATCCTTAAGAATCACTTTGAATCAAACGCTTAAGCAATTAACTAACAAAGTGACAAAATAAAGAGCATGAGTACTATATGGTACTATAGTATTCAAAATTCTCAATAATAACTTTGAATCAAACGCATAAGTAAAGTGCTAGCAAAGTGAAAAGATAAAGACACAAGTGCCATAAAATCAAACAAGAAATGACATTGTGGTTGGACATGAAAGTGATCTTTCCAAATGGCCAAAAATAAAAAAAAAAAAATTGGAATAGACATAGTAAAAAAAAGGTTGATTGTTGATAGTATTTGGTACAACAGATGTGTGATTATGAATTAGGTCAAACTAAAGCAAAAAAAGAAAAATAAGAATAAAGAAAGAAGCCCAAAATAAGAGGTTAATAGAAGAAAATTAAAATATACAACTAGGTAAGGTTAAAATAAAAAAAAATAGCCAAAAATAAATTAGGGAACAAAAGGGAGATTTAATGATATAATTTTTAATGGTAAAATGGCTTTACAAAACAAAATTATTTGAGGAATGAAAATTGGATCATTATACTTTCCTTCCTTTTTTTTTTTTTTTTTTTTTTTGACATTATCAAAAATAGTAAATCAAAAAATTTGAGCAAAACAAAATTTTAAAATAGAAACTCTAATATCGACTTAAAATAAAGAAGAAAAAATATAAGATCATAAAGTGTTGTTTATTATTTTATGTTATATTGTGTTCTATATTGTACAAAATAAATTGATATATTTATATAAAACAAATATTATAAAATATGAAAATTGAGAGATTCTAAAAAAGTAAATTAATTAGGAATATATCGCTAATTATCCTAAATAAGTAAATTAATATACTAATTAGGAATATACATTAATAATATGTATCAAATGATGTTAACCTAATATTGTCAATTTTAATATTTATTGTACTGACTATATATATATAGAAAAATGAATTTCATAATTTTAATTCTTAATTTTTTATATTACAAACAAGTATTGACTACTGAAATGCTTATAGATCAATTATTCTTTTAATAAAAAGATTGAGGCAAAATATAACTTATATTGAATTGAATAGCTTAAAGGCTAGAAATAATAACATTTAATTTAATTACTCTCTCCATTCTGAAAAAAGTGGCCATTAAAAATGTTAGTTTTATTTATAAATAAATGACCATTTAGCAACCCAATAAAAAAAATGATAAAATAACTAATTTACCATTTTATTTTTCAAATATGAGAGATGTTTTCCTAATTTATATTACAATTAATAGAAATTTTTTTGACAACTTATAATAAAATTATTATTACCTTAAAAAATGTGATTTTTCTTAATGACCGCTTTTTTCATAATGGAGTGAGTAAGTCTCTACTAAATTAATATTAATAAATGTGTATAAGACTATAATTAACTTGATAAAAATACTCTAGACTGATTTGAAAATAAAAAAAGAAAAAAAGAAATTTGTACAAATAGTTGGTCATATGTTAAATATACAGCCCTTAATTTCTATTTTGTAAATTAATCCCTCGCACTAATTAGTTTAGTAAAAATAAATCTGAAATCTACTATAAGAATCCTTTTTTTTACTAATTGCAAATTAAAGGCCTAAAAATAATGATAGAGACTATATATTAAAATAAATAGAAAATAAATTTAATTGTATGAGGACATTACTATGCAGTCAGAATGATTATATTTCCTATTTACTCATAAGTGGCACTTACTCCCTTCAAACCCTAATTAAATCATTGGCCTATGTTATATACCCATATGAATAATTAGAGTAGGCCTCAACAAATTTATAAACGACACATGCCTGTAGCTAGGGCATGTCCATCTAGTTGGTTTGAACTGATTGCTTCCGAATTAGAAGAGAAATGAGTTGGACTTAATTATACCATCTGCTTTAAATTTTTTTTCGCTTTTAATGATATCTAATATGAATTAAAAATATAAAAAACATATTACTGTTTAATTTTTTATATTCAATTTAATTAATAATTTTATCTTTTCTTTCTAATAAAATAAATTAAACGATTCATTGCATTTATTTTTATTAACTAAAAGTTATATCATCATCCATCGGATTTGAATTTCTTTTAGAAAACAATTTTTTTTTATAATTTTTCCTTTTCGTAACAATTACTTTTTTAAACATGAAATAATAAAAATAAATATATTTTAACAATAATTTTTTTTTCTTTATAATACTCTTTCTATTATGTAAAAAGTGACAATTAAAAAGTAAATTTTATTCATAAATAAGTGATCATTTAACGACTTAATAAAAAAAATTATAAAATGACTAATTTACCATTTTATTTTTTAAGTATGGAAGATATTTTTTATATTTATACTGTAATTAATAAAAAAATTTTTGACAATTTATGATAAAATTATTATTATTTTAAAAATAATAATTTTTATTTATTAGGTATTTTTTCAGAATGAAGAAAGTAATTAATAAAAAAAATCAACCTAGAAAAAAACACTGTAGTGTGCATCTCCCATTTCTCTTATACCTAAATTGACCGGGTGGTCGCCTTGAAGTCTAGGCCAGGCCCTTAAAAGTGAGAGTCCATAGTCCATTCTCACTAGGCACAAAATTCCAAACCCAGCCACAAAGATTAATTATAATAATAGCTATAACAAAAATATCTTTCACTCTGCACAAACATTATCCATTTTCAGGCTAGTTAATCTGAACTTTACAATATGAACTCCATTAATTTTCACTCTTCATTTCCTTCTTTGCATCCACACCCCAATAAACACTACCAACTACTTAATCCACACAAATTGCTCTGCCCTTTTAGCCTAACTAAAAGACTTGGCCATACAACAATACGAATAAGAACTAGAGCCATCATCGCCCCCACAAATCCTCTCATTCTTGTGGCTGACACTTCACCGGATGTCACCGGAGGCGACGTCTCTGTCCTCCTTCAAACTGGGTGAGTTAACTTCTGTTCATACTAATAAATCAAGCTCTCAACTGCTAGTTTGAGATATTTTGAGAAATATTTTTAAATCTATAGCCATTAGCAATTTGCAATTATTACTGAAACGTTAATCTAACTAATTGTTAGCATTTAATATTTCAATTATTTGGTCTATGGGAACTGCTGAATTTTTAATGTAGTAAAAAATTTCTGCAATTTATTAATGGGATTAGGAGGTTCTTGCTTGCTAATTTTCTCTCTTTAATTTATGAAACAGTGGTTTGCTTCTGTTTGTATATGCAATAGCCAACTTTGCGGTGCCAGCTTTTCTCTTCAAATCTTATGAATTTGATAAGAAAACTGAAGACTCTGTGCCTGAAGAGGATAGCTCCTTAGATGATGAAGAGATAGCAAGTGTGCCTGAACCAAAATCACTTGGGAAGAAACGAGGCTTCCAAAGCAATAGGACATGATTAGATGTAGTTTCTGGGGTGGAAGCTCTGCCTAGCACTATCTTTTTAATTATCATCATTAATATTGATTATTATTGTTTGATTTGCATCATCATTATTGATTATTATTTGATTTGCCTCCAGAAAAGTTCTCAAAGAAATAATTTTTTAAGGAAATCTTTTTTTTTTTTTTCTTGTAAATTGCAATCCTGAAAACATGGATGATGATTGATGAATGGTCCTACTCAGTGTGGTAGGATATTTTCAAATCTATGTGGATGTGATGAATGTAACATATCCTGCTAGAAATATATTAAAATAATTTACCTATCTCCCTTTCTTTTTTACCCAAAAAAAAAAAAAATTCCAATTTTTTTATCTATCAATTTTCTTCTGCAGTGGCAAAATTGTAATACCGGATCTAAGTTATAACCAACATCAATATGTAACATAAACACAATAAGAAGAACTCCAGTCTCAAGTTCAATGAAGACAAAACACTATATTTCCATTTCTTTTGGACCTTAAATAGATGATATTCCAATAATTTACAATTTCCTGCAAGATACAGCTTAACCCAAAAAAGTAAAGAAAAAGAATTTTTTTTTTTTTTTAAAAAAATCTCGTAGTTTACTGTAATTAAACCATTGTCCAATCATTTTCAACGGAACTGGGAGTTTTGTCACCTGAAGATGCACTCTCATGCCTAGGAGGCTTCTTTGAAAACAAGGATGACTTGCCATCAAAGAAATTAGAGAATGGTTGGCGAGGTGAAATCTCTGAATTCTTCTCCTCTTTCGATGGTTTTCTCAGGTTTCGGTCTTTGCTGCCAAAGTTCAGGCCAAGCTTCTTAAACCTACGTTTAGGTTCACCCGCATTGGCGGTGGCTTCTTCTGCCTGCTTTACGGCCTTCAACACTTCATCTGGATTGAGTAGTATTCTCTCCACTGTTTCATATACCTGAACAGAACGATTATACAATAGAATAAGCCAATTTAATAAAATCATCAACCGTGATTTTCATGCTGCCATGTGAAAAAAAAAAAAAAAATTAGTAAGTACAAGAGTACAATGTGGACTACTTAGTATGATAAATTTGGGTAAGAGAAGTTTGGCGATGCCAATATCAACAATAGAAAGCAAAGAAATGAGAACTTCAATGAGAAAAGAAAAGGCATTGGAAGCTGAGATGCATGTAATTATCCTATCAACTTAAAACTATAAGATAACCCACCTGGCACAGATCATCCACCTTCTCACTCCAGCTGCCCCCTTGACAAGTGGCAACAACGTAATCTTTGCATTCAATAAACAGCTTTGACAAATCACTGTTACTTGAGAGTTTAGCCTCAGCTATTACAAATCCTAAGCCAAGCTGAAAGTTCCAAATGTTGGATATCATTAGCACCACAAAAGATGAATGTTGATGGATTATGAAGTTGGAACTAATGTCTTAAAATAACCAGTTACTACTAGTCCCATAGTGTGGTCAAATCATTAAAAGGACTTGCTTCATGTAATTGCAGGATAAAAAGAATTCCCCGAGTAGCAAGATATTAAAAAGAATTGATAAAAGTTCAATTTTCACAAGGAATTGAAAGAAAGCTAGTAAAAACTTGTGATAATTCATAACAACATGCTTAACAACCTGATCCAGCAACTACACATGACAGACTTAATTTCTTAAGAAATAAATTCTCCCTGTTTTCTATAGAACAGTAAATGAGCTATACTGGATTAAGAAATGTAAGATATTTATCATCTCATAGACTGGAAAATCAGCATATTGAAATTTCATTAAATAACTTACCAAAGAAATAAACAGTTGTTCAAACAGCTCAGAAGGTGGAAGGTCCTCTAAGTCGTGAAGAATACCCTCCCTGCAAAATCAAGGCATCACTTATTTCAATTCATTTATATCAAGCTCACTAACTATAACATGGAACACAATAATTCCAACTTACACTGCCAAATCCTCATCAAACAGGGGAGCCTGTTTAACAGCTGGTACTTCTTTGGCTGTTTCCCACAGTTCACGCCACAAGTTTCCTACCATCAATGAAAATCATTTCTCAGCACAAATAGATAATACCACTCCAGATAAATTGATAGCAACATGATCTCAAAGATTCTTCAAGTACTTGTATATTTTTGTAAACAAATTTAAATAAAACAAAAGATAAAATATAAAAATATAATAGACACTGATTCCATTAGGTAAATATATTAAGAACAATAGCTGTCGTAGCAACCCATGTATTAATAGAATTGTATGTTAATTGCAATTCAACAATTTATTAAGCAATGGACAATAAAGGCTAGACCTTCTTTTTGCATTCGACTACTGAGTTGACCTCTCGCAGAAGATGAATCACCTCCCTCAAAAAACTCATTAGCCTCTTCAACATTTTCTGTCCAGTCAGGGGGAGAGTGCCATCTTACAAAATCTTCCAAGATACAACCAGGATTTGCAGCCTAACACATGTAATTAAATATATAATCCAGTTACAATCATTTCTTCACAAAGATGATCCATAAAAAGTAAGAACTTTTTAATTCAGAAAATCTACCTTGAAGGCCTGCATGTCAGAGAGGAGTTGAGAACACCCAGCGCCTACACTGGTGAGAAGAAACAATAAAATAGATCAAAGGATGCCCAAATTTAATCACTTTCCTCTATCTCGACAAGCTTCAAATCTAAAAGATAAAATCATGCACAGGTCCAAGGTTATCTTATTGTATTTTTGAACAAACATTATACTTGTGACATACTTTTGAAAAAGATGGTTGCTTCTTAATAAACTGTTTAATCTATAGGCCATCACATACATGGTACAACATAAACAGCCACAGACAAGAAATTATTTGGTACTATTCCAATAATTCAATTTAGATTCTTGAAAAATGTGAAAAAAAGAAAAGAGAGATAGAAACGACACATCATATAAAGGTGAAACAGAAGGAAACATTAGAAAAAATAATGTAGAAGATAACAACTCAAAACTTTGAAAATAATTGACTCACTCAGGTAGGATATGCTCCGTAAACTAACCTCCCAGTTCGAAGCACAAACTCCTCATTTTCTTTAATAAGATCTTCAGTAAGCAGAGGCCCTTCCTACATACATAGATGCACGTATCAGAATAACAAGTTTAAGTGCATAGTTATCCTCCCAGCACAATTCACTAACCATACCTGTGTCACTGGGGAGTATACTGGTTCACCAGTTTCCAACATGGTTAAATTGTCAGCTGGCTGATCAGCACCCAATCGAAGGACACGTTCCCCATTGCTCAATCTTGCATACAAGATACGGCTTGAACTGGCAGTCTCATTATAAATAGCCATATCTTCAGAATATGAACTGGCATCCCTCATTACCAATTCTATTGATTCAGTAGCAAGCATGTGACGCCTTTTCCTGGAAACACAGCAATTGATAACCTGAAATTGCTGGTATAAAAGACAGGAATTTAGATCGGGAAGATCATCCGAAGGGATGCCAGGTACATGTAGCTCTTCAGACCAAAGTCTTCTCAGCTGCATGAGTTGAAAAATTCAAAAAATACTGTCAGGACAAATAAGAATAAATTATCATTAATGCTAATAAATTATCATTGATGCTTCAATTGCAATGCATAAAAGGAGCCCGGTTTAGATTAACCAAAAATTTTTAATAAGAAAGAACAAATTAAGGAAAACTGAGTAGTGAGAAATTTTATTTGACAAAAGGAACAGCTCTAAGATTAAGCGACTAGTAAAGTGACCATGAAAGTTGCCCATACTGTGGTGCCAAAACTTAATGCTATCCAAAAAAAAAAAAAAAAACTATTTACAGTTTGTTGTCCAATAAAATTTTCATAAAAGCACGTCAAGAGATGCACATATTTATCAATCTCAACCATGGATTCGAAATTTAGCACAAGCATTGCACCATCAGAAGCAAAAATTTCCTGCACTGTTAACTCCTATTAGTCCAGATGATAGAAGAACCACATAATCTACTTACTTCAGCCACAATTTTGTACCACAATAATGTCATTTTCCGCAAGCTTTTAAAGCTTCCAATTACTTCTGCTAGCTTGACAAGCAAGCTATCAGGAGGAGCACCATGAATATCTCTAGGAAATGATAATGCGTCCAAACCAGAACTGATATTCCTTCTGAGAAACTTTCCCTCTGCGAATATCTTGCAGATATTACAATGGAAGTGAAAGATCATCACAGGATAGTGCAAAAATATTTAAGAAGAAAAATTATTATATAAGGAAACATTCTCTCAATGTCTCGTAATAATGAAGCTACCTGCATCAAACATTGAATTTAGCAAGGACAAAACCTTCTCCTCATCACCACCAAACTCAGATGCAAGTTTATCCTCCTTATCACGAAGCACTAATGACTTCACCGCAGCAAGACTCAAGCTCGCCCTTTCCATGATAGGTGAAGTGCCTCCAGATGATGCCAAAATATCTTTTATTGACTTGTGCTTCTTTCCAGCACTGGAAAAAAAGATCCCAAGAATAAGGCAAAAGCAATTAATTTACTACACAAAATGTAAAAAGACAACTCATTATAGAACTATCCCCTCAGAAGTCAGCATGTCCGCAAAAGGAATATAACCATGAAAGAATTAATTATTTTAATGTAACAATATAGAATGAAAAAACCAAAGGCAAAATGTCAACAACAAAACTTACTCAATAGCTATAGCCAACTGCTTCATGACAGATGTTGGAGGAATGCTCTCTGGGCTGATGTTATTTAATCTTTCTACTATAAAGGATACTTGTGAACCCTATAAAACATTGAGCCAATCACGAACAATAAGAATTCCACCATTTGTTTGAGCCAATAATAATAAACCAGTGGTTCATCTATCCATCACATGCAATTCTAGTTTACGCTGCCACACATAAAATGCCATTGCATATATATATATATATATATATATATATATATATATATATATATATATATATATATATATATATATATATGCACAAACACACACGCACACACACGAAGTTCATTACCTTTGCCTCGACATCATTTTTCATGTTCAGTATATACAAATTTTCATCATAAAACGGAGCAGCCATGGTTGAATTTTCAACTTTATCTGTATGATTTTCAGCTCCCTTCTTTCTTATTCTTATGTTCTTAAACCTATCTTGAAACTTATCTTGCCACTCCTGCTTTGTCCCTATATGTGCCGGTCTCCACCTCAAATGCTTCCCTTCAATGTTACTCTGCATTATCCAAGTACCAAACTTTTAAAAAAATAAATAAGGAAAAATAAAAAGAAATCAAATTTTAAATCTCTACCATCCCATATCAAACCATGAGTTAAATTAAACTTCATTTCTAAACAGTTTAGATACCAATAAATGAAAAAGAACGAAAATCAACTAAACTAAATGTCAAAATCCAAATTAATCCATCTTTCAAAATATAAAATTCTACAATTCTCTCTACTTCTCTTCAAATTTTCCTAGCAACCAAACAAAAAAACTTTCTTGTTATACAAGAAAAAAAAATCCCACAAAATCCCACTTCTAACTCCAGTATTTGAACCTACATTTCCAATCCAAATTCAAAATTTTCAATACCTTTGACTCGGCGTCAATCTTAATAGACTCATCGTCTAATTGATTTCTCGATTCCTTTGGGAATTGCTTATCAGAATCTTGTCCGATCAAACAGAAAAAAAATTAGGCAAGTCAAATAAATAGATAAATGAAAATAGTAAGCAAATGAAAGAGCGAGAGAGAGTCAAAAATAGGTAGATTATAGATGGAATTAAAAATGGAAAATTATAAAAAAAGAGAGAAAATCTAAGAACCTGCTCGATCGGATATAAAGTCGGATTTAATATCGGTAAAAACTCGCTCCGCTTTAGCAGCAGCAGAATGGAAGGCAGTCCTTGCTTTGGAGACAAAAGAAGGAGCCTCCATATCTGGGGCAGGGGGTATGCGTAGCTAAAGCTGCTTACAGATACTGGAGATTGTGAGAGGTCGTGAAACTCGAAAATGTAGGCATGTCTTTAGGAAGACGAAGGGAAGGAAAGAAAAACGGCAGATTTGGGAGGGTCATATCCCAGGTAGAGTATCCAGTGATTTGAACCAACTTGCTGAATTTTTAAACCTTTTTTTTTTTTTTTCAATTGTTGGATAATTAACTAATTTATTAATTATTAATTTTTTAAATAAAATTGAATTTTTTTAATTTATTACTCCTGATTAATTAAAACACCTTTTTTTTTTTACGAGTGATTGTAACTTGAGACATTTTCAATTTTAAAGAATATTTCATTATCGTTGGATTAAAATTTATTTATTTAATTTTAAGATTTGAACACGATATTTTTAATGAAATCTTAGAATTTAAATTGTATTTTATATAATTTTAAATTTCCCATTTTAATTCTAAAAGAGGTCTATAACATTAATTCATTTCATCTTATACATTTTTTATTACTTTTGTCCTCCTAAAAGTTTTTAGACTTTGTATCTATATTTTAAACCATAATAATTATTGTTAGATCAAATAGAAAATGAGCTTAAAAGTTGAAGTTGAAGTGGTCTTTTGAAATCTGCAATTGATAAAATTTAGGCTAAAATCCATCAACTCAGCCAAGCAGTGTTTTGAAAATTGGACATGTGATCGAACTAGTCAGATTATCTATTTATGATTTAATCGGTATGATTAATTGAATTAGTGGTCTAACTGATTAAATAAATTTTTTTTTCTCTTTTTTTTTATTTTTTATTAATTTCCATTAATAAAAATTTAACCGGTTAAAATCGGTTAAATCATAAATTCAGTTTTTTTAATTAAACCCAATCAGATTAGCCGGTGATTTTCGATTCAATTGATTAAATCAGCTAGTTCGATCTAATTTTTTTAACTTTGAGCCAAGTATCTAGCTAACCACTCAATCTGATATAATATTATGATTTATCAAATTTATTTCATGTATAAAATTTACATAAAATAATACTTTATTTATGTATAAATTATAGTTCGCATTTCATTTGGATTTTCAAAAAAATAGCCATTTTCCTTTTTAAGTTAAATTTATTATTATATTTTCAAATATAATTTTTTGAATATTTATATTCAATCACATTAATTGTCATAATAAAGATAAAATAGTAAAAAAAAATATAAACTCTTAATCTTTATGCTAAAATAAAAATGAACTATAATTTAAATTTATAGACAAATGGAGTATTATTTTAATATAAAATCTCAAGATTTATAGTCTTTCCATCCTTGAGAGAATGACTTTTTTAATGCCAAACCAATTATATTAAAACTTCTTTAGATAGCTTATCAATTCAAATGATTAAATATTTAAATTTGACATTATATATAATTTTTAATTATTTTATACACAAAATTCAGATATAATATTATATTTATTTTAAATGATTATTAATCCAAAACAATATTTTATATTGTTTTGATAAAATAAACATAAATAATCCTCGGAAGTCATTGACTCTCTATTTTTTTTTTTTTATCAACTGTGTTTTTCTTTCTTTAAAATTTGTATAGGAAAAATAAATGGGAATTTGATAAAAAAAAAAAATTCAGTTTTTCAATGTCACGATTTATAATTTAAGATTTGTTTTATACAGATTTATAATTTCCATTTAATTTAAAATTATCCTTAAAGGCGAGTGTAATTTTTTGAGGAATGTTAGTGTAGCATGATTTACTTATTTATTGTAACAGTAAATTTTCTATGCTTTTTATTGGGTGGTTATTAATAGAGTATTTATTTATTTATTTGAAGAAAAATAGAGTATTTATTTAATTTAATAAGATTATAAATACATCAACGACTTGTTCTTTCTGCAAGAGCCAAACGCGGCCTTCTAAAGTGTAAACGATATCACTGTTGAAGACAGCTTGTGTTTGTTCGTGTAATCCATTTTTGGAAGTAACCACAGAAATTGCCTGAAATAAAATTAATATTTGATAGCAACACCAAGAAAAAAGACAGCTTGTTTTTGTCTGTGCAATCCATTAAATCGGCCTTAAGCTAGTAACAATTGATTAGTTTCTAAAATTGTAAAACCGTAAATTTGAATCCAACTTTAATTACCAAAAATATACGTTATTTATAATATTATAATTTTTATTTTATTTGAATTGATCACTTATTGCGTCAAAAATTAAATTAATAGAACTTATGCTATATTTAAAAAAAAGTTAGGTGGATAAAGAAATGGTGAAGAAAGAAAAAAAGAAAAAAAGAATAGAAAAGTGAGAAAATTTATTTTCTCTAAATTATTTAGAAAACTATGATAAAAATGAAAAAAAAGTTAGTAAGCTCGAGTAAAACAAAAAACATTCATTTTCCCCTTTCCCTTTGCAATTTGGGAAAAAAAATTTGATGGGCTCAAAAGAAAGATATACATTTCTATTGTCACCTTTATAAAAAGGTAGAGTTTGATTTTGGATTACTCATGAGTCTTGGTATAATACATTAGTTAGTTTACGAAAAAATATATCTTTTAATTCTTTAAATTTGTTAACATTAACTATTTAATAATTCTATATGAAATTAAGTGATTTTAATTGTTAATTACAATATATATATATATATATATATATATATATATATATATATATATATATATATATATATATATATATATATATATATATATATATATATATATATATATATTGACTTGCTCCTACGAAACCAAGAGGTCAAAAAAAATTATGAAAAATCGGTCATTTATAATTATTGATGAAAGATTTCTCAAAAAGTTAAGAATTAGTAATTCATTTTAGAAATTAAAATCCTAAAGAGCATTTGAGAAATAATTGTATTGTATTTTGAATAATCTTTACTCTTGATCAAATTGATTATAATCAAACAAAAGTGACTAGTTCTGTGCTGAGTTAAATTAAGATTAGTGTGACTTGTAAAAGTAGCAATGGTCAGAGGTGCAAGCTTGTGCCTAATTGAAACCACTTTGACGCTCAAATTAGTGCTAGATCTTTTGAGGGAGTGAGATAATAGATTATGTATATTTTTTTCTTACCCACAAATGGTAGTGTTTTGATGTATTTATAGGTGATATATCCATGTATGAATTGGACTAGGATTTTTGAATCAATTTGAATTCGAATAGCTCTATTCACATATGTTATAGTTAATAAAATTCTTTTATGGGCTGAGCTAGACATCTGGACCAACACACCCATGGGCTTCGAAAACTCTTATGAGTTGGTGATTCATAAAGTATTTTTTTTATGGGTTTTTGCTTTTAAAATCCTCATATATAGCATTTGAAAAATACACCAATCAGTTTTTAAATCTTTGCTTTTTCGGTACTAAAACAATAGTCAAGGTTGAAATGTATAAAGTTAGAGCAAAATTAGCCAAAAAAAATTAGAAAAGACTTGTGCTCATATATAAAATATGTTTTTCTTTTCTATTGTAATAATGATTAAACTTACTTAAGTACAGATAAAGATTAAATAGTTAATATTTTTAAATTATAGGGACTAAATAAATATATTTATAAAAGTTAAGAAACGAGTACTACATCAGGTAAAAAATCATGAAGCAAACCTATAGTGATTTACCCATGGTATAATGGGTATTGACCAAACTCTAGTCTTAAGAAGGTCTTAAAGATCTGGCCCAATACTTTGGATCTTGGATTCTTGTCAAGCCCGGCCCGGGATACCTTAATAAAGTACCGCCACGTATCCAGGTAGATTTTCGAAATTTTTGTGCGCTTTCCAGAGGTAACCTTATATATAAGCCACTTCCTGGCTCCCTCACTTACACTGTGCTCATCTCTGATCGCTCTCACGCTCGAAACAACAAACACAAACACTTGAAGCACCTAAAAAATGGAGGAAATGGACGAAACGGAAGTCGATTCTCAGGTCCATTTTTCGATCATTTGCCTTTCTCTCTCTCTCTCACCTTCGTTCGTTGCGTTCCATTCGGTTGCCGAGAAAAATATAGAAGGAAATAAAAAAATTTCATATAATTTGTCTTTGTTTCGAAAACGCAAAATGAAATAATTCAAAATGTGAACGAAAATTTTCTTAAATTTTTTGTTAAAACTGATGCATGTAAAGGAGTCTGATACGAATTTGGAATTTACATAATGATGGCTTTAAAATTCTGTTGGTTAGCCTGTTTTGATGGTTATACCTGTAATTGTTGGAATTGTTTGTTTTGTGAACTTGCTTTTTTTGACTCTTGCTAAATAAAAGCAAGTTCAACAGACAAAGTCTATATTTGCTGTTGTTTAATTGTGTTTATGCGTTTTAAGATCATTATTACTTGTTTTTGAAAAATTATTTGAATATAAATGCAGGTTTATATGGCTTGCATTCTACATGGGCATGGGTAAGATTCTTCTTGTGAGACCATATACTGTTAATGATATTAATATTTTTGTCTCTTATTACTTCAGAAATGAAACTAGTTTTTCTGTAAGAAATTTGCATATAGATGTGCTTGAAGATTGATGTTCTTGCAACGGTGCCTTTGAGTAATGAATGTTATTAATTTTTCTCATAAATATATAAAATGATTAAGCTGCAAATAGGCCACTTCTAGTAGTCTGCCAGACTTAAATTATGATTTTGAGTTGTAGGAGATTTAAAGCTGTCATGAATTGAATCATGGAACTTGTTTAAGTCTTTTTAAATGTGGTTTATGATTTAATTTCATGCAGATCCCACTGGATCACTTATACTGGCAAATATATGCATACACTAAATATCCTGAAAACTAGAAAGTTATAACTTGTGTTAGTGTTTGACTGATTCTCTCATCTAAAAAGTAGAAAAATAAATGAAAAATAAATAAAAAAAATAAAATGTAACCTAACAGGATCAAAATGCTTAAATTGGTATTAAAAGAGGCAATGAAAAGCAAAACCAGCCTTAAGTGTTGCTCCTGGTATTTATTATTTATTTATATTCGCATTCCTAAAATTAAACAGAGCTGATATCTGAAGTGGATTTTTATAAACTTCACTACAGGATTGGAATTTCTTATTATGATTCCAGTATTCGCCAACTTCATGTGCTTGAAGTTTGGGAAGATGGTAGCTTGGACTTCCCCTTGATTGATCTAGGTAGGTTTTCAATGTCTCTTTGTTAGGAATGAACTGGCTTGTAGTGATGTCTGTTGTGATGGAAATAGACAATTCTGGATTCATTTTCTGTCTCTAGAATTATTTACTTTTTGTGTGATTCTCTGTTTTTCATGCTTTGCTCTAATTTTGTCTGGATTCATTTATATACATTCTGTCTGTCATAGATTCATTATTTTAATGTTCTGGAGATGTACAATATGTCATAGTTTCAGTATCTTATTTGTCCTGTTTGCTGGAACACTGTACAGTAAAATATCAGGCTAAGCCCATGGTCATTTACACAAGCAGTAAAAGTGAGGAATCCTTCATATCTGCTTTACAACGAAGTGGTATGTTGCTCTTTATCTCTTTAACTCATGAGCTATTCATTTGTATTCTGTGTTTACTCCTTAAATTAATGCAGATGCCACCTCTGAGGCCCCTACAGTGAAACTGGTAAAAAGTTCAATTTTCAGCTACGAGCAAGCATGGCACAGGTATTGAAGATCTATATAATGGATCCTGAAACTTTTTTGCACATCCAACAACTTTGGGAAAAGAATGTGTTGATGCATTTAAGTGCCTTTGATAATAGTAGTAGCAATAGTGAATTGCTGCAATAGTCAGCTATGAGCAAGCTGGATAACATATGCTTGCATTTTTATTTCTGATAAGCTGTATTCCGCCGTTAGCTGTAAAATTCCAAAAGCAGAGTGTTAGTGTTTTTGACCTGGGATCGAAGAAGCTTATCATCTGGCATTGACTTTTGGCAACTAGAATGCTAACTTATAAGACTGGTTTTATATTCCATTTCCAAATTTCAATTTGACTCAGCCAAGATGGTTGTATAGTTTTATCTTGGCCACTCAATTTTATCTCAGTCCTCGATGAAATTGTCTATTATCATATCTTTCTCCCTGCCTTATTTCCTGTCCTTTTGAAGTTTCAAAAAACCACATAGTAATGAAATTCTCACTAGCTTTCTCAACACTTTCCTTTCATTTTGGCACCTTGGAGCTGTATTAAAATGGCTGTCAATTTTGATTTTTCATAACAGTGCTATGTGAGTGCTCTGTCCATATGATCACTTGCTATTTGATAATCTTTCTCTCTCCCTCTCTCTCTAGTTGCCAATTCCTCCTGTCACCCACTTTTTTATTTTCATTTTGTAGATTGATATACCTGCGAGTAACAGGGATGGATGATGGGCTAAACCTCAAGGAAAGAACTTGTTATGTGGGTGCATATTATATAGTCTTCATTTTTTAATAACTATTTGTATTATATGGCATTTTTGGGAATAAATATTATTCTGCGATTGAAATTCAGTTATTTTCATTTGTTAGATCATGTTGCATTGATTATATTCCCATTCCGCCCATACTGCATATTCCTTTTATTTTTTTTTATCCTTGTATTTTATGAGTATTGTTTAATGCATATCAAACATAATAACTAATCGGTGATTGTTTCAATTTTTTTTATTGGAATCTTGAGCATTTTCTGTACCAAACTTCACTTTGGACATTGCAGATTTTTGATATTACTGTATTGGAAATATTAGTCCTGTTCTTGATTAATAGGTGCAGAATTATAAGAGAAAGTTATCGATAATAATGCTTCAAAAGATGTTCCATTTAATTTCCCTTTTCTTTTTCGAACTTTTTCGAAGAGTTATAAATAAGTATCCATCTGTCTGCAATTGTTTGAGAGGCACTATAGGTTTGGATTAGTGTGCTTATGGCTCTTTGCTTTTTAGTTAGATACTCTATTCCACCCTCCGGAATTGTTAGTAATGTTTTCAACAACATCCATTCTTTCATTATACACATCTTTTTATCTATGCTTTTTTTTTTCTTCAAATATTTGTGATCCCAAAAACCCTATCTAGCTCTACATTAATCTTCTTTTTCTCTCTCGCTGTGGCAGCTGAGTTCTATGATGGACATGGGGAGTGAAATTCAAGTTCGAGCAAGTGGAGGTCTTCTTGCCATATTAGAGAATGAAAGGATTGTAGATACCCTTGAGCAAAAAGAATGTGGGAATGCATCAATTACAATTGATGCTGTCATGGAAATTTCATTGTATCTTCTGGTCTTTGGAATTTAATTCTTAAATAATTAGCTTATATTCTGTTTAACATATGTGCATGTAGTTTAACTAGTTCGTAGAAAAGAAACTTAGACAATAATGTATCCCTTAAATTTAAAAACAGAAACAAATTTCTCAAACTTGATGCAGCTGCTCATGAGGCATTGCAGATTTTCCAAATAGACAAACATCCAAGCCATATGGGTATTGGTAGATCGAAAGAAGGGTAATTCAGGGATTATGTATTATGATATCAACAATTTTTTCTGGGAAGATCTGTATTGATCTCTTGACTGCAGGTTCTCTGTGTTTGGCATGATGAATAAGGTTTGTAGAAATATATTTTCTGTTTGTACTGTGTACCATCTTTGTTCATTGGACTACCATCTTTGTTCATTGGGCTAACATACTTGCATTATCAGTGTGTGACACCTATGGGTCGCCGTCTTTTAAGGTAATTAGTTTTGTTGAATTTCTGATATTATTTCTTCCATAATTATTAACCTTGGACTTGACACAAGTTTTCCTGGTTTCAGAAATTGGTTCCTGAGGCCCATACTGGACCTTGAAAATCTGAACGGCCGTCTTGATGCTGTATCCTAGAGTGAAGACCTTTTTTCCTTTACATGAATTTAAACTTGTTATGGTCAGAAAACAACGGAAGAACAGGAAAATAGGCTGACACCAGCATGAATTACAATGCTTTTTCCTTTTTAGTTAGATACTCTGGTCACCTAATCTGGCTGAACATCTATGTGCACAACATTATATTGCCTGCTGGTGAATATTTCAAAAGAAGTATTATCATCAAGAAATTTGGGATTGCATTTCAAAATCATTGAATGTTATAGCTACTAGTACAAAAATCTCATATTTCTTAATAAGATCAAGATATCTTTCTTTTTGTGTTCTGAAGAACTGACGATGTCTCTGCATGAAACACTGAAATCTGTCAAGGACATTCCCCGTATACTTAAGGTACTCTCTTCTGTTATTTCGTCCTTCTATTCTTATTTGGGGTTGGTGTATATTTCCCTCCAAATTGGGATTTCTATATAGCATTTATGCTACATTTCCATGGCAACAATTATTTGAAGGAAACAGAATGAGTTATTCAAAAGCAAAATCTGTACAGTTATTCAAAAGCAAAATCTGTACAAAGTCACTGACCTCTTGTTTACCTGTCAGTTTGATCTAAAAGAACTATCCACTTTCTTTGTCATGCTACAAATAACAAATTTGGTAGATCCAGGCATGGTTTTTTGCAATCATATTGTATTTATTATGACATTTCAACTGAAATTAGCTCAACTAAGTCTCACTTCCATGGATCCTTTTACACATTCAGCCCTATTCACTGCCAGACTTCTTACGAGTTGATTGCAATAAACACTTGTCAGTTCTCAAATTGGCATGGTGATTGATATAAATGTTCTCATTGTTTTCCTTGTTGCATAACATGATTGTACCAGAGATCTCTTCCGTACCACTTTATCTTCTGAAATTTGTAATAATCTTTCTTTTTTGAAGAAATTCAACTCTCCAAGCTCAATTTGTACTACTGGTGATTGGGGAGCCCTTTTGAAGGTATAATTCTGCTTGACAGAAGATATTTTCAATTTTCAGTCCTTGTCCTAGTTGACAAGTATTGCTTATCTTCCTTCTTTGGCAAGATGATGGTGATAGTGGTTCATAATTGCAGAATGATATCCATTTCGCTAATAACATGTCTCTGGTTTTCTCAAGTACTCAGCAATTGATTTCTTCTCATTTCCTCTCTCTCTTTTTCTGCCCTTTAATCATGGCATTGACAAAGTTCCAAACAATATATAGATTCATATATTCTTTTTGTAATATTTATGTCCTTGATACTCAACTATGATGATTTTTAAGGTTGCATATTTATAGTTTCTTCTTTAATGTTTTATATAGCCAGAGCAAGGGAGATAAACTGGCACTCCACTTGGTCAGTTTTCAGGAAAGATTTTCTTTTAATAGTTCAATCATAAGCGAAAAACCAATTGCAGAAGTTCCATAGAACACATAAGAACGGAAAGCGTTTATGAAAAGTGATTTTTTTACCCTAAATTTGCAAAAAAGGGAGAAATACTGCCTTTAATACAGAGCTCTAAAAGAGAAGGAAGAAAAATCACACCACTTATCTGTGTGAAAGAAAGTGATATCCGATGATGTCAAACTTCTTCTTGACGTATGATAAATTTTTCTTTTTTGTTACTTAAAAATTTGAATTTGAAATACTGACTTCATATATAGTTTACGATATTATATACACACTCATACATCATCAGATCTTCACTAAATGAGATTATAACTAGTTTCTTCTAGTGTCAGGATCTTATCAGGTTATGTGGAATGTCTTCTTCTCATCAAATGGTAGCTTGTTTTTTTTTTTTTAAGCAATTTAGTTGTATAAAAATAACTGAGTTACCAAAGAAGCAAGAAGAATTTTAAGGGCATAATTTTACCTATGGCTATTGAATTTATCACTGGTTTCAACAGTATGGCTAAACTTTAATTTGTGTTCGCAAAACCACTCTGCTTTAATTTTATTTCAACAAGGAGATTATTACTAAATTATGGTAGAACTTTAGCAATATTTTCTTGCATGATAGCCAACTAGCATTTTTATAAATTAGTTTTACAATTAAAAAATGCCTGTAGGACTTTCTTTTTTAGTCTTTTTGCCAAAATCTCCATAAAAATTTAGCAATAGTGACCTTATCTGAAATAAAGTATCATTGTACGAATTAAAGTTCATTGATTGTGTGGAAATTCAATTCTGGGTTCAATAACCATTGATAAAATTAAGCTGAATGTTAAGGGGTATAAACATGGTGTGATGTTAATGTTCCTTTTCTCTTGTAGAGCATTTGTTCACTTTTGCATGTAGATAAGATATTTGAAGTAGGCATATCTGAAAGTTTACGAGAGCAGGCAAAGTGCTTGAATCTCAACATTGTTGAGCAGGTATTAAAACATTTCTCAATATGCCTTTTTTCGTGAAGGCATATACTATTATCCATTATTGAGATTTCCTTATGTGCTATATCTGTGCCTTTGCGGCTGTTTATTCATTTTTCAGGCTTGCTCATGCATTTCAACAGAGCTGGCATATGTCTATGAATTGGTCAGTTAGTGCTACTTTCTTGATGCTTTCTAGGGGTAACAATGTTTACGCTTTCTAGGGGTAACTATGTTTACATTTCTAAAAGAAAAAATGGAA
The DNA here is from genome assembly GCA_947687605.1 of Reutealis trisperma. Taxonomy (NCBI): domain Eukaryota; kingdom Viridiplantae; phylum Streptophyta; class Magnoliopsida; order Malpighiales; family Euphorbiaceae; genus Reutealis; species Reutealis trisperma. The sequence continues at coordinate 9,747,770 of CANTUT010000019.1, forward strand.
ATATTGTTTTCATAAATTCTTAAAGAAAATAGAAAAGAAGAATGAACCAATGAAAGCCTGCTTGCTATTCATGTATTATGGCTTATAATTTTACAAGCATGATTAAATAAAACTGCCTATGGATTTGAGGCATATCTTTCATTCATCATAAAATAAAAAGAAAAAAATCCCAAATATGTAAAAAGGAAATAAGTGGAAGGAGCTGCAGCAATAGGAACATCAAAAGATGAAAGAGGAATTGATGTTGACTCTGCCATTCTATTGGTATGCTTTTCTTTGTGCACGTGTTAAGCAATTTTTTCTCATACATTTCATTTAATGTACATTAAATAGGATATGCATTGATAGAAGCATTTTGATTCATTGCATATCATCTTATTGATTTTATTGTCCTTCTGGATGTTGTTGTTTCTTCATTTTTTAGTTGTTGTTTCTTCATTTTAGGTCATATTCTTACATTTGATAATGAATTTTGTAGATGATTTGTGTAACTGATGTTAAATAGGATATGCATTGAAAGAAGCATTTTGATTCATTGCATATCATCTTATTGATTTTATTGTCCTTCTGGATGTTGTTGTTTCTTCACTTTTTAGTTGTTGTTTCTTCATTTTGGGTCATATTCTTACATTTGATAATGTATTTTGTAGGTGATTGGTGTAATTGATGTTAATAGAAGTAAAGAGAAGGGTTATGGAACAATGGTGAAAGAGGGATTTTGTGATGAGGTTGTAGATGGGTTGTGATTTTCCTTTTAACTTTTCTTTTTATTTTTTTAGGATGTGTATGCAAGTTCTTTATCTTCTCCATTCTCCTTTTTGTTTTTCATTTTGTAAGGATATTAATATAATATCTTCTTCTCACTACTGAATCTAGTGTTGAGATGATGGTTTTTTTTTTTGTTTTTCTTAAAACTGGCATGCTTCATTCATGAAGTTTTTATTTATCACTGTCGCTGACTAACACTTCAAATTTAAGTTTGAGTTTTGGATTTTGACAATTCATTTCTTTCTGTCAAATGTAGTTGGATGAACTGCGGCAAATCTACGAGGAACTGCCAGAATTTCTGCAAGAGGTGCTTTTCTACAAGTTATATGTGCATCAAATTGGACCAAGAAACTGAAACTGAAAATCTGTTTTGATTTTACCCATTCTTTGCAGGTTTCCTCATTGGAGCTGGCACAACTTCCCCATTTGAATAACAAGAAGCTCACTCCATGTATTGTTTATATACAGCAAATAGGTTGGTTCATATTGCTGCACTGAAATGTTATTGAAGAACTTGGTAGGGGTAATTTAGAATCTTATAGGGATTTACTCACTGGTTATGTTTGGTTTTCTACTTATTTAAGTTTAAACTGATTGGATTCTGAGTTTTAAACTGATACCACAATTAAAATTTCATGCATTGCAAACCCTGCAACTGTAGCTATGTAGTTTTACCCATGACTGGGGAAATTGTTCTGACATATTGCTTCTTGTGCATGCTATTTTTGTTGGTGATTGAAAGATGGTGTTTTTGAGTTGAAAGTAGGTTTGAGTCTCATTCTGTCTGTTAGGATGCTATTTCTATGAATAGAGTCATATTAGCATATATGTATGTGTTTCCTTTGTACAAAAGGGAAGAGTTCTTATTTCCAAAGGAGCATGTATCTTCGGTCTTCCATAATGCCTTGTTACCCTTTTATCCATTATGAGTTATATAATTTCTCTTAAATTTTATGTTGTATCGTGTCTTATTTACTTTTAATTTGTTCTCCTTTTCCCAAAAATCTGTTTTTCTTATTTGTTAATGTGCAGGATATTTGCTTTGTATTTTTGAAGAAAAAATCAACGACAACTTGCTAGAGAAGCTCCGAGGTTTTGAATTTGTGGTCTGTTGATGCTTGCATTATGATTAAATTGAAAAAATCCTGTAATAGAAATGCATTCTGCCTCTTCTAAGGAAGATGTACTATCAAATGTAGTTTTCTGATGCTGATGGAAAAACTGAGAGATTCTTTTATCATACCCCGAAGACACGAGAATTGGATGAACTTCTCGGAGACATTTATCATAAGATTCTAGGTACTCAATATGGAGTGTTCTTCCTTAAGTATTTTTTTTTTCATAAAGAGCTTAATTGATTGCAATTCTGTGTGGACTTTTCTGAGATAGTATGGATAGGGTCTGTCTGATATGAAAACAAAATTAGATGTCATTATAGTCCTGTAATCCATCTTACTGAGCACTGAACTCTACCTTTTGGTACATGGTCTGATAGTTTTAAGCAGTAAGATACGAAGTACAGTAACACATGTTTTTTTGGTGTATGCCGAATGTTTAACTTATTTAAATTTTTTGTTGAAGATATGGAGAGAGCAATCATGAGAGACTTGGTGTCACATATTCTTCTATTTTCAGCACACCTGCTTAAAGCTGTGAATTTTGTTGCTGAACTGGATTGGTCAGGGTCAAAGTCTCCTTCCCGTTCTATTTCCAAAATATTGCGTTCATTTTGCATTCTTGTATATTACTGATCATAATATGTGAATATTAGTCTTTTGGCATTGGCCCTAGTTGCTCGTCAGAACAATTATGTCAGGCCCATTTTGACTGAAGAAACGTTGCTTAATATTCAGAATGGAAGGTGATTATTGATTGTATGCACTTTTTTTTTTCTTGAAAAGGATGCCCTGAAAGAGTTGGATTTAGCAATTGAGTATTTTAATATGTAAAAACACAATTTTGCAGACATGTTTTGCAGGAAATGACTGTGGACACATTCATCCCTAATGATACAAAGATTGTCGATGATGGTAAAATGATGTCAATTGGATTATGACAAATATCAGTTCAGCTCATTTCAACCACGCTATCCCATCTCAGCCTATGAGTTAATGTTAAACCTTTAAGATTGTGTTGCTTCAGGAAAGATTAATATCATCACTGGTCCTAATTATTCTGGGAAGAGTATATATATAAAGCAGGTCAGTAATTAAATCTATTTTATCTCTAGGTCTTTCTCTTGTGTGTGTATGTAGGTGTAGTGCTTGATCGTGCCATTTGGATACATACTGGGTTATGTGATTTCTTCTGACTCTCTGTTGTACCTTTTGTTTTCAAGTGATTTATGTTGATCTATACTCTTATTAGCAGTTGTCAGTGACAAGTGATTTGGTTAATTATTGAGAAGATTCTGACTTGGTTTCCAAATAATTTTACGTACCAAATGCATTGAGTCAAGTACTGGCAGTTTTAGGCTTTGACTTTCAGGTCAGATTTGTTGAATATATTATAGCCTAGCACCCATTTATATCCAAAGAACATTTATTTTCAACATTTCTATGTTTCTCAACTTTACAGTAAAAAAAAAAAAATAAATAATGGCATTCATGCCTGTGTTTCACTGAATTTGTTACCATGCTGCCAATGCCTTATTTGGTTTTCTTATATTGGTATCAACTGGAAATTGATGGGTTTGTATTATTCTAGCAGTGTATCACTTTGTAATAAAATTTTGCATTCTGAAATTTGTTTTCCAGGTGGCTTTGATTGTTTTTCTTTCCCACATTGGAAGTTTTGTACCAGCAGATGCTGCTACTGTGGGACTGACCGACAGGTATATGGCCTTCACTATTTCAAGTATCTTTCTTAGAGTACCAGTTAAATGTTCATATTCTATTGATTAAACTGACTGCTAATCTGTAAGTTATAATAGGATATTCTGTGCAATGGGAAGCAAGCTTATGACTGCAGAACAATCAACGTTCATGATAGATCTGCATCAAGTAGGGCTGATGCTAAGGTATACTTTGAATAAGGAAAATTAGAATGGTTTCCTGTTCCTGAATTAAAGGCCTTGGTTCGTGACAACTATCCTATATCTATGTCATCTGGACCTTTTTGATCTGACATAAAGAATACCTGAATTGCTTGAATAGCTGGAACTCTATACTGAATCTTTAAAATTCCTTCTTCTGTGTTCCCATATATTTTCATGTTGACAAATTTTCAGGCAGGCAACTTCACAATCACTTTGTCTGTTAGATGAATTTGGTAAAGGTACACTTACAGAAGGTTAGTCTCTGTCACGTGACTTTAGATGTCTTCGATATGCTAAATGCACAGAAATTGACTTTTATAATGTTTGTATGAAACGGGTGATTAATTTACAATATATAATGAGTACAGATGGTGTTGGTCTACTTGGCGGAACCATAAATCACTTTATTGCATGTGATGACCCTCCAAAGGTTTGATATTCTTCTCCAATTGCTGTGAGAATCATATATGTATAGTGAGACTCACTTTCATGAGATTTTTCTTCTGATGCACATACTAGATAAGCATACAAAGCGATCACGTTTTGCTCAACATTAGCTATATTTTCTGTCTTCTGGTCAATGTCCCTCTTATAGCTTCTGCAAGCCATCCAGACTCATCTAGGCCAGATGTTCATTCATACATGGCAAAACAATTGTCTTTGTCAAAGAAGCAGTGATTTAGTTTGTAAACATTTGATTCGACTGACCACTTGCACCCTTCTTTTGCTTTCAGTTTCTTTGTCCATGTGCCCTCTCAAGTACCTTGTCCCTGGCTTTCACCATTGCTTTCATGTTTTTTCATTGCTTGTGGCCAATTTTTATCACTTAGTTTCATCCTTCACTCTTTCTCTCTCTCTCCTTTTTTTTTTCCTGTCATTGTTTTTGGAGTTAATTCAGCAAGCAATGTGCCTGACTCACTCGTACTCTGATCAATGATGGTGCAAAGGCATCATTGCAAATCTGAGGAACAGTAAATATCATTAAGAACACATTACTTGAATTCAAGCACCTGAAATTCTTGATGTTGTTTTATGTTTGCAGGTTTTGGTATGCACTCACTTGACTGAGTTATTTAGTGAGAGTTGCTTGCCAAAGGTATGCATTCTTTCAGAGTTGATATCCAATATATACGCAATCGTACAGCTTCGGCTTCAAAGTGATTTCAAGTTTTTGACTGATTGCAGTCTGAGAGGGTAAAGTTTTATACCATGAGTGTGCTGCGGCCTGACAACAACTCTGCAGAGGTTGAGGACATTGTATTTTTGTATCGGTACTTTTCTAGACCCAGACAGATAATATTATATGAATTCAATACATGTCACTGTTTGAAGAAAAAGGAAGCCTCATTCTATTGATTGACTTGATTGGTGTTATGAAATCTTTCCACTAGATTTGATGGGGGAGCCATATTATTGGCATGGTGAACGCCTAGCTATGACTCTTTCTTCTGCATTTATATGCTTCAGCAGACAGAACATTTACTTGTTATGTTACTAGCCAAATGGGAAGTTAGATTTTAGGGGTCAAACTAGATGCAGTGTGTTTTTGTGGCCTTGCATGTAGCTTTTTTAGGCAAAATATGTCAACAGGCAACCTCTCTGACTTTTGACATTTCAGTGTGACGCCTTCTGTTAAATTTATCCTTTTGGCTATTGAACGTGATTCCACTATTATTTAAAAGACGATTTCTATATATTTGCAGGTTGGTTCCTGGACACACTCTTCTTAGTTATGGTAAGTGTGTGTGTATTTATGTATATATGATATGTATGTATGTATGTATTAGGGATATAAGCTGGGAATTTTATTGTTAAGCTACCTTTTCTTTTTGAACTTGCAGGACTACATTGTGCGCTACTTGCTGGTACATTATCTCCTATGTTCATTTCATTCTTATGGAATTGTAGATGCAATTATGTTCAGATTGACTAAATTATTTCTTTTGTATTGATCCTATTTTCTGTTAGTACGGGAAATATAAATACAAAATAAATGTATAAATCTTCAGCTATGCAGCAAGATGGCAAACCTTGTTTTTGTTAACTTGCGTGATTGACAGAAATAAGTATGGTTCCCAAAGATAGATTCAATTCAACTCAATTAAGCCCCAAACAAATTGGAGTCAACTGCATGAATCCTTTTTCTCCATCCAACCTATCATATAATGTGATTATAGTTTGATATAGACTGTCAAACTATACATTTAAACATTTTCCAAGGCTTGTAAACTGTACATTTAAGCATGGCATAAGCAGAGTTTTCTCAGGGATGAAAAATACTATGCCTAAAATAATTCGGTCTTTACCCTAAAATTGGTCTATATTCTCGGTGATACTGATGTTCTGGTTTAAGTTTAATTCCAATTTTCTCATAGACACAATAACATTGTCCACGTAGGTGTCCCTGAGGAAGTTATTAAGAGAGCAGCAATTGTATTGGATGCTATTGGAAATAACAACCACGTTGAGCGGTTGTGCAATGAGAGAATATCCGCTGCAGATAAGCAATGCAAGGTCTTACTTCTACAATCTAGATTTTATTGATTACATGGAATAAAAAAAAATGCATATTTGTGTCTTTATTTATATTTAAAAAAAAATTATGTATCGTGGAGCTTTGTTGCTGAATTCAATGCAGGATGCAGTGGACAAGATATTGGCTTTTGATGTTCTTAAGGGCGACCTCAATCATTTCTTCCAAGATATATTTCCTCCTCAATCTGCAGAGTTATGACAAAATTATTTTTCCCACCCATGTATGTTTGCACATGTCTCAAAACAAACGAATTTAGTTTCAGCTTAATTTCTTCTGCAATTTCTGACATTCAGATTCAGTTTGCAATATATGTTCTTTACTTGTGATAAATATAGAACATGAAACCGCTAAAGTTTGGTGTCTTCATCAATTTCAGGCTTATCTCCTCTATCATGGATGACACCAGCAAGAACCGAATGATTACAGTATCTTTGGTATGCCATTTTTTCATTTTTATCCTAGGAATATTGGTGTATAATTCAACCTCTACATTTAAACTGATGAAAAGTGTTTTATTAGTACTCTTACTGTCTGTTTGATATTGAAACATGAATCATGTGTACAATGAATGCGTTTCATTTCTCCTAGTTGTGATACTTTTACAAATCACTTTCCATAGGGTCCATCTTTATTGACCTAGGTTATGCGAAACAAAGGTATTAGAGTAAGATGGTAAGTGAACAACTTGCAGTCTCTCTATCTCTCTCTCTCTGGGTATTTGATATCCTGTGATATTGTACTTGTTTGAATTGTTTTTCAAGTTCTTGGGTTAATAATTAACTGGAACTGGTAAAACACTGTGCACTTATATATATATTACTCTTGGTCATTCATAGATTGGATTATATATTTCAATCAATGAACTTCAACTGGCTGCAGTTTTTGAAGTTCATATAGTTGAGAAATTACATGATGGCAAATATTACTTAAAAAATGGCGGTACAAGTAAATACCCTGTGAAGTATAATTTAATAGGGGCAACTTGGAAGCTAGAAATAAGATATTGCATTTGATGGAATCAATAAAATCTGAAACTTGTAATGTGACAAAGCACAATAATTCTTAGTTTCCTTTGATGCTCCAGTAGAAAACACACATTTGTCTTGGGAATTTGTGAGACAGAACAAAAATATTGTACTACTTACTTCCTAAACTTCTTATTTATTCTAACTACTAGAACAGACTCTCTCTTTGGTACTGGGTTGACTACTTGACTTGTGGACGTTATACCTTAATTGGAAGGAAAGGCTCTCCTCCAGTGTGTGTGTGTGTATAACCATTCATATCGCTGGGCTTAAGCTGCAATTAGCTGCCTAGTATTTATAGGAAATGTGTATTGTGAGGAACCGTCGAAGATTTTATTGACCAGAATGTGAGCTGTTGCCTCTGTTGGGTGAACTATATCCCAAAAGACATGATTGCTTCTATTGGAGCAATAGGTAGAAATTGGAATGCAGGGAGTTTCAGCGTTCAGCTTTCCGAGTCCACAGCAAGCAGCTTTAACCTCATTAAACCCTGAAAAGGAAATGAAATTGCGTTAACCTCAATAGTTTCAATCTAATGCTTATATTTCCATAATTTGATTTGACCTTTCAGCCAATTTCTGATCGTATCATACCATAAGCAGCTGGTTTCTTAAGGATGTCTTGCATGACACTGTAAGTATCGAAATAGGAATAGTTTATGTCCATAAGCTCTGATTTTAGCCGCTGCAACATTGACTTGAGGCCTTCATTGAATTTTACACACAAAGAATTTAATTCTTCATTGCATTTCTGTGCTTTGTTCATTATCCTTTCCGATGGAACACATCCCACTGTTGCAAGTCCAGGAAACAAAAATTTACGTGCGCCGTGACTATGCAATCTCTGCCAAAAATCGCAAAATGAGCATATCATATAATTCAGATAAAATTTATTGCGAGCATTGTCTGTTTAGACAGAATTACTAATCTAGACAAAACTATGAAATATACTTAATAGATTTTTTTTTTTTAATATTATTACCTTTTGAAAATATAACTGAAATTCAAGTCCAAATCCAAAATTTATTTATCTTTGGGATAAAAATTGGTTAATTATGAAGAACACTTCAAAACTTCTCCCAAAGTGCTCTTTTGTTGTTATTGTAATACTAACAGTAATTTTAATCCTTAAGATTTGATAAGAACTCGAACATTGTGCTAATCTTAATAATTTTAAATTAAATTATGATTTTATCTCAAAAATTTTAAGATTTAATTACATTTTAATTTTTAAATTATTATATTTTAAACCATTTTAATCTTTGAAGGTTAGATTTGTTCATGAGCTTGGCCCTATCCTAAAGAAATAAACAGTAACATATACTAATTTCATTGTAAAAGTATATTTATTTAATATATGTTATAAATTAAATATTAAATAATATTATATACTAATTATTTATTAGAAATATATTATTTTTCGTTTAATATATATTATTTACTATAACTTTTTATTTTGTTCGAAATTCGTGAATTGTAAAAACAGTAATAGATACTTATTACATTCTTAAAACATATTAAATTTATTTTTGGATGTGAATTGTATACTAAAAAATGCTAAATTTTTTGATAATATTGTTTGCTGTGTACTACATTTTATGATAATGTATACTATTTGCTATGGTTTGTTCCTTTTTTTTTTTAATAAGAGATTAGTATTTTTAATTTATATTATTTTTAAATTTTAAAATCGATATTATTATTTACTTTATTTAAAAAAAATCAAAATCTAACTAATTTGAAAAAATAAAAAAATTAAATATACAAATTTGTAAAATGCCAAGCATAATCAATATAAATTTTGTACTAACCAATCAATAATAAGAGAATTTTTTTTTTTTTGTTTGCACTATACTAACAAAATCATTTAATGAAGGAGAAACATATAATTATGATTGAAACTATTAATTAAAAATAGAATAAATTAAAATAATATAAACACATATGTATACCACTTGAAATTTTGAGAATCAATTTTAAACGATATTAATTTATTCTATTAAAAATTAATTTTAAATTTTTATAAAAAATAATTATTTATCAAATAATAAATTTTCAACTAAATTTATATAAATATAAATAAATTATATTAAAAAAATTAGTAATCCTATTTTAGTAGTTATTTGGATAAGTATTGCCATAAATAAAATCTATCGTGAACAAAATTTGAAAAAAAAAGGATGGACCGTGGTTGAAGAATATGAATTAAAGGCTATAAATGTTTTTTTTTTTTAGGTTTGTAGTCTACTTTTTGCCAAAAAAAAAAAAAAAATTGAGGTAGTAACATTTTTTTTTAATGTTTTTTAGGCATTTGTGTAAAAATTCTTTTTTTTTTTCAGTAATCCACAAAACTAACTAATAAAAAGCCCGCCATTGAATAACTGTCCAAATTTGTTTTGATTTAATTGTATTTTTCTAATAGTTAGTCTTTTTTTTTTTTTTTTGCCAGAGTAGTTAGACAAGGTTAAACACTTAAATTATTAGAGGCAAGCTAATTTTTAAAATTTTCAAGCTGAGTAAACCGAAACAACCAAAATGCACAAGTTACCTTCATCTGTGCTTTAAGTGTGAAAATCATCATATCCACGTATTGGTGTGGGGTGCTTTTCTTGCGGAGATCAGATGAACCGAAGTATCTAAAGAGGTCATTGCTTCCAGTTACAGTGACAAACAGAGACTTGGATAATTGCTTATGTGCTTCATTGGTTCCCAACTTCTGCACCAAATCTTCATAAACACTTGTATAGTAGTCTACTTGCTTTGTCAAAGGGATCACCATGCCCTACCACAAATACATACATATGAATTTTTAAACGTTAGTAATTAGTAAAGTAAATATTAACTAAAGATCTAATTGAATAATTATTTGATATTGTCTCGGTTTATCCACATCATTTCGGTACTTACAAGGTTTTTTCCTGTCCCATTAAGGATTCCAGTAGCTCCAGAGGCAAAGTTTACTCCAGTCAAGAAGGGTTTTTTGTCCTTCTTGATCAACAAGGACAGGTAAGGTGGAGAACTTGGCAACCCCACTTTCTCAGCTGCTCCGTGTTCAATTCATAATAAATATGGTGAGGGTTATATTAATGAAAATATTTGGTTATATTAAATTTGATTTTGTACGCTATATACACAAAATAAATAAATAAAAAGAAGAATAATAATATTATTTGATTAACAAATTTTATATTGACACTCGATTAGTCTCAGCCTAGCAGCAGTGCATATTCGATCTGGACAAAAAGTTTAGGTTTGAGAACCTATTCCTAATATAATGCTAAAAGAAATTATAAAAAATTTTGTATTGATCAACCCTCTTTAAACACAAATATTGGCTAATTGAACTATATACCTGAAATTGATTGAGATAAATGATGGATTAAATGCCCATGTACACCCATCCTTCCACTTAATACCGATCGAAACATAGAAAATACAGCAGAATGCCGTATACAGTAACTTAAAGATCGACCGCAGAGGTATTAACACTACTAATCTGTCAACTTAATGCTTTCTGCTGGGGTTGGTTGAGTTAGGTTTTAAATAATCAATACATCCATCGAATAATATCCTAATCCAAAAAAATGATATAAAATTAAAGAAAATCATTTTAAGATCATTATTGATAAAATAATCTTTTGACTTATTTATTTTTAATTTAAAAAAGAAAATGGGTAAGTAATATTGACTACTATAATGATAAAATGAACAGTATATTTATATTATATATATCACACTCTCTGGTTCAGACTTAAAATTAAACCTTAATCAAAGAGTAAACTTATTTGGCAACTAAACTAATACTTAAAATTAGGTTATGTTTGTGTTAATTAATGTGTATAAAAAGATGACAGGAAATACCGAGAAAATCAGCAGCATTTTTGCCATTACTAAACCTTCCAGTTGGTTTTCCGGTGGGAAAGTCGATTCCATTGAAAGGATAATCTGCTCTGGCAATGGAAAATGGAAGATAATTGTTGTTGCCAACGTCTACCCCAGAGTCGCCAAAAATGAACATTGCCGGCACTATTTGAGCTTCTGAACCTTTCAAGAAACACACCACCAGTATCAAGATCATGAAAAAAATCAAGAAACTCATCAAAGGGGAAAATTTGAAAGCCATTAGTAGGATTTCTCTCTACTCTAGCCAGTCGTATAGCAACTTTCTTTATGTGTATAAATATATTGGTGTGGAGGATCGTGAAGTGTTAAATAGAATTTCTGAGAATGTGAATAGAAGACAAATGATAGAGCCTTAATAAATTTGAGAGTGGAGGTGGTTTCTCTCCCATCATATTATATAGGACATATAATAAATACTGGTACTACAGATCTATGCTGATGTGTTTCTCATCCTGCCTTCGAATTCATTGTTTTGCGTTTATTATGTTGGGTCCTTCTGTTCTCGGTTAATGTTTGTTTATCTTGCTTCTAGAGCTAGGCTAGCTCTTTTAATTTATATATATATACATATAGACATACACACCAAGAAGACATCATTTTGTAGTTAGAAAATGAGTATTTGCAAGTAATCCATAATTTGTTTGAATTTATATAAAATTTGAAATTATTCGAATTGATTATTGACCTAATCAAATATGATTAGTTTAATATATAATCTAAATTAATATGAAAAAAAAAAAACCTTTTACTCTTAAAAATTTTCGAAAGTTACTTTTAAAAAATTAATTAAAAAGAAAACGTACAATCCGAGTTAACAAAATGTATATATTGTTGGTTAATTAAATTAAGTCATTTCAAAAATTAATCTGATGCATAATTAAATAAGTTCAACTCTAAACCACCTGAATTAATTAACTCCATAAAAGCGACTTATAAACCATAATTTTTTGCTAGTGTGCATTGTACAATACGACAAATGATGTATAAATTAAGTTTTCCAATTAGTTTTTCAATCAATGAATCTCTTTATGCATTAATGCAATGACAAATCACAAATAACATATCTTCATATGTGATTATAAAATATTATTAATTACTCGCTCTATTATGAAAAAAGTAGTTATTAAGAAAAAATCATCATTTTTAAGGTAATAATAATTTTATCATAAATTGTCAAAAAAAACCCTTATTAATTGCAATATAAATTAAGAAAACATCTCTCATACTTGAGAAATGAAATGGTAAATTAATCATTTTACCATATTTTTTTATTGGGTTGTTAAGTGGCCACTTATTTACAAACAAAATTAACTTTTTTAATAACTATTTTTTTTTAGAATGGATGGAGTACAACATTGAAGTACTCTATCCATCCCAAAAAGGTTGTCCATTATTTTTTTTTTAGAATGTCTCAAAATATTTGTCTATTTTAAAAATAAGTATAGATATTTGTCCATTTTATCCTTATTAATTGAAATGAGTGTATTATCAAATTAATAATAAATGTAGTAATAAATGAGAGTATATGCAAGAATATAAGTAAAAATATAATAAAATTTATAAGTTAGCAAGCAATTAATGATGTTTTTTTAAACTGTGTAAGGAAAGAAAGTGGACAATTTTTTTAAAACGAAAGGAGTAATTAGTTTATTCATCTTAAATTGAGTCCTTGTCCCATTTTAAACTAATTTTTGTAGGTGGGTGGAATTTTAAGAAGAAGATTGAGCTAAGATATTGGGAGGAAAATTTCAAAATTAGACACTAAATAGAAGGCAGCTGTTTTGTTGGTGTACCGAGTGTTGTCTGCTATTAATTAATTACTTCCTCTAATTAATTGAAGTGGTTGATGAGAGTGATAGAGAGATAAACATTTTAGGCAATACTAAATGACACAAGTTATGTCAAAAAGAAAAAATTGACATAAATTAATGTAATTTTAATATATATTATATAATAAAATAAATAAATAAATAATTACCTTTATTTATATTGTATTAAAATATTATATAATTATTTTTATTTTATCAAAATGCAATTACATAATTTAAGATTATCCAAATATTTCTCCTCTTCTTAGAAAGTGTGAAAACAGAGAGGAGACAATGAAGACTTTGTAAAAATAATGTGAGTTTTTCTCTGAAAGATATATAAAACTAGTCCCACATTGTCACATGAATCCTATTTTGACATTTTTACAAGTTTTAATGTTCTTACTAACTCATTGCAAGATGCCATTTCATGTGAGACATGAAACACACCAGTTCTTTTTTTTCCTAAATTTAGTCTAGGATACAACTATTATCATAATTTTTTAATTTTTAAAATAAAAAAATATTTTTTAATATTAACAACATTAATTTTACATCACTTCATGCATACAATTAAAATTAACAATGAAAAACATGTATTTATAGTAACAAGTTGATAGTATTATTAAATATCAATATAAATTAATAACATATTAATAATCTATTAGATAATGTTACTATTTTTTTTTTTTATTATAGGGATTGTATATATTAGATAATAGCATTCTTGTTAATAATTCTTATGAATATTTTTATCATATGATGTAATGTTGTTAAAAAATATTTGTAATATATTATTAGTATTTGTTTTAAATTTTAGAAGAAAAATATATTTATTAATATTATATAATTGCTTGATAATATTTAATTTGTTAACCGATCGATTTTTCTGGCTTAATTAGGAATTTATTCCTTTTAACTAAATGTTTCAAACAATATTTTTAGGTGCAGCATAACTATATAGTCGGTACCAATATTATATGTGTGCATGTGTCATTCTCATTATCAAGGTCATAAATATTAAATGATATTAAATTTAATATTTTCTTTACTTTAAAAAAAAACACAGAGAGAGAAGTAAATTACTGACATTTTAATTAAGAAGTATTCTTCTTCTTCTTTTTTAATCAATAAACCAATTCATTGTTGACAAAAAATAAAAAAAAAAATGAAGAATACTGATAAATTTGACAAACAAGTTTTGAAATGGGGAAATAATTTAGTGATTGAGATGAGATTGATATGAGCCACTCATCTTTATGCATGTATATGTAAAATTTTATGAAAAATACAAATGATTAAGATTTTAAGATAGTGATATATGTATAATTCAGTAATGTAATGAATTTTTGAAAGGTATTTATAACCATACATAATTAGAATAGCCACTACTTTTTGTGATCATTGTGTGAAAACTGTGAAATTTATATTGTGAAACTTAAATGATATATAAATTCTCAGTATTGTGTTATGTAATATAAATACCTGTTTGACAGGAAGAGAACCCTCTTGAAAACCAGCAAAAGCAAGAATATGTTGTTTCAAATCGTCTTTAACTCCACTAAAGTAAGCATGACTCTTGTCATAGTTCACTTGCAACCCAGATACTTACTTGAAATGAGCTAACACATGAGCTAGTCGCCTCCGAGACTCCAAATCACCATAGCAAAAGTCATTTATAAAATATAAGTGATTAAGCTTAAGAGCTTTACATCTTTCAGGTAGAACATTTAACTTTTCGAGCCCCTGACAAATATCCCATTACCAAAACAAATAACAGGGGTGACAATGGTTCTCCTTGTCGAAGACCTTTCTCTCCAAAGAAATGGTCCTACATAGAGCCATTCACTACCACAGAATATTTGACAGTCTTAACACAAGTCATAATAAGCTTAACAAAACGAGAGGGAAAATGATAGCCTAGCAGCAACTCCTCCAAAAAAATTCCAATCAATAGAATCATAGGCTTTACGTGGATCCACTTTGAATGCACAAGAGGGAGTGCCTTTATTTTGATGGTAGTTGTGCACAAGCTCATGGGCCAATAAGACATTATCAACAATTCTCCTCCCTTTGATGAAAGCAAATTGATTAGGACTAACCAGAATAAAATATTAATATTATATAATAAATAAATTATTTGATATACTGATATTTTAGGTTTAAGTGTATATCTGTGTCGAATATATATATTTTTTTTCCATGCATTATGACACACTATTAGATAAAAAAAAAAAAATTATTCTGTTAGCCATGTTCATAACTTCATATAGCGTCAGTTTCGTATTTCATTTAATGCTCTTTAACCGTTTAAGTATAGTTTCTTGCTACAAAACAAACAGCGGGGATAGCTCAGTTGGGAGAGCGTCAGACTGAAGATCTGAAGGTCGCGTGTTCGATCCACGCTCACCGCACGGAAAAAACCAACTTTTTATCTTAGTCTCAATAATTTTTTTTTTTAAATTTTTTTATAAACTATTAAGCTTTTTTTACTTTTTTATAAGCTATGTAAAAAAATTCAGTTTTTTACTTCCAATAATAAAGTTTAACTGCCTTTTTTTTTTAAAAAAAAAAAATTATCAACTATATAAAAAAATCATTTTAATCTTTTTTTTTTTGGGAAAAAGTTCATTTTAATCTTAGTTTGAATAATAAAGGCAAACTATTTTAGAAGAAGGTAGGACAGCAATAGGGTGGGGATTTTCCATCGTTACCTCCAACAATATAATTGTCATTTGTTCACCCTATGGAGCGGAAATACAAAGTACACTTCCATCTTCATTTTGTAGTTTTTTTTTTTTAATCTCTCTATATGGATTTTTTATATATATACTAATTTACATCGGATATTTATTGTAATTGCATACTTATATAAAATTTATATTTTAATGTGTAATACATTAATATTTTTAATATATTCTAATATAATTAATTAAAGAAAAAAATATAGTAAAAAATAAGAAAAAATAGTAAAATCAAGCGCGCGAAAAATTGAGTTCTCACAAGAATAACAATGAAAAATGGCTGTGTTGTTATCATATGACTATATTATTTTTAAGAATAGATATTTAAATTTAAATTTTGTCCCCGAATACTATTAAAAAAAAAAAAAAAAGTATCAAGAATTGAGGAGAGAGAGGAACGCCAATTTATTAACAGAAACAGGAACGCCAATTTATTAACAGAAACAATAGTTCTCTTTACATCATACATTACCCTTTGACAACATCTGTAAAAGAGCTTCCTTGTATATATGTATTTGAAGTATCGTAACTATTTGCCATTCTTTCCCGTTTCTTTTGGCATAAAGTCACTCTCCGCTAGAGAACAAGGGCATGTTCATGTTTTTTTGTTGCAAATAAAGGGTAAATTAAGATTTAAAGCCTTAAATTGAGACAAGCTGCCTCACATTGATGGGAAATGTGTATTGTGATGGACCATCAAAAAGAGTATCCACAAGAATATGAGCAGCTGCCTGTGTTGGATGAAATAAATCCCAAAAAACATGATTTGTTCTGTTTGAGCAGTAAGTAGCAACTGGTAAACACGGGACCTTTGCTTTTAATTTCCCAAGTCCACAACAAGCTGCTTTCACCTCTGTAAACCCTGAAATCACAACAAATACACCAATTTGCTTAGTTATTTGTTGGAAATGTCAAATGTTTGAAAAGTGAATTTGTTTTTTAATTTATAAATTTGACTCTGTCTGAAATTCGAACTCATGACATTTTAATTCTAAATGTCACTTTAATTCTATTAGATCAAAACTTATTGAAAAGTGAAAATGAATCTCAAAAGCTAAGTATAATTTATATATAAAAATAAAATAAAAATCAACCAAACTAATATATGATTGAATATTTCTTATCTAATTCTTTATAATTTTATATTTAAAATATGCATTCAAATACTCGATATTTTAATTTTTAAAATACGCCCATCTATCAATGAATTCTAATTAAGTGAATTTTATTTTGCAGGTAGTAATTAAGTGAACTTGATGATTAGCCTCGTTAGCCAAACTTGTGAAGTTATTTAATCTTTAGATATAGTTATCCTTTAAATCCTGCCAATCTCAAATTCCAAAAATTAGTAATATTAATGAAAATAAATTGATTATCTACTTATTTTAAGTAAAAATTAATCAAAATAGATTAATTTACTTAAAATAAATGAATTTAAGTAAACCAATCACTTGAAATTACTCACCATAAGTAGCAGGTTTTTGAATAAAGTTTTGCAACACAGTGTAAGAGTCAAAAATGGAGTAAGAGATGCCCTTGAGCTCTGAATGTAATTGTTGCCACATTGATTTTAGCCTGGCATTGTACATAACAGCCATTGAATTCATTTGTTCATTGCAAGCTTGTATTTGGCTCTTCAACCTCTTTTGTGGTGCACATCCAACTGGTCCAACCCCACAAATAAAAAATTTGCGACCGCCATGACCATATATTCTCTGTCAAAGTAGTCAATTTTTCTCAATATTATAATTAGAAGATAACTAAGATAGAATTTCTCATGAGCATCAATTATACATAATCATAGGACTTACCTTCATGAGATCTTTCAATGTGAGAATCATCAAGTCTACATATTGCTGAGGGGTAGTCTCATTAGAATCAGATGAGTTTGAGTAACCAAATATATCATTGCTACCAATTACCATGGCAAAAAGGGATTTAGATAATAATTTTTGTGCAGCAGATGATCCCATCTTTTGCATCAATTCTCCATACACTTTTTCATAGTCTCCTACTTGCTGTGTTAAGGGTATAGATTGTCCCTAACAAATGAAAGAAAATAAACAAAATTAAAACAAATAATATTTTTTTTTATAAAAGAAATCAAGAAAAACATTGCACCAAGCAGCGGGATTGGGCAGTCGGGTTGAAGTGAAAAAAGCCCAATACAATTGCCATTTGGGCTTGCTAGGTCCGGGTGAGCCATTTTCAAGGAAGCTCAATCTTTGGGCTCAAAGTTTTGGCACGCATTGGAAATGGTAATAATAGATCTTGATTCTTGAGTGAAACGGTGTGTTTGTTTCACTTACCAAACTTTGATCTGAACCATTGAAGATTCCGGCTCCACCGGAAGCAAAGCTAACGCCGGTCATGAAGGCGGAGATATTCTTCGTCGACACAGATAGATACGGTGGTGAAGTAGGTAAGCCTACTTTCTCAGCTGCCCAATAATACATTTAAAATCAAATGATATAAACCTCTTATTATTATAATATACTAAACTAGAAAATAATAATGTGTTACACTTAGTTAATTTCTTGATTTAGTGGATTTACTTTGTTAATGTTTTATTTAGGGTTGTGGGTGAAATGGTATCAGAATAACTTGTAAGATTTAAGAATTGCGTTGCTTTTGCTATTGAAGAAAGGGAAAGCAAGTGATAGTAATATTACATAATGCCAAAAGGATAGGGCATGGGTGTGCCATCACTGTCACTTATACCATAAAGTTAAAACTTAAGAATCCCATAAACCAGACTTTTACTCATTCAAAAATCAAATATTTCACTTTTCACATGACTTCAAAGGTACAACTTTCAAGTCAGCAAGCCTTTTTTTTTTTAAGTAAATATATTTTTATTTTTTTTTTAGATTTCATTATATCAATTGAACCTTATTTTTTAAGCTAGATTCAATTGTTTAGTATGGCATAACATATAATTTATAATTTTAATTGTAATACAGAAAGTTAAAAGTTTAAATTAAATTTCGGTAATTTTTTTAAAATTAATGAAATATGATAATTATATATATCTGAAAATAAATTTAAAAAAATAAAGGAAAAAGAAGAAGAGGAGGAGCAGGAGGAGTAGAGGCAAGTAATTAGGCTTCCAATCATTTGCTAATAATGTTTAGAGCATGTTGCTTTAATGATATACAATGCATTAATAAGAAACACCAAATGTAATTATTGAAATAAAAGTGTAATTATTTCCTCTATTCAAGACTATGCATGCAACCTATAATATCATATGGTAGAAATTAATACATTGATCTATTAATAACAATGTTTTATGTCTTTTAACCTAATTGTAAGTATATATATAGCCAATAAATATAGTTAAAGGTAGGGGTATTTGCAAGTTGATTTGGTACAGTTCTCATAGAATATTCAATTCAATTCATAGGTTATAGATTGAAAATTTATCAATCCAATCTAACGTACGAAAAAAAAGAGCAATATAATCTAATTCACAAATGCATATTGGATTGTACATATTTATTTTATATACTATTCACTTTTTAATTAATAAATATTTTTATTAATATTAAAAAATAGAAATATAGTAATAAATTAAACAATTTATTTTTAAATTTTAATAAAGTAATTTATATAGTAAACAAGTTAAATGAAGAATCAATACGTAGAAACCATATTACAAGTGCAACAAAAAAAAAAAAACTCCAAAATTATTAAAAAAAACATTGCATAATAAAGAACAAAAAATTAGGTGATCTATAATGCCTATTTATTTTCATTTTAATACAAATATTAATTATCAAATAAAATCTAGTTTATATATATATATATATATATATATATATATATATATATATATATATATATACACACACATATATATATATACACATATAGACACACACACGCATACGTTACTCATCTATCTATTTATATTGGACTTTTTTTTTTCTATACTGGACTTTGTTTTAGTCATTTATATTGGACTTCTTTTGATTTATTTTAATATATATTGGATTGTACGGATTCTAATTTAATCTACGAATTAAAAAATAAAAAATTTAATTGAATCTATAAAATGTGATTTGAAAAAAATATAAATTAAATCAGATTTAGAATACTTATGAAACTATGATTTAATCGGAAATTGGTGCAAGTTGGGCGGTTTATGAACATCTCTAGTAGAAGGTCAAGACAAAGGCAGCGCTGTTTTTCCTTAGTAGCCAGTGCTGATTTTATAATGTTTGGATTCACCTGATGTTTGGATTAGACACGCAACTCAAGCATTACATGCAACGTTTTTCAATTAATTAGAATAATTCCTTGCCACAAAATTATATATCAAATTCAAATCAAATCAAATCAAACAAAAAGTAGAAATATATATATTAATTAGTATTAACTAAACAATTTTCTTTGTTAAAGTTTTTCTATTTCATATATATACTGTGTTTTTTTAATAAAAAAAGCTTCAACATAGGGTTTAAAATAATTAGGTACTATTAATCAAAAATTTATTAATTATATATATATATATATATATATATATTCAAATTAAATAAATTTAAAAAAAATAGATGAGTGAAAAGTGAGAATTTTAATTTCTCATTTAAATGTTAGTGATTATAAATAACTCCGTCAAAATCTTTATTTTTAAAATTCAACTCATTTTTTATATTAATTTAATTATATTTATATGAAATAATTGTTTTATAATCATATTTTATGTATAATAACTGCTTTTAACCATTAATCTTAGGGTGTTCGACAGAATATATATATATAAAAGTAAAAAATTCAAATCCTTCAAATTCTTCCCTGAAAAAATTAGACATAGCAAAAAGAAAATTTTACAACAAAAGAAAAAAAATCCAAAAAAAAAAATTGAAAGAAATGAGAGAACTGACGAGAAACAATATTGAAACCAAGAAAATCATATTGTTAGTCATACAGGTATAAGAAGCTACAACTGACCAAGAAAATCTGCAGCGTTCTTGCCATTGCTAAACCTTCCGGTGGCTTTCTTGTTTGGAAAATCAACACCGTTATGAGGAAAATTTGCTTTGGCAAGGGAAGCCGGAAGGTGATTATTATTCCCGACGTCAACTAAAGAGTCGCCGAAGACAAACACCGCCGGCACCACTTGTGCCTCTGAAAATTTGAAGCTCAAGCTGAAGAAAGTAATAGTGAAGAAGATAAAGAAACTCACTAGCAATGTTTTGCTTCCCATTTTATATATAAAGAAAACCTTTCTTGAAGTTTAGAAGTGTTGTCTTTGGTCTGTAAAGAGTTAGTGTTTATATAGAGGATGTATAGTATAATTAAGTTGATATAAGTCCACATTTTCTTTCAGTGTGAAAAGAAGAATTTTTTTTTAAAATAATAATAATTGTTATTAAAAAATTAAATAAAAGAAAAAGACTAATTACGTGTCATGGATATTGGGAATAAATGAAACACATTAATTATTAAATTAAATAAAAAGAATGATGATGAATGAATTTTTTAATTCAATAATATTATAGAGTATTTTAAAATAAATTTTAATATCTAATTGAAGTTCTGTAAAATAGTAATGATAATGATAATAATAATAAAAGAATGATTCCTTGGTCTTAATCTTTATCTTATAAGATAAAAAATGTCTTCTCTAAAAACTTAGATTAATTTGGAACTCATTTTCAAAATATAATGTTTGGATTCTTGCCATATCATATATGTTATAGTCTTTGACTCTTTTGGTTACCACCTTAGGATTTGATCTATATATTGTCAAAAAATATTAGTTTAATATTTTAATATATACTAGCTTTTAAAACACATGTCTTGCACTAGCTTTTTTTTTTTTTTAAATTTTTTAAATATTTTATATTATAATAAATTATATATATTATTTACTAATATATAGGGAAAAAATAACTTAAAAACAATATTTATATATTCAATAATATTATAGATATTTAGTCAACCGATAAGAAATTATTAAAAATACATACATAAGAAAAAACTCAACATTAAAAATAAATTTAAAAAATAAAATAAAATAAAATAAAATAAAACTATATTTGTCATTTTCTTAAGTCAAATAAAATAAAAAATTAAAATTTAAAAATTCATAGGCAAAACATATCCTTGAATCCCTAAATTTTAACAGGTTTATTTATTTAGCCATATCTAGTTTTCAAATTTTTATTTTCACACATTAAAAAATTTTTAAATGACTATTAATTAGATTGATTTACACGCTTGTTAAAAGCATATAAAGACCCTTAGAATACCTGATTGGATTCTTAGAGTTGACTTGGAAAATATAAAATAAAATAAAAAAAATAAAGTATTATTTAGTTTCTGAAATTTTTCTTAAATAATGATTTTATTTCTATAATTTGAAAAAAGTCACTCTTTAATTACCAAATGTTGATTATATCATACTATGCGATTCTTCTAATATTTTTTCTTTAAAATTTTATAAAAAATCTAAAATGCTCCTTATTTATAATTAAATTTTCTATTAAAAAAAATTCAAATACATTACCAAATATCCAGGAAAATCTTTACAACATTAATTCTCGTACTCAATTATCTTACTTGCTTTGGAATTGATTACTTAATTGAATACCCAAGCATGGACCATCCACCAACTAGTTCTATAGGTAAAGTAACATATGAAGTTCAATATAATATATAATGAAATAAATTTTTAATTTATTATTTATCAAATTTTTTCTTGACTAAATTTCATGCAACCCACTTAATTATAATTTTTTCAAACCTATAGCCTTTTTTTTTCTTTTTTTCCAAATTAGACCTCTAATTACATTCAAATAAAAATATGTCTATAAGAGTCCATTAAATATTACTTTGAATTTCTATTGAAAACAATAATTAACTATAAATGATTAAAATGTATTTTTAAAATAAATTCTACATACTTTAATAAATCAATTTAAAATTATTTTAAAATAATATATTGTTTTTAAAAAAATTAATTTCAATTTTAATATAGTATATATTCATAATTTTGTTTTTTTATATATATATATATGAGATCAAACGCCAAATTAAATTTTGAAACTTTTGTATGCTATTGCCAGTGGTGTCAACTGTCATGTGGGTCCACAAACTTGGTGGGGGAGGAGTGGAATTCCAAAGTGGGACCCCCACTGTCACTACACCTCTAGCGTCCTACGCCAAAAATTGGAGTATTCAGATAGCTGTGGCGCCGTCCCATGCTCCCATTCTCATTCTCAAATCTCAACCCACATTTCCCATTTCCAGTTACTTCATTTTTGCAACACTGTATGGGCACTATTGTTTTCTTAATTTGCATAGAATTATGAAACCTCCTAAAAATCCAAGCAAACATTATAGAATCTCACTTTTCTTGCAGCCTTATTTCTATTGAAGAATGGTCATAATAACTATAAATCCTTTTGGTATCATTAAACATTAGCTTCAGACAACTAAGAAGATAAAATACTTTTTTGGTTGCTAAAGTTCCTTTTAAGGCACAATGAAAATTATAGGCTATGTATGTTTCATAAAATAGTCAAATAATATAACAGTTATTTTACGTAGAATAGTTATTTTAAATTTTAGTTTAAATTTTAAACAAATTTATGAAATAAATATTTCACAAAAGAGTAAAGAATTTGTATTTTTTAAATTATGAAATATAGCATTTTTATTTTTATTCTTAAAAAAATGTTGGCAAGTTCAAACTCACCGCTATTGCCTTTTTTTTTTTTTTTTCAAATTTATATTTTTTAAATTTTAAGTCAAATAAAAAAATTATTTATTATACACTTAAATTATTTCTTGAATAAAATTTAGTAAAATTATATTTAGTTTTAATATTAATAATAAAATTAATTTATAAAGATATTATAGTCATTAATGTGAATTGAATAGTTATTCTATATTATAAATCAAATTATAGAATTGGAATAATTATTCTATTTCTACTCCATTCTATTTTTCAAGAATAGTTATTTTAATTTTTATATATTTTATTTCGCAAACCAAATATAACCACGATATTTGATTTGTTTTTTTGACCCATGGAAGTTTATTTTGGTAGCACTTGCTTTAAAAACTAAAATTTTGTGAGTAGAAATCAAATATGTTTATTAATTGTGCAATTGGAATATATATTTATCATTACGTTCTAGTTAAGTGTCTTGAAAATTAAATATTCTTAATTTCAAGGATTAAGCTCAAACTATTAATTTTATAGCCTTATTTGTTTTTATACATCAAAAACTTATAATTGTCTCTCTACGAAGAATTTAAACATTTTATCTTCATACAAATATTCAATATAATCAAATTTTAAACTCTGTCTTAAAAAAAAAAAAAAATTGTGTTGTATTGGGATTTAGATACAAAAATATTTGGATATCAAACCATTATTTTCCCACAAATTTTTTAGGGTCTAAGAATTAGAGGTTGACATCATCTCTTAATTTGTAAATTTGATATGAATATGTTCACTTTTATTTAAATAATCTACTAAATATTCAATACAAAACGTGAAAGTAATCTAAATTCAAATAATCTGAATTTTATCCATCAATACGATATGAAAATAACTCGTTCAAGTTTCATTCAGTTAATTAAAAAATTGATTTAAATTAATAAAATTATAAAAAAGAAAATTTTCTAAATTATTTTTCTTAAAAAAAATTTTAGTATTATAAATAACCATTCAAAATCCACAAATTGAATTTTTTACTATATATAAATAATTCAAATTTGGACGTGAAGCTTGGACTTTGATCAAAGTTTGATGAGGTACAAATTCTATAATATAATTTGTCAAAGTAAACTCGCCAGTGATTAATTCTTAGGCAATGTCAAAGTAAAGAGACAACATTATTTACTTGTTTGATAAGTTGAATTTTATTGACAATTTTCTCATTTTTTTTCTTCTTTGCTCCTAGCACATATTAACGCGTTTGGATTAATTACTATGACAATTTTCACGCGGCAAAATCTATCAAAACAAAGAACGAGATCCAAATCCATATATATGTAGATTGACCCGCGCCTAACAGGTGGGGGATGAGGCTGCACCAAACACAGCTTGGCACAGCCATTAGTGCTTCTGATCCATAGACATTGTGGTGTGAAAAGGATCAGTCTTGACCTTTGTTCTTGGTTTGATCGCAAGCTGGGTTTGTTCTTTTTTTTTTTTTGGGGTTGAAATTCAAGTATGAGGAAATTAATTCAAATCTATAATGATTATTATCAATTACACCGTAATTTCACCGACTTCGGATTTTCGGGAGATGCTATTTGTATTTAACTCATCAATTAATTCATACTTGCAGCTAATCTTTAATTAATATATGGAAACAGAAAAAGAAAGAAAGTGAGAGGGGAAAAAAAATAATTATTTTATGTTTTTATTTGATTATATTATAAGTATTAATATATTACATGAGTTCAATTTTTCTAATTTGATAAAATAAATAAATAATTTTTGTCAAATTAGCAAAGTAAACCTAACATTTAAATATAATAAATGTAATGTGGTGCATGTCCACTTATTAATATTCTCACCCTTGAGATTATTAGTAAAATAATCTTATTAATAGACTATTATTAGGTTTTTTTTTTTTTTATCTTGAATTTTTTTTTTGTTAAGGAAAACAATTATTAGAGTTTCAACCCATATATCTCTTGTAATGTTAAATCACTAAGACAGTAAGCCAGTTGTAGATTATTATTAGTTACAAAGATGGAATATTTTTTGTTTTGCTCAATTTTGAAAGAAAAATAAAGCAAAATTAATAAAATAATCTTAATAATAGATTATTATTAAATTTTTTTTTATATACTTTCAATTTTTTAAGAAAAATAATTATTAGAGTTTAAATATGTGCGATCTCATATATTATAAAGTAAATAATTAGTGATTAAAATATAATCCAATAACAGAATATTATTATTATTATTATTATTATTATTATTATTATTATTATTTATAAAAATGGAATACTTCTTCTTTGCTACTTTTTTTTGAGAATAATTATTGACTCAATTTTGAAGAAAATGTAAAACGAGATTTCATAAAATAATTCAAAATTTTTTTTTTTCATTTTCATTAAACATCCAAAATAAAAGATGTATAATGAATTAATAATTAAAAAAATAATATTACGAGTCAATTTTTGAAAATAGACCATCCATACTGAAAGCAAAGAAAATCAACGATGATTATCGACAAGGCATGACCATCATTTTCCCTTTTCATATTCCCTCTCCCAAAACAAAGTATCAAGAAATAGCTAATCAGTCCCAATTGCAAGAAATTGACATGGTTTGGAAAATGACTACTCAGGTAAGCTTGTATAGCCCTATGATTCTTGACAGTTCCCTTCTAAGATCAGTTGTAGTATGTCTATTTCAGGCACCAACTTCGCTGAGGATTTTTGAAACAGGGGATCAGTATAATTAATCATGAATCAATCAATTCCTGTAGAGGCTATATTCATGTACCACCGTGTTGAAATGAGATTAGATTTGCATTCTTTGTGTCTTACTGATAAGTCAAAAACGTTACAATCAAATTTTGGATTAAAAATGTGAAATAGCTTGATTTTTATTTATTTCAACATCAATTCTTTTTAAAAGGGGCAAAATCAAACCCTAGATTTTTTTTTAGGGGAGGGATTTTGATATTAATGAAATCTCAAATCCTAATTCTCATTTTAAATAATGAACAATATAGAAAGAGAAATAAAAATAGTCATTAGTCAAATGAACTAATTTGGGTGGAAAAGGAAAACAAAAATATAAGAAATGGAAAGAGGTTTATACAAGACATTTTATTTTTGTCCCAGATGGAGATTCTAGAACTCAAAGATTTCAAGGAAGACGCGTTTGCTCCACCATGTTTATCGAGTTCCTTTTTTTTTTTTCATCATATCATAAATTTCTTTTTCTCATTTATTGAACTTCCTAGTCACAGCCTGAAGAATCTTTTTTTTTTTTTAATATATAACCGCGTATAAAGGTAGAAAAAAGATATATATACATATTTAAATTATAGCAATTTTAAAATGATACGCTGATTTTTATATCACATACATATACTACAATAACAATATAAAGGCCAAAACTTCAACCCACTTTTAATATAAATAAATTTTTTAATTTAGTGAAACTGAAATTCTTTATAAGACGGAAAAATTTTTAAATATTTAAGTTTAGATGAATTTATTAAAAAAAAGAGATATAATTGATCAGCTAGAAATGGTATATTTAATTATAATAAGTAATAAATTTTAATTTAATATTTCTTCTAAAAAATTTTATAAATAATTTAATAATAGTGTATACCATGCACAAGCAAAAGAAATAGGCTTCAGTCTCCTTTCCAATGCTAAAAAATAAATAAATAATATGCTTAAACAGGAAAGAAAAAGAATTTTAGGTCATCTCTAACTCAAAACACCAAATGCATCAGATTTACACTAAAATTTATTGTAACTATGATAAATTCATTTCCAATCATCAACTTTATTTTCTAATACTAAAAATAATATTATATATATATATATATATATATATATTTCCTTTTATCTTTTATTTTATATATTTTTTATCCTTTTGATTCTTCTTTTGTAATTTAAAAAATAAAAAAAGTAAAAAGTAAATTAGCGTTCCAGTACCACAATGCCCAACTGGAGATGGTCTTATAAATTGTTACTTCTTTTTTGCCACTAGCTTCATCTTTTCTGCTAAGGCTGACGTAGCGCCACTCTTTTTACAAAATTTGAGAGGGGGAAGAGTTAAAGCTGCTAATTATCTCCTGCAACATTTTTTTTTTTTTTTTAAAAAAATGGAACATTTTGCAACTTTTAAGTAGAAAGTTTAATATTCTATTTGCAAAAATATTAGTAGATGCAAATGGATTCTCATATGTGAATTCACCTTTTACTTGCCATTTTCCAAAAATAAAAAATCATTTGTTTTCTATGTTTTTAGACCAAAATTCATATTTCAGCCGAGCAAAGAATCAGGTCCCAACAGTATCAAAATATAAATGTAATGATCTTCAATGGCAAGAACCATAACAGATGTGTTTAGAAGCTAAGAAAGTGATAGAAAGGGATCAGAAAAAAACAGAAAACGACAGAGGGAAGATACGAGCAAAGAAGAGAGGGAATGAGAAACAAATAAGAGAGAGAGAATATTTTAGAGAATATATGAATTTGTTATTAATCATTTTTCACATCTCATTTTGTTTCAATATTCGGCATTTATAATGCCAATTATTAAAAATATAATTTCATATTAATTAATTATAAATATATTAAATAATTAATATAAAAATATACTTCGCAACATTAATAGTTAATTTTTAAATTCAGTTCTTTCAAATTTATATTAAAAATTTAATATGATAGTAAAATTTAATTAATTTTTATATTACCTCACGTGCTATCAAAAATTGTTTGATTCTCTTAAATTTATATTAAAAATTTAATGCTAACTCTTTCTAGTCGCTGCATGGCTATATCAACAAACACAGTTCAAAATGCGTGACTCAGTGCACTTTTTTTCCGGCAAAGAAAAGAAAATAAGACATAATTCGAACAGGAGGATCAGCAACTATTTTGAGGTGCATAATTACAAAAATTGCACCATTTCCGGTTAGTAAAATCAAAGGTAGTTTTTCCGCTAAAAAAGGGTTAGTTTTGCTTTGCATATGACCATTTTATCTCCAGAAGCTCCTTCAACAACTTTCTAAAACCATCCTTAGTGCTTCTTCTGCATGAAATTATTTGCAATTCAGAGCACAGGGCCATAACTTTGAAAGGACTCAAATGCCTGAGAATCTCTGGATCCCGATCATAATCCTAGAATTGCAATGATAGAAATTAACGAACATTATTCACACAAGTAGTAATAATTACTATTATAATGATGAAGGAATATATGCTTGCATGCAAAAAGCTTTATCCAAAGGTTTCAGTGGTCCAAAATTTGATGGTATATTCAATTATCAGAACATGCTTCAAGAGAGTCAAAAAGTTGTGCATGCCGTGTCATTGGGGAAGGAACAAATTATACTGGCAAAAAAACAGTTAAAAGTGAAATAGCGTGCCATAAAGAATCTACTCATCTATAATATATACTGATGAGTGATGAGGGCTTCTCAATTTACTGGTCCTGAAGCGAAGATACAGAAGAACAAAATATACCAGCATAAGAATTAAATAATGCCCACACCTTCTCTGTTACAACAACTACTGGCTTGAAACCAAACTTGCCCTCTAGTTCTCTGAGTTTCATCATGATCATCTCAATGTCCTACATCAATTGACAGAGGATACTATACTGGATCAGCATCAAATTCAACATAAGGTGGCTGGGGACTGGGAATGAATAAATATGTTCCTCTTATGTGGTATCTACTACAAACTATTTGGCTGTACTTGCAAGTTATGCTGAACAATGCAAAATATGTTCCTCTTATTTGGTATCTACTACAAACTATTTGGCTGTACTTGCAAGTTATGCTGAACAATGCAAACAAAGGCAAACTGACATTATATTATATCCATGCTTGCATCAAAGCAGAGGTATTTTTGTGATAGGCATAAGTTGAACTTTGCATATGCAAAATTTATAAGAAAGCTAAAGAATAAGTTAACTCATTACTAGAGTGAACTTCAAGATCAAATCCATAGTTACATTAAAAGCATTAGTACCTTTAGGATATACAAAAATGGACTCTGCATATGATGCAATGTAAAATTTAAAGCACAACAATAAGAAATTTATACCCTGGTTTGAAACAAGTGGTGATCACTGAAATCAATTCGATCAACATAAAATGCTCCCATCTGCAACAAGATACCACCATTTGAACACATTATAAAATGGGAAGATTGATGGGAGAAAGATACAGCACCCATTCAACGTCTTCCTGAAATTGTTCTAGTCTTACAAAATTGCACAAGGATTCCAAGATATTCAAGGACTTTAATAAATAATATCATGAAACCTGAATGGTAAAAGGGGAAGTACCTTCTCTATCCCCTGTACAAAAGCATTTGCTGAGCCAATAGCAGAAACACATAGCACAACGGCATCGTGTATGGCATCCAGTGTTGTTCTGGGATTGATATTTCCTACTTCAAAGAAGTACAACGGAGACATTCTAGTGAAAAAAATAGGAAGGGATTCTTTGACTTCTCGCATCATTAGCTCAATATCTTCAAGATTTTTTTCTGAAACCTGCATGAAACTTCTAAATTAATGTTTCCGTCATAATGTGCCCCATTGCTCATAAAAGTGTGCATATTAAAATCAAATGATATGGCAAGATAAAAATATATTGCAAAGAGCATCAATGAACTGCAGAATTTCGAATCAAACATAAAAATAAAGAAACAAACAAAGACTGAAAAATATATGTTTCATATACCAAGTTCGCATGATGAATTACAGCAGCATCTGCTCTTCTGAAGGCTGTCAAGGGTTCTCTTAAAGGTCCAAGAGGGATCAATTGGCAGTTTCCCCATGGTGATAGCCCATTAACCATTACAATCTCGAGGTCACGCTGCAAGCTCCAGTGCTATCTTCCAGACAAAAAATATATATATATAATCATCAGCATACATCTACAAGAAAAACTATTGCCTAACAATTTCACTGCTTCAGCAACAAAAATACCCTTAAAAGGCAATTAAAAATCAATTGATGGAACAGCAAATGACATCTATTCCCATCAGTAAGCAGCATACCATCAGCTGGCCAGGTTACACGAAATAAAGACAAATGTTGATTGTCATATAATTCTGAAAGATTAAAGAAAAATAATTTACAAAAAAAAAAAGACATGTTCAAAATATGAAGAAGATGCCAATGGCCTTGCAGCACCAGCCTCCTAGTGTGCACTACCGCATATGTAGCCATGCCATTTGACCATATAGTATACATACAACAAAATGAAGCCTAAGCCACAATAATGGGGGGAAAACATATTCAATACCTGCATTCCATCATCTAGAACAACAGCACCAATTTTTCCATAATTAAGCTGACTTCCAACTTCCTGATAAACCCTTATTCCCTCTGATATATAATTTTGAGGATTAACATATCCATATTGTTTGAAAAAACAAGCAGCAGTGGCAGCTCGGTTTGCACCAACACCAATCTTTGCAGATGTCCGAAGAAGATGCCTTGTAAGCATCTTAGCTTCGTCTCCACCGGCATAACCCTACCAACAAAGCAACCACTTGAATATTAATATGCAAAATATCAAACTTCCAGGGAAAACAAATTTGTGAGAAAAAAATAACAACCCTAGTAAGAATTAGAGGTGGAATTCCAGAATCAGATAATAATTGGGCAATGAACTCAACCATTGGAGTCTTCCCGTTGCCTCCCCACGTTAAATTTCCAACACTTATCACTGGCACTGGCAACCTTTAATAATCAAATTAACAACTAAGTAATTAAATTGGCATTAGCAGCCACTGTAAGAAATTTTAAGCAAAATTAAGAACTAAGCTAAAAAATAAAATTAAGCTAAATTTTGATGAATTAGGTCAAGTCACATTCAGATTAGATTTCTCAGGTTGGAAACAAATAAACATTTTAAAAAAAAAATTATATACGTATATTTCAGTTTGTTTTCTTTGTTCGCAGTTTCTCAGCTACCAAACAAGAGGGAGTTTGGGCGGAACCTACCGGTGCTTAGAAAAGAGACCAAGGCGGTAAAGATAGAGGCGGAGAGAGAGCGCGGCTTTGACGAGAGAAGAAGCGAAAGAGAGAAGAGGAATCAACGAGCGGTGCAGAGTAGAGAGCTTAGCGTGGTCTTGTGCGTAGGCAATCTCGTTCACCACTCTCCTCAGTTTCTCCATTTGAAGAGCTTAATCGTGGGAAGACGATGCAGTGTGAGCTGAGAAGAGGGAAATTTGGGAAATGGAGCGAAAAAAAAAAAAAAACAGGTAGGACCCACTGTGTTGGTGACTGGCGTGCTGACGTGGATCAAAATTCAACAAAAATACAACCAGTTATTTTCCCGTATAGATAACCCGCTTATTATTTGTTTTAAAGCTTTCTATAAAATATTTTTTTTTTCTTACAAATCATTATAAATAACATCGAATTAGTATACTGATAATTGAGTTTGTATCTTATACTACAAAAATTTGAATATTCAAAATCTTAATTACCTTTAAGAATTTTCAATATGTAGAAAGAAAAATATTATATTTGTCCATTAAAGCAAAATTTAAACAGTGTTTGATAATATAATTTTACACTAAAAATTACAAATTTTAGCAGTTTTTAATTTTATTTTTTTAATTATGTTTATTTGTTGGATTTTAAAACAATTCAATAATTTAAAATTTTCAATATTTAATTACCAATTTTATCAAATATCACCTCCATAAAACAATCTAATATATCAAATATCACCTTCATAAAACAATATAATATATTAAGTGATGATTTTTTTTTAAACGCACTACTCAATTATTTAAGTACTTATATTTAAAAAAAAAAAGAGTTATTTGATATCATATTTATTTTTTATAACGTTTTTGCTTACTTAAAATATTTATTTGTATCTTTCAAGAAAAAATATTTATTTGTAATTTTTTTTTTTTTTTATCCAAGTGTAAATATTCAATTTGAAGACACACAAAGGAAAGCTACAACTACAATGTTTTTGGACATGAGCATCTCACACTATTAAAATCCCAAAAAAAAAAAAATGACATATAAAAATACAAAAAATTTGCAGTTGGCCCCACCAATATTCAATTGAACGTAATCTTATTGGCCAGAGTTCCGGCTGCCATATTATCATATCATGTCATATCATGAAATCAGACGGCTAATATCTTTTCCTTCCTTGATCAGTTCAGTCCGTTACTCCAGCACGTTTTTTGCTGACTTTTCAATCAATAATAATCAACCACCTATCGGTCCCACACCGAATATTAGGACCCACTTTTGTTGAGTCCCACCACCTAACGTAGGACCCACCTCAAGATAGAATTTGGCAAGAGCTGAATTTCAGGCGGGTCCCAGTTTGGCTACTTTCAAGTTTCGTTCCCTCTCTCTCTCCATTCAAAAAATCCCAAGAAAATGTTTGCATAAATACCGTCGATCTTTTTGGGTCCCACGTTAGTGAGCTAAATGATTCATTCTCTACCGTACGATTATTTCGATCACGCGACAAGACCATATTGATCTAAATGCACGGTTGGTGATGGAGTTTGAAATTTTAACACAGCACCGAAAAAGCGAGGGGAATAAAAAGCCAAAAAAATAAAGTAGGTCAAAATGACCAAAGAGACCTTTATTTTGGTCATGAAAGAAGAAAGTAGAAAGTAAATTTTTTAGTGGCTATTTTAGTCAAAGCACTACTCTGGACTCGTGGAGGCTCTATACATGCGGTCATGTCGGTCCCTCTCTAACTTATTTGGAAATTGAGTTACCATTTCACCACTCGCTTTTAGGAGCGTGCATGATACTATAGGAATCGGGATTACAGCAAAACTTTCTATTCAAAACGAAGCAAAAATTCTAGGCTCCTTTACAAGTGGCAACCAAGGACTCGATTATAAACACAAACACCAATTTCTTGGCTTTAAAATTATTTTTATTTTTAGTTTTTTTTTTAAATTATAATTCAATTATTGAATTGCAAAATTTAATATAAGCTGTAGTTTTCTGCACTTTGTATAATCATAAAATTATGTTAAATTATTTATATTTTTTATTTTTTAATTATTATATTAAATATAAATATAATTATAGAATTTTGTGTTATAATGTAATATATTTCATACATTACATAAAAGGAAAAATAATTTAATATATAAAATAAATATATTATTTATAAAGTAAATCATAACAAAATTATATGAAAAATGTGTGCATACTTTATAAAAATTGTATTATTAAAAAGAACGCTAAAATGATATATATATATATATATATATATATATATATATATATATATATATATATATATATATATATATATATATATATATAATTGTTAGAAATTTTATTTAAAATTTAGAATTTAATTTAAAATTATCATATAATTGTGTTTAATCAATATTTTATGTTAATTAATATATTTAATAATTGAATGATTGGTTGAATCATCTTCTTATTAATTAATTTAGACAATTCACATTAATTAATTTGAAATTAAATTACAAAATTAATAAAGTGCACGACATGGTGAAAACTTTTTCTTAATTTGTATTTGGTAAAACTTAAAATTTATATATTGAATTTTAAATACTCAATAATATAAGTGATATAATTTTTAAAACATAAAATTATTTAAAAATTTAATTACTTGTTATATTCAGTATAAATTTTAAATTAAAATTTTTAACTTATTATTTTAAGTAATCTTTGATTTAATTGAAAATTTAAAATACATATTACCAAATAATTTAAATTTATTAATATTTAATTCTAAAATTTTAAATATTAAATGATATTATTAAACACCACTTAATTTTATATATATATATATATAGTTGCATCCTAGTTAGACATGTTTTACCGGTGGAGTTTTCAATCTTATTTTGGGATGAAAATTATGCGTGAGATGAGTCAAATTTGACTTTTTAATATGTTAGATTTTGAATTAAAAATTTATGTTTTGTTTACTAAAAGTTGTCACCTTAACCACCTTTGTGGAAACTCATATTTTGCAAATATTTAATTTAAATAAATTTTTTCTATTAATATGAAAAAATGTAATTTATATAATTCAATTCATTTAGTATAAAAAATTAAATGGTTCCAAAATAAAAATATTATTTTATAAAAATTTAATTTTATTAAGATTTAATTTATCAAAAAATTTATATGAATATTATAATTATTATTAAATAAATATAGGTAGTTAAAAAATAAAATAATTGAATTTATTATCTGCGTATGATGTTTTGAATTATTTTTATATAATAATTCAATTAAATTTTATTGAAAAATTAAATTGAATTGAATTTTTTTAAATGAGTTTTTTTTAAATGGAATTTAAAGGTTACCATTTAATGATAATTAATGCTCCTATGAAATTGATATACTATTTATTTTTACATGCAATAATGCTTCAAATCTTAGTACATCTTAATGCTTGCAATTACTTCTTCTTACCTTTTATCCCTGCCATCGGGATGTGAACATAAAATTGTACGTATTATTGTATTCTGCCGGCATTCAGAGTCCTATCACATTAATGGTTTCATTAGCAAATCACATGTATTTTGCCAACAGTTCTCCTGCCACGGATTGGCAATGTGAAAATCCATTCTAAACTACTGTTTGATATACTTTATGAGCAGTGTATTTTTCGTGAAATAAACTTCCGTATATTATTTTATAAAAAAAATTATATATTTAATTTACATATAACATTATTGAAAGTAATTTTTTTAATTTAATTTAATAATAAAAAAGATATTAATACATTACTTCATTTATTTAATTATATTTAATAAATGATAAATATATTATTTATATTTATTTCAATTAATAAAGTTCAACTTCCTTATCTTTTAAGAAAGTATATTTTCTCTAATTTCAATAAATAAATATCATATTTTTTCAGAAATTTTTTCAATAAATCAAAAATTTTCACTTTCTGAAAAGTTATACTTTTTAGTTTATTTACTTTGTACCACACAACAATACCTAAGATTAGTAATAATATGTTATACATGTGAGCCATTGGTTTTTTTTTTTTCTAAAATAAATCTTATATCATAATAGAATTGTATATAGGACAAGGTATCATGTATAATATAAAAGGATTATGTATTAATAGAATTAAAATAAAAGAAGTATAATTTAAAATAAATCAAATGGTAAAAAATATTATAATTTAAAATTATAATATCAATTTACCATTAAGAATTCTAAAATAATTTAAAATTAATTTAAATATTATAATGAAATGGTAAAAAATATGAGTTCATCATAATTTTTAAAAATATTTTAATCTTACAAATTATTGTGTAAAGTTCTTACTAGTAAAATTCAATCAATTCCCAATAATAAAAACTTATCCCATTTTGAGCAACACATTATGATAGTCATCAAATACAATCAACAACGGAGAATAAATCATGTTCTAAATTTGATTAAAATGGGGATAATTGTAAGAGAGAGAGACGGGGAGTTGTTTAATGTTTTTAAATAACTAAAGTCATTAAATAGAAGACCACTCAAAATCATCAATGTTTAATCATTAAGGCATGAATGAAGAAGTTAAAAGCTACTAATTACTAATTAAAATGTATATTTTAGGGGTAGGACCATTACCAATTTGCCATATCCATATCTATATCCACATCCATATCCATTTTATTTTATTTTTATTATATATTTATTTATTTTTTATTTTTACCATAATTTTAGACGGTAATAAAATGGGAAAGAGAAAATGTACAAAAAAAACCTTAAATTTTTATCATTAATTATATAAGATTTTTTTTAGTGCAATTAAATCCACAAACCATTCAAAATTATGGGTTTTATTCCAAGATTATGATATTATGGGTTGATTGAATTTAGATTATAAATTGATTTCCTTCCTAATTTAGATTATGAAATTTGCTGCTGTATTATAATTTTCTCAATATTCAAATTTGGATTTTTTTTTTCCCAAAGTTTGAATGAAACCCCAAATCTAGGGTTCTCTTATTCTCTTTCTTTTTTTTTTTTTTTGCCGATTTAATTTTTTTTTTATTATTCAAAAATATAATATTATTTTTTCACATGAGTTTTATATTTTTTAACATTTATATTTTTTCCTTTTATTTTTAATATTTTATGGATAGAGCTAAAAAAAAAGTTATTATTTAGCCATTGAGTAATTTATAAATTTAACCCCACCATAAAATATAAAATAAATAAATAAATAAATTAAAAAAAAAAAAAAAAAAAAAAAAAAAAACAGGAAAAGACAATAAGGAGCAAACGGTGAAAGTTCGGAGTTTTTTTATTGGGAAAAGAAGGGAACAAAAGATAATAAGGAGCGTAAAATGAACGCGCCCAACCTCAATCTTGAAGACTGTCCTTTATTTAGGGAGAGAAGATGTGTGATGACGTAGACAAAACGGGCAGTAGGCAGAAGGGCACACAAACTTGACTACGGGCAGCGGGCAGCACTAGACGCCGTCTTTCTCCCTCCCTCACGCCGTTTTTACATACAAAAAATCAATCATTTAATTACCCAATCGTCCTCCGAACCTTAGGTGTGGATGTCTAAAAAGTGAGGTTCGGATACCAAAAGCAACCCTCTCTCTCGAAAAAAGCCAAACCACCATCGAAGAAAAATAATGGAACCAAAACAAGAGAGAGAGAGAGAAAGAGAGAAAGTTAAAAAAATAAAAAGAGACTCGTTTCTAGAGAGAGAAAGGGAAGCACAAACAGTGAGTAGAGAGATGGGACAGATCGTGAAGAGGAAGAAGAAAGGAAGACCATCCAAGGCGGATCTAGCTCGCCGGTCGTCCGGACAGAACGCTGCATCTACTGAATCGGACCGTCGGCGTAGTCTTCGACGCCGGAATGTGAGGTATAACAACTTTATTGATTACGATGATTACCTGGACGAGTTCGAGGAGTACGAAGAGATTGAAGAAGATGATGAAGAAGAAGATGAAAGAAGGAAAGAGAAAAAGCTTAAGCTAGTACTCAAACTCAACAATCAGAACCAGAATCGCAACAAATCGGCGCGTGAAGGTCACGCGCGAGAACGAGGAGATGCTGTGGTAGCTGCGGCGTCTTCGTCGGACGAAGAAGAGGAGGAGGAGGAAGAAGAAGACGACGAAAGCGAAAAGAAGCTGTTAAAGAAGAGGAAAATCAATGATGGAAACAACGGCGGCGGCCATGACAGTGAAGTGGAAGAGGAAAGTGAAAATGATAATGGAAATGACGATGATAACGATCAAGAGGTATATAAAAATCGGTAATTAATGGGTGAAATTGTACGGATCTGATTTAGCAAGAGCGATTCAAAGAATTAGAGCAAATGTGAAGCGAGAGAGAGAGAGAGTGAAGTGTCTCAAGCTCAGTGGGAAATCACTGAGAGGAATTTGTAATTGGTTCAGACTTCAATATTACTCATCTCTTCTTCCTTTCTCTCTCTATAATCTATTTTGGTGTTTCTATCTGTCGGGAGATTTTGAGATAATAACGGTCGGGTCAACTGTCAAAAACTACCTTCTCTCCAACAGAATCTGATCACGCTCTCCCCACCTTTCTCTCTCTACCCACCTCAATCTTTCTCTTTCTATATCTATTATCTTTTAATTCTCACTCTCACTCTCTCTCTCTTTCTCTCATACAAATGTTGTCTGCTTTATTTAAATGTCTCTGTCGTCTCTGTCAGCGTCATGTTTCTCTCCCCCATAGTACATTTGCTTGCTTCATGACTATGTATATTAGTGTTTAAGGTTTGGGACTTTTGGATTTTGACAGGAAAGGGAAAGAAAAGCTGATATCAAAGGGCTTGACTCTGCACCAGGTTTGTTTAGATTAGTTTTGCTTTTGATTGTCGTGCATTTTGATTTATGGGTTTTGTTTAATTTAGATGGATATATATTGTGGGATGTAAATTTGATGTGGGTTTACTGAATTTTGTGCTTTTGTGTTTGATTAGGGACACCATCTGATCATCCAAATGGGTTGCCTTTGCCGGATAAGAAGTCGCTTGAGTTGATTCTTGACAAGCTTCAAAAGTGGGTTATGCGTTATCATTCTCCTTCTGTCATTTGTTGTTTCTTATTGTTGACGAGCTGGGGGAAATTTTTTTATGTTAATTGTTGTTTCGGGTCTAAATTGTGGTAGGAAGGACACATATGGCGTGTATGCAGAACCAGTGGATCTTGAAGAGGTGTGTGGAATGGTTAATTATTGGCTTGCTTTTGGATGGATCTATCTATGGGATCTTGAAGCGTTAATTCCGTTTCCCTTGTATTTTTGTAGCTTCCTGATTATCTCGATGTAATTGATCATCCAATGGACTTTGCCACAGTGAGGAAGAAGCTGGGGAATGGTTCATATTCTAGCTTTGAACAATTTGAGGTGAGTATCTACAACTCATACCTCAGCTTCTGCTATTCTATTGCTTTGTGGCCTGACTTATGGAGCCCCTCAGCGGAATGCTGCTGAAGTCCATTATTGGTGTTATTTGACTATGCATTTGAGAGAGTGTGTTATTTAGTTGTGTTGGACTCCACTCCCTGCAGCTGTTTGCAATTTTATCAGCTCTTCATTTGATTCAAGTGTCAATGTTCGGAGAGGAGTATTTTTTATCCTCCACGAGTTTCCGTTATCAGCTGGGTGTGAGGTCAATTGGAAGCGTTTTTGGCTTATGGACAAAATTATGGGATGGGATTCAAGTGATATGCATTGGATTTGACAGAAAAAAGTTTTGGGTTAGGATTCTGGATGCTATGTTACAGTGGAAAGCCTTTTCTTTTCTTTGGCCCTCTCTTCGTCTGTCTCTCTCTGCAGTGGATTGTTCTCTAACTCAATTCCAAGCCTCTTGATTTTTTTTTTTTTTGGGGTCTATGGAGCCTCAATGTTTTTAGTTCTGTGCTATTGAGCCACTAACTTTCCAATTTAAGGACATTGAATACTTGTTTAATGGCATAAGAGAAAATTTCGTCGGCAGCAGTTTAAGAAAATTTGAAAAATTGCACTACTGTTTTTGGATGTGGAAATTATTGAGGTTAGAGTAAAGGAAAAACCAATTTCCAAGTCTATGGGCTTTTCAAGTTTTGTCCATTGCGAAATGCAATTTTCTTAATGGTTTTAAACTGCCGTTAATAAATTTCTCTGTCTATCTGCATCTTTTCTTTTTTCTTCTTTTTTTAAAGTTTTGCCATTAGATAAGTCCTTAATGTCCTTGAATTTGAAAGCCTGTGGATTCAATAGCACACAATTAAGAGTAGGAGCACAATAGAAAAACCTTGCAAGCTTCATGGGCTTGAAAATGGGTTTTGCTTTTTCTTTATCATCATGGAATAGGTGTCTCCAGGTTTAAACCAGGATTTTCTGGCATTTTTGGACATGTATTAGATATTTTTTTTTCACCTTTACTTTCTACCTTACAAGTTTCAAACCTTTTATTCAGGGCTAGATTGGCATTGCTTTTTCTTGCTTGCTTTTTTTTTTTTTTTTTTTTATTTTCTTTTCCTTCTGTAGCTGCTTTTTGGTATCTGACTTTTGGGAGAAGTAGGGTAAATCATGCTTTCTCCAAAGGCAGGTCAAAGCAGAAACATTAAAAATAAAAAAATAAATTTCAAATTTTTAAAAGCATGGTGCTTCGGCAATGCCAAACTGGCCCTCAATCTTGCATTCATGAAGCTTATGCTCCGATATTATGTTTAAGGACACTGGCAAATTTAACTCAATAGATAGTTTTGTCATGGAACTTCTTGAAGCATAGTGAGAGAAATTCAATATGAATTGGGGTTAATTGGTTGAGTGCTGATCCTGTTAAGTCTAGAATGTACATTTAAATGGAATATGGCTGTTATGATCCCAAGCAAAAAGGGTATTAGTGGATATGTAGAGAGCATGATTCTGATGCTGGGGTAAATTTCTGAAGTAGATCATTTATCTTCGTGGGGGGCTTAAGGGATTCAAAGCTACTGATTAGGCTAATTTTATGGGAAGTCACTTTTCTGGGAAACATGTGATGGGAGAACAGTTTTGCTTTACACCATAATCTGTGTTTGACTTCTTTCCACTGTTGTTTGGGCTGATACCATTAGTCTCTTATGATCATTTTAGTTGAAAAGCCTGCATAGGATGGCAGATGTTATTTTTAAGCCAAATAACTGCATGCTGATAACGATTATATCTCGTATCACTCTTCTGCATTTCTGTATTTTTGTTGGTAAAATGTATACCCTGTTATTAACCTGTAAGGTTGAAAGGCTGGGTTACAATTTCACTTTACCAAGCATCACGCGCATACCAGCTAATGTCGCTTATTTCCTGTCATATATCTACTCATGTTTTAGTGGTTAACAGAGCTGAATGGTTTTACTTGTTAAATTTCTCAAACTAAACACCTTCGGGTAAAAATAATGCTTATCAGCAAGAGCGCTTTATTTACTGTTATTTTTGAAGTTTATTTTCTTTGATTGCAGAGTGATGTGTTTCTAATTTGTTCAAATGCAATGCAATATAATGCACCAGAGACCATATATCATAAACAGGTATATTTGGTCTTTTTTCCTCTTCTAAACTCTGTTGTTATTTTCTATCTTTCTAGCTATCTTATTATCAAATTATTTTGGAAAGGCA
Source organism: Reutealis trisperma (assembly GCA_947687605.1). Classification (NCBI taxonomy): domain Eukaryota; kingdom Viridiplantae; phylum Streptophyta; class Magnoliopsida; order Malpighiales; family Euphorbiaceae; genus Reutealis; species Reutealis trisperma. The sequence goes on from CANTUT010000019.1 coordinate 9,788,904, forward strand.
CGTGCCATCCAAGAGCTGGCTAGAAAGAAGTTCCAAAAGTTAAGGATTGACATTGAGCCCTCTGAGAAGGAGCTCAAGTCAGAACAGAAAACAAAACCCAACTTCTTGGCCAAGAAACAAATGAAGAAGCCTTTGAGCAGGGCAGTGCAGGAACCCGTGGGCTCTGATTTTTCTTCGGGTGCCACTCTAGCCACTACTGGTGATCTCCAGAATGGTTTTATTGCCACCCAAGCTAGTGGCTGTGACAGGCCTAGTAATGTTGACGGGCCTATAGAGGGTAACTGCCTGATTGATAATAATATGGAGAAAGCAGAAGAACTATCATCAGGTATGTTTAGTGATTTCCCGTGTGGTTGTGTTATGTTTTGAAGAGAACTTCCTAGGATTTTATTGTTTGTTTTTATCATGTTTAGAATCAGGTTGGAAAAGTTCTTTCTTATTGTCTTTGTGTGGACATGCAAAATTTCTGTTTAATAGTTTGTAGATTGTTTTAATGATGGATTGGAGTCAGTAATCGCAAGAATGTATGTTGGAGACTTTAATGCAGTTATTTCATGGAAAATTACTAAATGATATGGCTGTTTTTAATCTCTCTATCTTGACCCCGTGTTGTCTGGGATCATAATTCAGTAATGGCTTTTCAACATGGAGTGTCAATTTTAAGTATACTAAATATCTCCAGCAACATTGTTTTAAAAAAATCTAGGTTGCTAATGCTGCAATCCTTGGTCTGTGTCTTTCTTTATTGTTTTCTTTTAGGGAAGGGTCTCCTATCCAAGTTTGGGAGGAGGACATCAATGCTTGATGAAAATCGTCGTGCAACCTATAACATATCCAATCAACCAGTGGCCAGATCAGAATCAATATTTACAACATTTGAGGGTGAAATCAAGCAGCTGGTCGCAGTATGTAACAAAAGAACTGCTCTCTCATTTAATACTTGGTTTTTGTACTCACCTTGTTTTTAATTTCCTTGATCAGGTTGGCCTTCATGCAGATTATTCTTATGCGAGGAGCTTGGCTCGTTTTGCTGCTACTCTTGGACCAATTGCATGGAAGGTTGCTTCTCGGAGGATTGAGCAAGCACTACCTCCAGATTGTAAGTTTGGTCGTGGGTGGGTTGGAGAATATGAGCCGCTGCCAACTCCTGTATTAATGCTTGAAACACGTGCACAGAAAGAGCCTGTTTTGTTTACAAAATCACAAGCTTCTGCTGATGCACCAAAGAGTAACTTGACTTCAAGTACCCCAGTTCCTACCAAGGACAATCATGTAGGAGTTTCGCCTTTGGAAGGAAAGCCATCTTTGTTTCGTCCAACAAGTGGCTCTATATTAGAAGGAAGACCATCTTTTTTTTCTTCTGCTGGACCGAAACCAAGTACCCCTATCCCTGTTAATCCCGCTAATCAGCAGAAAAACCTTCCACCCAGGAATTTTGCGGAGGCTCAGAATAAGGCTTCAAAACAAGTTGAACTCAATTTGCCCCCATCAATTTATCAACATGATGCTGATGTTGTTCTAGAAAAGCAGCTTACCAACAATTCAGAAATGGCAGCTTCCAGACCAAGGGATATGCCGAAGACAGTGGGTCTGCAATCAGTGGCTTTTAAGCAGCAGGATAATAATGGAGTTGGTTCTGGCGGGTTGCCTAATGGAAAAGCTATTAGTTCCTCAAATAGTAGAATGATTAATTCACCTTCTGATGGTGTTCCAAATCAAATGGCCCGAGCAGCAACATTCTTTACACAGGGACAGGAAGCAGCTCTTAATGATCCAGTTGAAGTGATGAAAATGTCAGCTGAAAGAGCTCAAAAACAGCAGAAACCTTCGAATCAGTCCTCAGTTGATACTTCACCTGTTATGCCATCACTTCCACCGGCAAGAAATGATTCTAGCAATGCTGCTGTTGCTGCAGCCAGGGCATGGATGTCTATAGGTGCCGGGGGGTTTAAACCACCGACTGAAAATTCTATCACACCCAAAAATCAGATCTCTGCGGAGTCATTATACAACCCAACTCGGCAATTGCATCCACAATTCCCTCGAGCTCAGGGGCAGTTTTCCCTTCCTGCAGGGATGCAATTTCAGGCTGAGAAGAATAGCTTCCCATTTCAAGCATTCATGCGGCCTCCACCTGTTCATCCAGGAAATGAAGGGCAGTTCCAAAATAGACCTATGCTTTTCCCTCAATTTATGCCGGCTGACTTATCTAGGCTTCAAATGCAATCCCCTTGGCGAGGGCTGAATCCACATTCACAGCCAAAGCAAAAACCAGAGACACTTCCTCCTGACTTGAATATTGGTTTCCAATCTCCAGGATCTCCAGTAAAGCAGTCTTCAGGTGTCATGGTCGACTCCCAGCAGCCGGACCTAGCATTGCAACTCTGAGCATGGGTAAAGCTTTTCAGAGGAAGAACTGGAGAAATGATGAATCCTCCTGAGGTAATATTTAGCCTGGACTCAGGAATTTAAAATTTTTTTGTCCTCACACCTCAGGTACTTAAAAATGTCAGAAATCAGAAAATGCTGCTAGTTCATTGATATTATATATGAGAAGTCTCGGCTGCCTGATTAGGTGAGGATTTTAACGTGAATCTTCAATTCATAAAATGAAGATCCATGGCTGGGTTTAATCTGTATAGAGAAGGGATTTTTTGCAGTTGCAATCGATGAAATGACTCCTGGAGAATTCGCGGGAAGATAAAATTTTAATAGAGCTACTACATCTTTCTTCTTTTGCCATTGAAGATTGCTGACTTAGAACAGTACTTAGTATCTCTCAGGGAGTTTGAAAAAAGAAAAATTGAAAGAATTGTGCACAAGACCAGGATGATTGGATACTGATCTCTTCTCTAGGATTATCATCTATTGATCATAAATTCTAAATCAAATGAATCACACACATAAGTTTTAGTTATGCCCTTTGTACATTAGATTAAGGTGCTACTCTTTGATTCCTTTTAATGTGAATGCATTCATAATTTAGCTTCTTTTCATGGCGCCTATGTTGTGTACATGTGAACTTGAAAAGAAATTTTTCTGGTGGTTCCTCTCTACCTTTGCTGCTGTTATGTATACTTGAGGCCTTACTGTTCTGTCATTTCTTGCCATGAATTTAAAAAAAAATACGGTTTTGATAATTTTGGTTTGTATAATTACGTCAAAGCTCTTGAGAAATTCAATTTTTGGGGTTGTTTCAGACATAAATTATTACGTATATGTCTTGTATTTGATTTTTAGAAAAAATAAAAATTTATAGTCAGAAAGATTTGAATTGTTCGTGCAATGCACAGAGAATTGAGGTAGCAAATTTAAATGGGTAAAACACATGTCGGATTTCCTAATGTAAGCATTTGGGTGGAATCGATAATATTTATAACCTTTTGATTTGATTAGACGTTAAAATTTGAGATCCTACTAACAAAATTAGTCAAGCCACAGATTTTGTTCATATATATTTTTTTATTTTTAAAAATATTTAACATATATAAATTATTATTATTATTATTATTTTATTAAATTTAAATATTACATTACGATAATTTTAAATATTAATATAAAAAAATACATGGCAAATTTATTTTATGGACCAATTGAATAAATGATAAAAAATATTAAACATATTAATTCCTATAAATTACTTTTTGTTTAATCTTTTCTTTTCCTTTTTTTCAATTCTTTTATTTTATTAAGAATTCATTTGTTCAATGCTTAAAATTCAATTAATAAAAAAATTTATTATTACATTATCCTCAATAAATATTATTTTATTTTATTTGTAAATTTAATATTTTATTTTTTTTCTTTATGACAATTAATAAAAATTTATTCTTGAATTACTCTTGATTAACATAATTTTATTTTATTTGTAAATTTAATATTTTATTTCTTTTTTCTTTAAATTTCAATTAATTAAAAATTTATTCTCGAGTGACTTAATAAACATAATTTTATTTTGTTTAAAAATTTAATTTTTTATTTATTTTTCTTTAGAACATAATTTATAAAAAAATTTATTTTCAAGATACCCTTAATAAAAATAATTTTATTTTGTTTGAAAATTTCATATTTTATTTATTTTTCCTTAGAATTTAATTAATAAAAAATTTATTTCTGAATCACTCTTAGTAAATGTAATTTCTCATGTTTGAAAATAAATGTGAAAATTTTTTAAAAATTATCATAATTAAATTTTGTGTAATTATTTATAAAATAATTTTATATTATTTGAAAATTTAATTTTTTTCCTTTTTCTTATGTAGATTATTTTGTATCCATAATAATATTTCAACAAAATATATTACTATATAAGGTCTTGAGACATTTTTATATAATATTCAATATTGTTTCATGATAGCTAAATATAGAATAAGACAAAATTATAATTCAGTCCCAATTGTATTAAACGTAAAATAAGATAAATATTTATTTATTTTTGCTTTATTGTTTTGTCTTATCTTACCCTGTTTAAAAAAAAAAAAAATTAATTAATTAATTGTATATAAATAGAAGTTGGATCAATATCAACCCAACGAGAAGTCAAGGCCAAAATGTATACAAGGAAATATATATCCCATCATACAAAACGTTTGGTTTTAACAGAAGTGGAGCAAATACGATTTCTTTCATGCCCATTCAAATTATTAGTTGATACAACAATATAGAAATTTAAAGTAGTTCTTGAAACAGCAGTAGGAATCCCTCTAATCAAGCAGAAAAACCATGAATTGCAGATAGCAAGTCCCCTCCAAGAGGCACTTGCAAAGCAGCACACAAGCTTACCCCTGCAGCCATTGAATTTAAAACACTTATCCAAACCCCCAAAATCCTCCCCATAATATTCCACTATTCACTATCAAAACCTTTCGAATCCCCCTTAAACCTTGCCGGAAACTGCTGAAGTAAGTAATACGAACAAGACAAAGCTTCTTGACATTGCTCCATGACAATTGGAGACGGCCTAGCCCACTCCTGAGTCTCTGAAACAACACCGCCCAACCCAAAAAGAAACGTGCCAAGCAACCAAAACCGGACAATTTTCTTTTTCTCTTCACGATCTCCAGTCAAAATCATCAACTTCTCAAATTCAGCTTCCAGATCATCAAATTCCGCGTTAAAACCCAAATCCAGTTTCTTCTCGAAAAAATCTGCAGCACAACCATTGAAATCTGCGTCGAAACTCGCATCGGGATGTTGGCTTAGCCAATAATCACGAAACCATGTCGAAGTTTTCACCAACTCCCACCTCTCCGGAGAGAAATCTTCCACCTGACGGTACACGGCCGGTACAAAGAGCGGAGCATTTGGGCGGTGTGGATCTCTATCCCTCTACCAAGGCCATCTGCAACAAAATTCAATCAGCAACCGGGGAATTTCAAAAAGAAAATGCAAGTCAAAATTTTAGAAATACGAAGATCAAGATCGATGCTCTATCATGAAGAATCGGTTTAAGTTGATTGTTGATTGTCAGGTAAAGAGGGGAAAGAATAGTACCAGTTCAACTGGTGATGCAGCTAAAGAAGTTTTTATTTTTTTATTTTTTTAATTTTCTTTTATATATATATATTTTATTTATATAAAGTTTATGGAAAAATAAACGGGATTGCTTTTATGCTTTATGGGTTCCATGAAGCGACTTTTCCATACAATTTTTTCAAGATTTTCAAACTTAATTCCGTGTTTGAAACTAGTAAAAATAAAGAATCACGAGTTTGATTTTCAACCAGAATAGAATCGGAGTTTAACCAAATTTAAATAAATATTAAATATTATATAAAATATATTGATTTAATAAATTTTTAGTAATAATCACAAGAAAATTAAAATTAGTATATATTATTAGAATTTATAAATTAGTCATTAAAATAACATTAATCAAATTTTAAAATAATAATTCTATGCAAATTACTTATTTACAATATTAATATTGTATAATAGTAAAAATATAATTTTAAATCATAAATATTTTATGTATATTGATGTAAATTATTTTAAAGACATATATATATATATATAATCAGTTTAAATTTGACACAAATGGTTAACTTTAAGGATAATTTATTCCTAAGACAGATTCAATCATCGGATTGGTGACATTTTAAAATATCCGCCATATCGATTATCTATTGTCAAATCCTAAATTCTATGTATGTTTCTTGAGATGAACTGAATATTTAGGGGCTAACACGTGTTAAAGAGCGGTGTTAGCAAAATTAGTCTATATCAAAAATAAATAACAAGATACAAGATTTTATGACATGTTAAATCCTTCAATTTTAATACTAAATTTTAAGGTTGGATTTTTGAGTTCTTAATGAGAATAATTTAGTTAATTACTTGTTTAATCCTATTAACAATCAAATCATTTCCATAATTTCTCATATATATATATAGTGTTATAAATAAAATGGAGAAGAACATGAACAAATAATATAGAGAAGAGAATAGTTTTTCTAGTTGTTCCATTCAATAGTATTAAGCCCTTTATATAGAGTACAGAAGAGAAAGAAATAGGAAACTTTTTCAATCAGAAAAATACAAGAAATATGAAGTTTTTCCAATAAGGAAAATACAATCAATACTAATATGGAAACTAAAATATTCATATATATGGAAAGACATCAATCAAATCTTATAATATATCATAACATTCCCCCTTGATGTCTTTTACAAAGAATATGCCTCTTTAAAATCTTACTAAGGAAAAACCATGTGGGAAAAAAATCTTAGTAAAGGAAAAAAAGTACATTATTCTTGTAGGGATTTGCGCCATAACACTGCCTCGTTAAAAACCTTACTAGGAAAACCAAATGGAACAAAACCTAGGTTAAGAAAAAAAGAGTACAATGTATTAAAATCTCCCCCTCATGAAAATATGATTTCTATCAAATATCTCTTAGCTGACGCATGCTAATTTTGTTGACTAACTTTTCAAATGTGATTGTAAGGAGTGCCTTTGTAAACAAATCTGCCAAGTTGTCAAATCATATACTTAATGATATTTAAGTAATATCCACATATAATAATTTATTTGTAGTACTCCCTTAGGATATTACTTGCGCTATGAATATAACTCGTTAAAAACCTTATTAGAAAACCCAGTGGGAAAAAACATATCAAAGGAAAAGAGTATATTTCATGCACTATTTTTTCATTGCACAGATTGCCTAGTTAAAACCTTTGTCTAAGAAAACCCTGTGGGATAAAAATTTGACTAAGGAAAAAGAGTACAATCATATACTAATTCGCTCCCCCTGATGATGACAGATTTTAACACGGCGTATACTAATTGATGAAATGATGCCGTTTAAATACCATATTAGGTAAAAACTTAGTACACAAGTCTATTAAATTGTCACTCAAGCGAATTTGGTGAATATCTCTTCTGGAGCTTATGTATATACAAGAATTTGAGTGAAGTTTATGTCTACTTCGTTACCCTTAATATAACTACCTTTAATTTGTGCAATACAAATTGCATTATTCTCAAAATACAATGGGAGTATCTTTTAGTGAGGTACTTCAGGACCATAAAAATTTTTATAAAATTGCAGTACCACTATAAGTGAATACATAGCTAGTCTAAAATCTACCATCATAGAGACTAAGCAAATAACCAATATTCGCATGTAAACCAATTTCAAATATGAATTATAATATTAATAGTATATTGAAGATAACTTTTTACACCATTTTAATATCTCTTTGTAGGTGCAAAGTTATACCTAACTATAAATTTTTCTTACAAATGCAATATCAGGCCTGATGCAATTTGCAAGACACAAGAGTGCCTTATAGCACTTATATATGATACTTCAAGACCAAACATCTCTTTATTATCTTTTTTAGGTCTAAAAGGGTCTCTCTTCACTTCTAGTAAGTGGACCACCTATTGGTGTGCTTGAGGGAGAAGATTTATCCATGCAAAAATTGCTTAAATATCTTTTCCACATAAGTATACTGGTGTATTAGGACTCCTTAATAATCGGTCTGCAGGCCGATATAAAATTTCATTTCCTTTAAATTTTTCATCTCAAACTCACTTTTTAAACAGGTATATACTTATTTGAGTTCATTAGGAGTCACATTGATATTTAAATCAACTTATACTGCAATAATAACATATACCATTCTATGGTCTTTTATGAATACAAATGGACATAGTGTATTATTCACATATCTTTCTTTCAATAAGAATTTACTCAAATAATCATACCATATGTCCATATTGCTTTAATCCATACATAAATTTTTGCAATTTGATGAAATATATGTCACATGTTTAATGTGTATTTATTTATAATATACTTAGTCCTTCTGGAACTCTTATTACTTTCATAAGGCATACAATAAGCCTTTCATTAACTGCCATATTAATTAAGTATCGGAACATGATCATTTTCATAATAAGAGAATTATTTTTCTCATAGTCAATGATAGAATGAGTCTAACTCTACTTTAATTGCCTCATTCCATGATGATCAATCATGCTTATGCTAATATTCAGTTATACTTATAGATTATGGATACATATTTTCTCTTGTAACAGCAAAAGCTACTGTTGAGGCAAATTCATCGTCGACGATAATTAAATTTCTATCAACTCTTTCTTATATCACAAAATAATTAAGATCTCATAATTTTTATTTATATGATCATCAACTCTAAAAGCCATATCTGGAGGATCTAATTATTCCGTTGTCTCAGTCTGTGTCTCATAATTAGCTATAGCTCTTTGACTGAGATCTTCCTCTTCAGGAGGTTTCTCTTCAGGAGATTTTATGAGTGGCGCTGCTTTTCTTTTCCGCGGATTTTTGTCTTTAGTTCCAATTTACTATCCACGCTTCTGACGTGTAGTGAGATTGATTGATTTTCTATTTGTAATTGGAATCACAACCCTTGCTAGGGTATTAGTAGCTGTAATATGAGAGTTTGTCACTCTTTTAGCATCTATAAATGCATTTGGCAGTTAAGTTGCAATTTGTTGCAACTGTATTATTTTGTGAACTTCTGGTTCACTCTAACTTGTACATGGACCAAAATTATTTAAAGGGTTTTCCTTCTAATAAATTTCTCGACATTCTTTAGCACTGTAGGTGCTTTTCCTCCCCCTAATGTCGAAAAATATGCCTCATTAAAATAAATTCATAATCTCTTTTGTGGACCCATTATCGCACATTGAGATAGATTTAATATATTCATGGCACAGAAAAAATTTATAATTCATGTCCTTATACAAGTTTTAAGGGAGAGTATATATGATGTACACAACGGCATTCATGCCAAACTTTTAATTGTTGAACTATGAGTTCAATGCTTGAACTGCAGGTTCAATGCAATATATTGTGCATGTATACTAGGGATAAAACAGTAATTAAATAACTCATTATAATACACAACTTATAAAATCCTTGCAAATTACTCCTTCAAGGAGTTTACATAAAATCATCAATATTGAATTGAGTTGTATCCTCTATATGGGCGGTTCCTCTTTCAGAATCTCATGATTTACCAAATGATTTATAGTATTCACTTCAGGGAATACAGTTGTACTAGTGGGCATTATTTGATGATTTCTTGTTAGCAATTATTCTTTCAGAATTCTCATTATCTACCAAATGATTTATAGTATTCATTTCAGGGAATACAGTTGTACTAGTGGGCATTATTTGATGATTTCTTGTTAGCAATTATTCTTTCAAAATTCTCATTATCTACCAAATGATTTATAGTATTCACTTCAGGGAATACAGTTGTACTAGTGGGCATTGTTTGATAATTTTTTATTAACAATTATTCTTTGCAACTACTAGAAAAATAATATTTGTAAATTTTCACTTTTTATACTGCTACTACAGGAGCACGTAACTTTATTACCACACAATTTCAGCTGTGAAGTAATTTTAAACATGGTTGAATTATATTCTCAAATAGATTTCAAGTCTTGTAGGTGTAGATTTAACAAACCATATTGAGTTTATGGTAGTACCACATATTTCAAGTGATTATATCTATTTTTAAAACTCTTCTAAAAAATATAAAAATCATTAATAGTAAGATATTCAACCTTTAAATCCTCACTTAAATGAGGTTTAAGTAGATAATAGCTTTTGCTTTTGCTAGCATCTAAATGCATTTTATTATCAACAACTCACGTCAAAAATTATTTCCATTGAATTCAAGAGCATATAAAAATTATCAACCAAACTTTAATTCACTATACTTCACTTTATTTAAATAACTTAATTTGCATATATTTAAAATATATCTAAATAGACCAATCAGAAAATAAATTAATATTAATTTTAATAAATATTAAATTCATAATTTATCATACCAATGAAAGGTAAGCACTAATTATGCTTCTCTATACCAACATAAATCCAACAATGTATGCAATACGGAAATAAATTCATCAATTTATAAATTAACAAAACCATGTTACTTATATAATTTATATTAATCTCATCTCACATTTAAATCTCTAATTGTTTTCACATCAAATACACATTGACATAAGTAAATTCAAAATATATATAACACACACAACTTTCTTGTAGGCTATTCAACTAACAAATATATATATATATGTATGAGACATGTATTGTCCATAAAATAAATTTTGAGTTGAGATGTTAAGACCGAAAGATATGTAATAATATATACACTAGTAGAATCAATCTCAATTTAATGAATCAAGTAAACCTATTAATATGAACGCAAGATCATCATTTTTCCATAAAGCAAGTCAATCAATCAATAAATGAATAATTTAGGGTTGGCTTTTATGCCAAAAAAATTATAAGTCATGACTTTAAAACTATGCATAAAATGTGTTGTTATAATTAATAACCAATTAAAAGTTGCAATTTGATTGGTAAATCAAATAGGCCATACCCATCATTTCAATACATACAAACAACAATGAAACACCCAAAACAAAAAAATCAAAGTAAAAGGGTTTACCTTAATATTATGGCCATACGCAGGTATTTTATTGATATCCAATTTATTCAATGAGTGTAGCTTAAATCAAATTTATTAGTTATTTAGGAACATAAAATATTAATTTTTCAAGGATGTCTATTCTATTTATTTGATTACTCGAAGGAGTGACACTAGTATAAATAATTCTTACTCATAATGTTGAGGCCCATCAATTAATATTGTCTAATATAAAATCATAATAAAATCAGTCTTTTAAAGAATTGTAGACAATGCATTTAGTTCTTCAGAAACATTTAATGATTTTTTAATGAATTTGTTTATTTTAATTAGTCTTTCATGAACTATATAAAATATCAGTTTTTCAGGAACTGTAGAGAATATCAGTTTTTCAAAAACTGTAGAGAATACCAATTCTTCAAGAATTATAGGGAATACCAGTTTTTCAGGAACTGTAATTATTATTAGTTTTTCGGGAACTCATAGCTTAGTTATTTATTTAATTAGTTCTTCAGGAATTATAAATAATACTAGTTCTTCAGGAACTAGAATTTAAAATATAATACTAATTCTCTAGAAACTCATAGCTTAGTTATTTATTTAATTAGTTCTTTAAGAACTATAAATAATACTAGTTTTTCAGGAACTAGTATTTAAAATATAATGCTAGTTCTTCAGGAACTAGAATTTAATTGATTAATCATTAAATAGTATATCAAATCTTTATAAATCTAAAAAAAAATAATTTGAAATAAATGATTGTAAGAGAGAAGAAAAAAAATGATTTTTTCAAATTAATTAGCCCAATATGTTCAAACGATTTCTTAAAAAAAAAACGATTTAGTTTTTTTTTCTTAAAAAAAATGTATTTGATACATAAATAATAATAATAGTAATTAATTAGACAAAAATTGTTTACCATAAATCTTGAATTTTATTTCTTCAAATTTTTCGCCTTAGCTTGGTTGTAGCAAACCACAAGCTATCTAAAATTATGAACAATATTGTAGAACGATTCGTACTGATAACGTGTTATAAATAAAATGGAGAAGAACATGAACAAAGAATATAGAGAAGATAATAGTTTTTCTAGTTGTTTCATTCAATAGTATTAAGCCCTTTATATAGAGTACAGAAGAGAAAGAAATAAGAAGCTTTTCCAATCAGGAAAATACAAGAAATATGAAATTTTTCCAATAAGGAAAATACAATCAATACTAATATGGAAACTAGAATATTTATATATATGGAAAGACATCAATCAAATCTTATAATATATCATAACATATAGCAATTTGTATCTCCAGTGTCAAAAATCAAATATTTCCATAATTTCTCATATATATATATATATGGCAATTTGCATCTCAAATGTTTAAGGATTTTAAATAATGTGATATGATGAATTCTTTTTTAATACATAAATAACTTTAATGTTAATATATATTATAGCTAAATAATTCTGTTTTTTATTTTCTTTTGTTATGGAAATATAGGTATCTTATTAAAACCTATGCTAATTAAGTTTTTCCTCCTCAACTTTATTTCTTATTCAACTAATGTAACTGATAACTTGTAAAAGATATTTACTCATCGAACTGCTACTGTCAATTGATTGTTTTCCTTTTAACTGTCTGCAGGGACAGATAATAATGAAGATGGATGTTGATTTTTCCGGCGGATCCTCTCTAATACTTAAGTTAGATTCTGATGGAAAACTATGCAAATCACAGTTGTATGAGGATAATGTACATCTGTCTATACAGTTGTTTACCGTCATATTAGGAGTAGTAATTACTTTTGCAGATTTCATTATAGAGAATAATCGTATTTGAATGATTGTGAATACCTCTTCCTTGATCTTGGTAATAGCCTTTTCCAGCGACAACGTTAAAGTCCCAGCCCTCTTAGACAACAGGAATTTGCTGCCGCGCAACTTGCTTTTTGTGCATTGTTACTATTTCTTTCTCACAGAAACTTCTATATTAATTTATTAAAAATATATTTCTTTACTTTGGTTTGTACAAGCTAGTCATTTACAATATTTTTATAAAAGAAAAATTTTCTGCATTTATATATATATACAACTTCATGATAATTCCCTTAAAAAAAAAATTCATGATAAAATTAGTAAAATCAAAATCTTAATATCTAATTACTGAATAGAATTAGAAAAGATAATAATTAACACACTTAAATGTCATTTTTTTTCTCAGAAAAAATACTAGGAAATGCCACTTGATATATTCATCGTTTATTAGTCTATCAAAAATCACTCTCTCCGATTAAAAATATCTACCGTTTAATATTTTAATATACAAATTAAAAAGCTATTAAATTATCATAATTTAAAAGTAAAAAAAATTAAAATATCTTTTTTTTTTTTTATTTTGGTGTGGAGATATAAAAGTAATATGCAAATGTTTACTGAGAAATAATAGGAGTATAAAATTGAAAAAAAATAATAAATATTTTATTAAAATCCTAAAATCACAGGTGTTTTAGAAAAAAATCTATAAAATAACAGATATTTTAAAACGGACGAAATATGTTTTATTAAGCCACGGAATTTTCTAAAATTTCATGAAAAATATGGATATTAATAATAATATATTATATTGTTTAATTATGAGATATACTTATATGATCAACTAGTGATACATAATTAGTTTATATAGGCATGTTTTAATTAATTAAGTTTGAAAAGAAGAAATTAATGTTAATAGAAAGTTGAATCCAACTTTAAGTTAATTTGACTTCCAACGTTCAAACTTAAATTCGACTTCTTAATTATTCCACAACACGCATCCATATAACATCACCTAATTCTTTTTATATGCAACTGTTTTTATAATTGGGAATTGGATTTGTTATGATTCAGATGAATTTAGTTTGATTTGAATAGATTGGATTTGTTTTTAAATTTATTATCTTGAATTTTAATTTTTTAAAAACTATTAATTTTAAATCGTTTTAAAATTTTAAATTAATTATAATCACTAACAAATAACAATTTAATAGCTCAATTTTTCATTTTTTTCTATTTCCAATTTATTCTTTGGCAAAAAAAAAAAAATTACTTCCAATTTATTCATTTGTAATAATTTTGGTTAATTTGCAATATACAACATTACATTTCTTAAAACTGTTATGCAATATATAATAAAACTATTAAATCAAACCAAGAATGAATTAAATTAGAGAATAGTGAATATATAATTTTACCTTATTACTTGAAATAATAATAATAATAATAATAATAATAATAATAATTGTTATTTATGATGAAATACAACTTTTACAATGAAAAATTAGAATTATTCACCAAAAATTTAAGTTTCATCACAAGTGGTAGAGATCCTAGAAAAAGAAAATCAGAAAAACCCACTTGCAAAAACAAATTTCTTAGCCTAAAAGGCTATTCATTGTTTGCAAAAATAATAAATAAAAAAAAAAAAAAAAAGGATTGCAAATACATATATCTCTTATTGCAATCTACATATCTATTATAATTCATGAACGGCAAAGCTACAAATCTGAACGTACCCTTCTCATTGACAGAGGAGAAAATGAAGGAATCCAATTATTATTATTATTCTTATTAGCCTTATTGGATTTTCTTTTCTTGCCAAATTCTCTGCGATCATTTCTCAGAGTACAAACATCCCCTTCACATACATATCTCTTGGAAGGACCTGATTCTGTGAAACAGCTCCAGAAATTTGGGAGCAATGCCATCTCCAAAACCTAATAACTATAATTCTGTCTGTTTATAAAAGTTTAATCATACATTTATATTGCAAAAGGTCAAGGTTGGTGTGCCAGAATTGACTATATTTATTTATTATTCATTAGATACTATATTTTATTAAGTTTTTGACAACTCAAAATCAAAGCAAAAGGTTTTGGTGTCTTTGCTAAAAACCACACATTTTAATAGCAAATAATAAACACCACGTTATAAATACGAGGACTAGGTCTTGCAAGTGTCGACATGGATTTTTAGGATTTTTTTTTTCACTTATTTTGTTTTTTATTCTATTTTTTCTTTTCTTTACCTTATATTGCAAAGTACTCTCTCTGCCTGAAAAAAAGTATCTATTATTCTTTTTTAAAATATAATAAAATATTTACTCACTTTAAAAATAGTTATATATATTTATTTATTTTATTTTTATTATTTAAAAGATGTATATTTTTAAAATTAATAATAAGTGTAATAATAAATGCGTATATGTAAAGATATAAATGAAAAAATAAAATATAATTTATGAATTGGCAAACAATCAATCATTTTTTTAAAATAATATGAGAAAAAAAGTAAATTTTTTTGAAACGGAAAAATATTATTTTTCATACTATGCATTTAGTTTAAGTTTCCAGGTGTGAAAACTCCCTAAAGAATTGTCGTGTGGAAAATGACGCATTTGAAAAATGTAGTATTTTTTATTGTTTTTAATTATTATAAATTAAGAGCTCTATTTCAATTTCTAATTAAGTGCATCTGTACTTTCCATAGCATATATTAGCTGACTGATACAACGATGGCTATAAAATTGACAATAACCATATAAATTGAGCTCAATAGGCTAATAGCTATTGGCGACTGGGGAGAGATTGAAATTCAAATCCTATTTTTCTAGACATTTACAGATGGAAATTTTTTTTTATTTTTTTTATTGTTGAACTTTTTTTTATGAGATAGAAGAAATTATTCTTATTCATAAAAATAAATAAATTAAATGGTTAATAGTAAATAAAATATAAAATTTTATAAAAATATAAATTATGTTCTTGAATCCAAATTTAAATTTTAAGGATGATATTCTTCATAAGTGAAATACTAGGGCTACAGCTAGTTTTTTTTTTTTTTTTTATTATTATTAATGGGCGACAGTCCAATTGAGAAAGAATGAGATGAGACGGTTAGGTTTTCTTTAGGATTCGAGTTCTTTAGTTTTTATTTATTTATTTATGTTGAACTAGATTATGAAGATCGATTTTTTAAGTTTTAAACTTTTAAGAAATTAGGAGTTTTTATTACATCAACCTATAAGTATTAATTAGGATTAGGAAACCCTAAATAAAAAAAAATAATTCTTATTTAAAAAAATTGATGGTGAAGTTAATTTTAAAATCATTCTTAAAATCCAATGCTTAGGAGTTTTTACTACATTAACCGATTAATATCTTAATTAGGATTAGGAAACCCTAAATAAAAAAAAAATTAAAAATTGATGATGTGGCTTTACCAAAAGTCAATTTTAAAATTATTCTTAGAATCTAATATATTAGTAAATTATATTCTAAATTCGAAACTATATACACTATGGATCCAATAGTAAAAAGCGTGTATTTTGCTAAAAAATTTTCAATGTCGCAAAAAATAAAAAGCAGCGTATAAAAGTAAATAAGACAATATAGAGCATGGAGGGTGCAATTTCCATTTTTTTAAGGGAATTATCATGAAGTCGTACATGTATAAATTCAGAAAATTTTTTCAATTATAAAAATATTCTAAAAAATTAAAACGGCTAACTTGTACAAAGAAAAGTAAAGAAATATATTTTTAATAAATCAAAATTCCTTTGCAAATTCCTTCAATTCATCTGCAAAATCTTCCATTCTGTTATAAAATCTCTGATTTATCTCTTCTCTATTGTAAAATCTTCAGTTTTAGTGCGAACATATCAAAATTCTCAATATGCATCATCAATATTATTAATCTACAACAATGATTCTTTGAAAATTCATTATTTTCTATTTATTTTTTTGTGATTTTCAAATTAAATATGATATTTTTGTTGAGTAAAAAACTTTTCACTGTCTTTGTTTGCTCTGAAAAAATAATTAGATACAAATATTATTATAAGAGTAGCATGTTCATTATATAACTTGCAAGTTTATTTGAAAATATTTAAAAGTTCGTTGGAATACAATGACAAATTTGTTATTTTTGCAATATTTAATACTCATATTACTTATAAGTGGTGAATATAATTATTATAAAAACTATATTTGATAATGAATTTTCAATGAACCTATACTATATAGCTAATGAATTTACAGTTTATATTTAATGAACATATAATTTATCATATATAAATCAATGTAATAGTGAATCATAATATTAGTATAACTGATAAATTTATATTTCAGAAATGATGTATTACATTATATATTTGATTAATCTATAAATAGTAATAGTAGTAGTGGTAATAATAATAATAATTATTGTTGTTGCTACCGTTGCTGTTGATGTTGCTGTTAAATAATTAGAATGTGATTTTAAAAAAAAGGAAACACATTCAAAAAATAATATTAATTTTTATTATTATCCATATAATTATTCTCTATTAAAAAAAAAAAGCAGCAAAAATTTAGGAGAAAAAAGATCCAAATGTAGCAAAAATTAATAAATTAAATAAAAAGAAAAAAGAAGATTTCACTATATATATATATATATATATATATATATATATATATATAAATGATGCCCTTTTGCTTGAAGTTAATGATGAGCGTGCTAGACATTCTTATGGGTCTCACCCTGTACCTAACTTATAATAAAATAATTGTAAAAAAGATAAAAGGACAATAATCTATTAAAGAACTTGAATTTACTGATATAATTTCACTAATTGTCATACAAGATACTAAAAGAAATATAAAATTGCAACTTTTGGTTTGTATTAATGTAAATGAGTCCATTAAATACAATGGTTTTGTAATGTATAGACACATTGAAAATAAATGACAAAAGCCAAGAAGATTGGAAATTTTGACAAAAAATAAAAACTGTAAAAGTTTGAAAGATTGATTGACTTGTAGTCTGAATTGTTGTATGATAATTGTTTTGTGTCTCCATAGGAGTCTTATTGCTTTTTTAGTCTTTGGGAATAGTGGGTTTCTACATTTCAACTCCATTTCCTCTATTAAGCCACCCTTTTTATTCTTTTGCTTTAAGCTGCACTTAGCCTCCGTGTTTCATACTAATGGGTTATTTTTACTCTGAATATGTTAGTCCCACGTTCAACACTTCACTATTCACTTTCTCTTCTATAAACTTATAGAATTTGTTAAGAATTTGACTTATTCTTTCAAAAGTCTACTGAGTACTTTTTTTCATGAGCTCCAAATCCTTAATTATTATTTAGTTTAATAATTCTCAGTCCATTATAAATATAATCCCATATATATATATATATATATATATATTCCAACACACCTATTCCCCAAAGGTGTTTTTGTAGGCTCTAGACATTAGGAGCCAGCGATCTTTTGAATAGCAAATGCATGGAAAAGTCTGCCACCATGTTTTGGTTTAAAGTACAAATATTATTTTTCTCAAAGAACATGGGCAATGGAGATAATGAATGATTTCCCTACACTTTCCAAGTCCAGCTTCAATAAGATTGAAGGAACTAATGACTGTAACAATCTAATAAGTAGCACGAAATTTGAAGTAATCGCTTAAACTTAATCAATTAATTAATATGTGAAGGAAGAATAGAAATATTGTCATATATGCTGCTTGATCAACATTTCCTTCCCTTGTTTGAACTTTTATATTCCCTCTTTCCTCTTATTTATTTATTTACAATGAGTTTTATGGACTCCTTCTAGCTTTTTAAGAGATAACCTACAAGAAGTGAAGTGTATATTGGGAAAATTTTTGCCCATACTATGAGAAATAGACCTTATTTCTTTATTCTAATTCAGGCCTAATTGCAGGGCAAGAAACAGAATAAGAATCCTTAAGGCTTTCTATTTTGTCTCAAGGCATACGTGAAAACTGAAAAATCAAGTTTGTGAACCTCAACAACAACAACTTCTTCATAATTGAATCCATCAAATTGCAGTGGTGGTAGTTCTATAATCTCACATGTAATGGGATTCCAAAAGAAGTGGCGATACGTAATTATCAGGAAAAACACACCAGCCATGACATGAAGTCTAGCAAACGTTATCATGCAACTCGAGAATTCTCCTATATATACTGACTCTTTTGGGGTATGATATGGTCAAGAATAAGGTCAGTTCTTGTTGTCATTGCCATGACAATAAACAAGCCAAGGGTACGGCCCTGTTGGTTCATGCGGGCGTTGATCTTCAGTTCTATTATTTTGCATGATCTCTTGATTTTTATTCATAACTAAAAGTAATTAATAATTTGATGCAGAGGAAAAGAGACAATTAATTACTAGTGGTAATGGAGTAATTGATCTTAAGCTCCAAAATAAGTAAAAACTTATAAATTAATTTTCAATTGAATTGAAAGGTGAATTTAGTCCTATTTTAGTAAAATCAACAAAATTATAATTCATAACTTGACCAAGTCTTTTAATCCATTTTAGAATAACATTAATATCTTACCTCATCTCAAGTATCATAGTTGTAAAGGATAGAATTTAGATAAAAAGGAAGAATATGAACATGATTTGGAGTATTAAATAAAATACATAATTCCCTTAAAAAAAATTGTTAATAAGAAATTAATTTAATGGGCAAAAGTAATTGTTATCACATCATTTGTTGTTTCAAATCTTCATAAAACAAAATTCAAATGAAATAAGAGTATATATAAAGAAATAGTTGAAAAATTGGTCTTATTACACAAATGTGTCAAATGCCATTAAAAATCATGTTTTGTAAGAAATATATATATATATATATATATATATATATATATAATTAAAAAATAACACTTTAATTCAAGATTTTCTGAATTCATATTTTAGTCCTTCAAAATCTTCTTTTTATTTTTAGCATTTAAAATCTCCTTTTTACTAACAATATTAATTATTTATGGAGATATATACATTGTTAAAATTGTCAATTGTCAATGATAAAACTCAATTTAATTTTTAATTAATAAAAAATAATCTTAATAGAAGAGTAAATTTGAGAGATAAAAAGTGTAAATATAAAAATAAAATAAAAATAAAACAGAAAATAAAGCGCCTAATAGGGTCCACCATTGAAGTAATGGGAAGTACCCGGAAAAATCTATCTTCTATCTCCTCCTATTTTCTCCTCTACAAAGCTGTCATCTCTCCAACTTCTAACCCTTTTGTGGGTCTTCATTTTCCCCCATACCCCACCAAACCAAACCCCATCCAGAAATTATTTTTCCCATCTCCCCACAAGCACCTAAAGCCCTCTCTTTCTTTCTTTCTCTGTCTCTCTCTCTTTTGTAATCCCATATCAAAACCATTTTCTCAAGAAAATTATTATAACATTCAAGAAAATCCCACAAAATTAACCAGAAAAAGATTAAAAAAAAAAAAAAGGAAAACAGGTAATGGCATGTTTTTGCCTAGACACAGGAGAGGATTCAAATTCTCATCCAAACAAGAAAGAAACACCATCTTTTCCTTTTGTAAGGAATATTGATTTTTGATCCTTTGGGTCTTAACAAACGTAGAAATATATAATAACAAGAACAAATAAACAACTACAAACCTTGTTTTCATTTTAATTAGGGAGTAACTTTCTAGATATATATACATTATAAGACAGAGAGAGAGGGCGGTGGGGGAGATTTTTTTTTTTTTTATGTAAAATTTTCTTTTGGTGGGGAAGATGATACCCACCAGCAACGCCTGCGGTAGCGAAGTTGGTGGTGGGTCTTCTGGATCAGAATTAATGGTGGAGATGATGCATGTTCCTATTCATAATAGTGAAGGTAAACATGGTAATGGTAATGGTGGTGTTGATGTCAACGGTGAGACCCTTTTAAAGAAAGGGCCATGGACGGCGGAGGAGGATGCTAAATTGGTGGAGTATGTGAGGAAACATGGTGAAGGGAATTGGAATGCGGTGCAAAGACATTCTGGATTGTCTCGTTGTGGCAAAAGTTGTAGACTTCGTTGGGCTAACCACCTTCGGCCTAATCTCAAAAAAGGGGCCTTTTCACCCGAAGAGGAAAGGCTCATTGTTGAGTTACATGCTAAATTCGGCAACAAATGGGCTCGCATGGCTACTCTGGTATTTATTTATTGTGATTCAATAGTTTAGTTTCTATTTTTCAAAAATAATCTATTTAATTCAGAAAGTTTCAAATTGTTAACTATTTAATATTTTTATTCAAAATTAAATGATTTTAAGTGTTATTATGAGAAAAAATTTAAAATCATTTTCCCTCAAATGCTAGTCTTTTAAATTAAGCAAAACTCTACCTTAAGTACTGCTATAGGAAGACTTATGGCTGATGTAAGAAGATAATTTAATACTTAAAATCATTTAATTTCAAATTAAAGAATTAACATTTTTAAATTTTAGAAATTAAATAAAAAAATCATTTCTTTTTTTTTTTTTTTCCTACAGCTTCCTGGACGAACAGATAATGAAATCAAGAATTATTGGAATACAAGAATCAAGAGACATCAACGCCAAGGCCTTCCACTATATCCACCTGATATCCAACCCCAGCAACCACCGAGTCCCCACTTCCACCACCTTAATTCACCACCTACTTCCATCACCCCAGTGACCTCTATCGCCTCTTTCTCTTTCCAAACAAATCATCTTCCAGCTCAAAACACCACCACCACCACTCCCACCTCTGCTACCCCTCCTCCTCTCTCCCCTGCCACTTCAACTAGTTTTCCAACACTCCCACTTTTTGACTTCTCTCAACCTCAACACCACCACCACCACCACTACCATCAAAACAATGATAACCTATCTTACCCTCATCACCACCACTCATCTCACTCCACACCCACCACCCCAACCTCTTCTTTTTCTTTCCAAACTCAATTACCATCCCCTACTCATGCCCATCCACACACTACATCTTCTACACCTCCTCCTCTGTCTCCTCCTCTTTCCTCTCCTTCTAACACTGCTTTGCCACTTTTTGACTTCACCATCCCCAGAACTCCTCCTATCCTCCAAACCCCTATACGTTTCAAACGCTTCTCTTCCACTCCTAACATGGCCGCCCTTGTTAACAATAACCCAACTTCTACATCCAGTATTAGCCCAAATTCTCACTTCTCATTGCCTTTATCACCATTGCCCCCTGTTTCAGCATCCAACACTCCTCCTCTGGCTTACCAAGTCCCTTCCTGCTTTACTAGCTTCTTAAACAGTAGCAATAGCAGCAGTGACTTCCATGATGAGTTACAGAAAGAAAATCAAGAAATGTGTTCACTTTTGGCTGCTGTAACTCAGCCAGAGCTCCCTTCAAGCCAATTATTATCAACAACTAACCAAAATAGGAATTTGGGGATTGGTATTATTCCTGCTGGTGGCAAGTTTGGTAGAAGAGCAATTAAGAAGAAAATTGGTAATTCTTTTAAAGATAAGTTTAATGGCAAACTTGGGTTTGCATTGGAAGATCTTTTGCAAGAGGCTAAGGTATTCACAGAATGTGGACAGACTTCCATAGAGCAGAGTGGTTTGATTTTGCAGGAACACAGGCCTAAGCTGCCCATATCTGAAGGGTTTGGCTCACATTGGGATCAATCCAATTCTGTTCCTTTATCTCCAGGTTAACTTCTAGCTATTTTTGGTGCTTCTTTGTTGTTTGATTTTTTTTTATATAAATATGTTATTAGTACTATGAATGATTCAAAGTTCCTACACTTGCTCTGCTTCAACTAGGAATGGAGCCGAAACTTGAAGTTGCAAACCAACTCAACACCATGCCTGAAGACTTAACCAAGGTTTTGAACATACAGGCTGAGTTGTATAGTGATAGCGCAGATATCTCCAATGGGCAATCTTCAGGTATAACAGATGATAATATTGGGTTTGACATGCAGCAAATAGCTTCATTATTTCCCCCAACAGACCATGGCAGGAACCTTGGTTCTTGTTCTTGGGACAACTTGCCAGGAATTTGCTAATAAGAGTGGCTTAGATAATTGCCACTTTTGAGAGAAGAAATCAGAGAAGGCTTTTGAGTTAATTGTGCATTTTGGCTTTTTAATTTATTATTTTATTTTTTTGTACTGTATTGAAATTGAATGGGGTTTGTTTTAGCAATGATGCTTTTTTAAGTATCTGCTATTGCTCTTTTATTAAGGTTTTAAACTTTATTATATCTAATTATATCATACATAATGCTTTAATCATGTCTAACTATATCAAGCTTTTAAGCTTGATATCTAAACTATAAAACATGTTTTTTAAGTATCATCAAACATAATGTTGATGCATCTATCTTTTATTATCAAGAGAAATCTTTCATTTCACTCGTGTTTACTGGGAATCTTAGCAGGTTCAAGTTATATGAATAAGATTAGCAGTACAATCATAGAAAGAAATGCTACTAATTCTTAACTGTGGATCTTATTGTATTTGCTAAATCAGGAGGCTAAAAAAGGTTTAAAATAGTATACTTTCGCTCTCAGCGCTCCGCTACATTTCTCTCTTTTGGCTTTCTTTCAAGTACTACTGCCTACAAAGAAGGCAATTACTATTAGTGAGATTCGAATCCTATCATCTGAATACAGCTTTGCAACGAACTTTTACATTATATTTCACGTTTTCATGATTATAGATTAATTATATTTATATGTATAGTACTGTATTTAACTTTGTTCTTTGTATAATGCATTCCCCTCCAACTGATACACACTGCAGAAGTTATTGTTTTGGCTCACTCGAGAGTGACTGCAGTTAAAATAGTTGAGAAACTGAAACAAGAACAATTGTTGGTAAGTTCGATCCAATCTATAAAGGTGTTTTGTGTCCGCGAAACACCTGTTGGTGGAAAGTATATCGTACATCCAATGCACATTTGCAGGCATCAAATTAAATATTAGTCGTACATCCATAATTTAAGAAGCAGTTTCATAGAATTTAAACATTGTTTGTCTCATGGGAAGAGAAGAAAGCCAAGAATTTACATCTCTTCATTGTTACCTTAAACATTTAGAGCCATGATCTCAGCTTGACTGCATCTTCATTAATTCTCCAAATGTGTTCTCGCCGCTATAGGTCATATACAGGAAGCCATCCTCATCTTTGTTTTCCTCATAAATTGCAGACATCATGGCAGCTGTGGTGATGGAAACCATAAATAAGTAATTTACTGGATAGATAATAATAATATTATTACAAAAGTATATAGGATAAATTACACAATGAATCAGTTTATCTTCTCACCAGTTGGAGGCAAAACATTCTTGACAAAGATGAATATGGCCTTCTCAGCGCTGAGCTTTATTCTCTTCCGAACCACATAAACAAACTGACCCACAGTCAAATCAGCTGGAACCAGGTATCTGCATCCAAAATGATACGAGCATAAATATCCTAAAGCCAGAAAATATGGTTTAAGATGCAAACAATAATTATGTGAACTCCTATAGCAAGGAAACATTTCAGCTTCAGTCCAGTAAGCAGGCAACTCTTCAAAAATTACTGATACCTTATTCGACAGCTTTCCTTTAAGTGCACATCCACCCACCCGCAAAAGTTTAGACATTTATGGTGTAAGAAAATCATCAAAATCTCATAAAAACTACTCTAGTGTACCTCTGAAGACAACCATGCTGATTTCCACATTCAAAAAAGACAATGTCATGTACCATGAAGCACTGGGAAATCAGAGTTTTCACACAGAAAAAAAAGACTATAATTTGATGAACTCTTAAGGGAGAAAGTTTCTCCTTGTGAGAGACAAGCAGAAAGATGCTGATGAAGAAATCAAAATGGGAACGCAGCTTGCAAACTATAAAAGAAAATTTCTCTAAAATCATTACTCAGTTTAGCAATGTCCATACCTTTCTACAATCCAATGCTTCTAAAGCACTGTACCTTGGGCATTGACCGATAGAAGGTTAACTAACATTCCTCTGCATATTCAATGCATGAGTTTAACTAGCTTCTCTTACCATAAACCTATTTATTATAGTGAACTTGCAAGTCTAGCTTCCTTACAATAAACCTACTTATTATGGTGAAATTGCAAGTCATGATGCAAACCCCAAGATGTACACATAACACATGTAAATAGTTAAAACAACAAATAAGAAAACGCAAACAAAGGCTATTAAGAAGCAAACTGTAATGCATGAGAAAAAACCTAGTTCCAAATAGCAAAGACCATGTAATGATTAAATAATACTTTGACTGATAACAGACATATTAGAAGAGGAAAAAAAAAAATCAGACATTACTAACTTCTTTTTGTCAATGTCAGGTATGTCACTTCTTTCAGCCCTCTCCACAATAACCTATGTAACATAAAAAAAAAAAAAAAAAATGGCAGGTGAACACAAAAAAATTACAAGTATATATTCAGATTACATCATTGGTGAACAAAATATGACTTACTGGTATTCTATCAGGATATTTCTCCCTAATACGGGCAGATTCTGCCTGCCTCCTTTCTAACATATATTTAAGAGGAAACAAAAGAACACAGTTTAGCTATAAAAACATAAATAAAACGGGAGAAACTAGTAATTATGACTAAAGCAGTGTTGTGTAAAAAATTGGATTGCTTCTCTTAAACAGAAAAGTCCAATAAAAAGTTGCTAAATAACATATATGAGTGAGTAATAGGGCCTCCTTCAATAATGGAGCAAATTTTAATGCAAAATGTAATTATTGCCCGCATTAACAAATATATAAATAAATAACAGACACAGTAGTATAGTTTACACACAATGTTCCAACTCTTTCATATATATGGTTGTCAAATCTTAGACAAGGGTTACTTGTTACATGAATTGTTATGCTAACTGGTAAGTGGAAGAGGAACATAACCAGAACATGAATGGATGCTAAGTTATATTGATTATGAAACGCGATAAAAAGGCAACTATAATGCCATGGTTTCTTAGAGAAACAAGAAAAACCAAGAAAATTGGTGCTTCCGATACTGGTCTTTCTTTATTTGATTGCTCATTAGTCTACAATTCAACATTATAATTAAGATTTTATACAGGTGGTAGTAGTATATCACTATACAATTCAACTTATAAGACACCACCATTACCAAAAATCCAAACATGATCCCCAGAAATAATGCACAATGTATTTTCCCTTACATATTCTCGCAGGAAATACCACAAAAAAGTAAGCAAAAAAAATTATGCACTTTAACTACTCATCTTCCATCATATTAACATACAATTCAACTTTTATGCTAGAGATCAAGCTACAATTTGACAAACTCAGTGATAATTAAACTAAAAAATACACCAATGGCATAATTGAACTAAAAAATCAAATCAATCACGAGATCAAAGCACACCCCAGATATGAATATCAGAAAAACTTCAAAAGCCCAAATTTCATGCAATAAGAGACCCAAATTAAATAAAAGGTCAACTCGGGTACTATCTTCTTTAACTAGCAGATCAATACACGATTGATATTGAAACTGTAACAAGACCAAAATTCTTGCACTATTGATCTTTAAAGCAATCTTTGTCAAAAACACCAAAAAACCAGGTCACAAATTCAAAATTAAACACAAAAGAGACCTAAAAAATCAAAAGAAATAGATCAATCAACAATTCTACACAGAAATTTACAACATATAAATAGTGAGAGAAAGATAGAGAAGGACCCAGAGGGTGTTCCAACTTGAAGGAGCTCTTGGCCATGGCTTGTGAAGTTTCTTTCTCGTGCTAATCAGCTAAAAAAGGTTTTGTCGTCTTCTTTTTTTTTTTTTTCCCCTCAAAAATAAGGTTAAGAAAATGGTGGTTCCAGAGATTTAAATAAAGCAATAAATTCAATGAGCGAAATTAAAGGATATTTTTATTAATTGATTTGTTTGTAAAACTTTAATATTACTTTTCTGAAAAACGACAGCGTTTCTTTTTTCTTTTATTTCTTTTTTTAATTTTTTTTTAATTGAAAGTGATCATTGGATAACTCTTATCTAGAAATTCGATAAAACCAAATTATTTGATTTTGATTATATATCTTATCAAGAGAAAGAATTGAATTAGTTAATTAACTAAAATTATACTATTATATAATTATAAATATTTTTCGAATTTCTTGTCACTTTATTTTTTTTATTTTTTTAAAAAAATAAAAATAAAAAAAATAAAAAGGATGTTGGTAACTGAAATCTTAAAGATAAGGTCAGATTGGGATCTTTGATGATACTGAAGAATTATTACTCATTTGAATTAGCAAGTTTAACAAAAAGAAAATGAAAAGAAAGGAATGCTAAAATATTTTCTAAAATTTTTTATTTCAAAATTTAATAATAATTTACATATGGATGATTTTCCCTTTTAATTATATATATATTATTTAATTTGCATACTTGATTTACACATCTAGAACTATAACCCAATCCAACACAAATATATAAAGAAATCACAAATATTTACTGCATCAAACTCGGTAACAGTCATATCCAAATCTTAAGGAGGAGCAAAGCAAGTTTCAATATGGAGAGTTGGCCGCAGTCAGAACAGACACTAGAATTTACATTTTTGTTTATTGCCTTATCAAACTCCTAGTTACATGACTTCATCTTGAGTGCACTCAGAATGCTTCGCTCCAAATGTGTTCTCCCCACTATAGGTCATGTACAGGAAACCATCCTCATCCTTGTTTTCCTCGTAAATTGCAGACATCATGGCCGCTGTGACAATAGACACCATAGAAAGGTCAACCATTTGAATGAAGAAAATTTGTATTACAGGCATAAATAAATAGGATTGCTAAAACAACAATTATATCCTTCTCACCAGTGGGCGGCAAAATGTTCTTGAGAAAGATGAATATAGCCTTCTCGGCACTAAGCTTTATTCTCTTCCGGACCACATAAACGAATTGGCCAACAGTCAGATCAGCAGGAACCAAATATCTACATCCACATTACATCTAAATAATAAGAATACTGTTACACATCTTAAGTGCCTCACTTATTAAGATAACAACGCATCAAAATCCAACATAAGAAAATATACACAATTGCAAGCATACTCTCTAAAAGACAAACACTTTCTTTACCAAATTCAAAAAGACTATGCCATGAAATTTTAGTAAGACATCAGAGTACTCATCTCAAATCAAGAAGCCTAAACTATTCATGCTTTTCAGTGAGAAGCTTAGTACATATTGATATCAAGTTGCTAACTCATCAGCTACCTACTCCACAACTGGACTAGTTCATTCAACATCAAAGTGCATTCTACTTGCAACTCTTGAAAAGTCAGTTTCAGGATATCCAAATTATAATGCTCTCAATTTCCATAAATTCATCCAGCTTATATTCATTCGACAAACAAGAGATATTTATTTAAGAACTGCAAGATAAAACATCTCAGAAAGAAATATGCAGAAAGACATTCAAACCCACCTTTACTGTCGGCAGAAATTTAGCAATGTCAACAACTTTAATAATCCAACACTTCTAAGTTCTAATGCACCACACCATGGTCCATAGAAGGACAACTCACCATAGTTACTCACCGCTAGAAAGATGACCTACCTTTCTATTAGATCCATGGTGATTGATAAACTGTCACACCTTTTTCAAAATTTTAGCTTTTGTTTTTCCTTTTGCTCTTTACAATAATTATAAGTCTCTTTCTATAATTGAATTCATCATTTTTTAATATTGCACCAAGTGATCAAGCACTAATCACAGTATCAGATTGTAATAGCATCACATTAAAAAATGCCAACTCCACTGAAATGACAAGGGCATATGACTAACTTCTTTTTGTCAATGTCAGGTATGTCACTTCTTTCAGCCCTCTCCACAATAACCTGTGCAGCATAACGAAAATGACAAAATAAAATTGAACAAAAACACATAAGTACCTATCTAATAGACTAAATTATTGATAAACAAGATATGATTTTCATACTGGTATTCTATCAGGATATTTCTCCCTAATTCGAGCTGATTCTGCCTGCCTCCTTTCTGACATATACAAGGGAAAACAAAAACACAGTTAACATTAAAAATAAGTAAAGAGAAATTAAGTTGCAGAAGCTTAAGTACAATTAGAGCAATTTACAGCAAGAAATTGGAAGTACTCATTGCAATTATAGAATAATTCAGCACTCTCCATAAAAGTGCACCAAATATGGTGTCTGAGTAAAAGCGTTTTACTTCAATGATGGAACAGACTATAAAGTAGACACTATTTGTTGTATACATTAAATATCAGCTGTATAGACAGAAAATGTTGAGTGCCAATTGTCATGAAAAAAGGAATGGATATTTAGAAAATCAAATTCAATGTCATTCTCATGAATTAGTCTATCATAAAATTGCATCATGAACTTTATGAAAGTGGGCTTGTTTTTATGTACATTCTCATGAAACTAAATCATTAGTCTATCAATTCAATGTCACACATCACACTTGTATGATGGCAGTCATATGCTCCATCTCTCTCATATGATCCACATCTCAAATGACCAAACCAATCCAAATTGCAATCTGTTATGTTGATAATAAATTATGGTAAATCTAATTTTAATCTTTACCAAAATGATAAGCCCCTCACTTCTTTAACAAACACGATTCATGTTTCTGAATCCTGAATAAAAATTCTGATCCCAAATGTCAACTTCTAAGTACACATAATAATGTACTTGAAACTCCTAAAAGTTCATAAAAATCCCTCCACCAGATTGACAGAAAATCCACAAATTTCTCAAGATCCCCTTCTCTATCTCTTGTTAAAGTTCCCAAACATACAAAATTCTGGAAACTCCAATTACTGTCAAATTAATGGCATACAAAGCCTCTATCTTCAATTCAAAAGTATCAAGATCACATCTCCTCTTAAGCGTACCGTTATCTTCTTCAATTAGAAGATAAAAAATAAAAAAATAAAAAAATAAAACTTTTTTCAAAACCACCAAAAACCCAGATCATAAAATCCACAATCAAACAAAGAAAATACCCAAAATCAAAATCAAAAGAAACAGATATTGATCAATAAATCATTCTTGGTCAAAACAACCCAAAACCCATATCATAAAATCCAAAATCAAACACATAAAGCACCAAAAAATCAAGAGAAATAGATCAGCAATACAAATACATATATAATTATATGAATACAGAGAGAAGGATTGAGAGAGAACCCAGAGGATGTTCCAACTTGAAGGAGCTCTTCGCCATGACTCTCAAGTCTCAAGTACCTTTCGTGTGCTAATTAGCGAATGTTACTTGAGAGTTTCGATGATCAAAAGGGTGTGTATATATATAGAGAGAGAGAGAGAGAGGGAGAGATTAAGCTAATTTTAAAATTAGATTTGTTAGTTTTGAGAGATTTTATCCAAGGATGGATAATCAATCAGTGTGATTTTGTGTAAAACGCGTCTCATCAGAACAACCAAAAACTTGCTTGCTGTTAAGGGCTCCATCCACCAATAAGAAAATGCCACGCGGAAACCAAATTTTTACCGTAGGTTAATATCTTTTTGCCCTTTTTGGTGTTTTACGCAAATAAATTTCCTTTTCAAAATTATTATATTATTTTTTTTTCAAATTTCTATTAGAAAAAGCAATTAGATTTTTTCCTATTAATTTATTAATATATCAAAATTCTTAAAGGATGAAAAATCTTTAATTTTTTTAATAAATAAGTTTTCAAAGTTCTATTCTTTTTCCCAAATAAAAATTAAAATTGCATGCTTTTTTCTGATTTGTAAGTGATAAAATATACTAAATTTATAGTACATTGAACATGTGTAATTGATAATCTATTTGGATTAAAAAAAAAAAAAGATAATCTATTTTGCATATGCGATTTGAATAATAAATTTTTATTTAAATTTTTTCTTTCAATTTCAATAAAATAAAATAAAAAATTGGTGACAAATATTTTTCCACAATTTTAAAATATTAATAATCCATTAATATTTTAAAATATTAAGAATCCATTAATAATAATAATGATAATAATAAGACATTCATCATACATGTGCATGGGTGCATGACATTACTATATTTCAACATATTTAAATTCAATATTATTAGTTATCTTATATATCTATTAAAATTAAATTTCTTTTTTAAATGAGTTTATTATACATTTAGGATTGATTTCTTTGAACCAATAAAATGAGAAGCAAATATAATTTATCAATTAAACCAATCTTTATCATTTTTATATATTAAAAGATATTTTAGAAGTGAGAGGTGTTAGGAATTTTTGTATTGTTGACTTTTTTTTTAAATTTTATAGGGATCATATTGTTGCTTAGGTGGGCCACCAATGTTTTGGGCTAATTATTGGACTAGGCTTAAAGGATATGTGAACCCATAAATCAATGCCTTGAAAAAAAAAAAAAAGCCCAAAACATTTAGAAATTAAGGAAATCAGTTCAACTCTTTTTTTTTCTTTTTAAAATAGGAGTGAGGATCTCAAACCTTAATTTATTCCTCGTACTGTATATACATTTACTATTAAATTATGACTTAATATATCAACTTTTAGGTAGTGTTTGAAAAATAGGTGAAAAATGAAAGAAAATAAAATAAAAGAAGAAAATACCTTAAAATTTATGAACATTAATTTTTTAATATTTTAATACAAAAATAAGGCATTTTCTACTCATTTTCTTTTTATTTGAGAGGAAAATGAATGAAAAATACCTTAAAATTTATGTCAAAATGTTAAAAAATTAAAATTCATAAATTTCGAGGCATTTTCCTTCCTCCCTTATTTTTCACCCATTTTCCAAACATACTCTTATTGTTGTTGATTCATCAATTTATATGTCTCATAATACAAGTTAAAAACTTTTATTTTATTTTCAAAAGGAAAAATTAATTTGACAATTAAATTATTTTAAAATATGTCAAATTAAACAGATTAACCAAAAGAAGAATACAAAAACAGCAGTAAGCTATTATAATATAAACACTTTTATTTATAATGAGTTACTACAACTAAATATCAAATTATGAAATTGTCTATAAAGTTAATTTTTATATTCATTTATTTTTTGTAATTATATTTTTAAAACTCTTTCCTTAAGAATTATAAAATATATTTATTTCTATTTCTATTAGTAAAATATATAATTTTATTATAGAATAAATTTTTTAAATAAAATATTTGAGTCACTTTTTCACTTGCTATGCCATGGAATTGCTTATGTTATAACTTATGATTTTATAAGATGACAACGAGCATATTCAGTGCATTTTAAGATAGGAAATAGAATTTAATTTTTGGAATAGAATTTTTTTTTTTACTTTAAATTTTTTAATTTAAATTTATATTAATAAAACATATATTTTTAAGTATAATTATTTATTTAATTAATAAAATGTATTTAATTATTTAAAAAATAAACTTAGAAATGGATGTTTAACGTTTTGAAGTTCAAATGTACTTGTATTTCGATTTTAAAGTATAGTATTAATGTCGATTTTAGAATGATTGAACTTGACAGACTCCGAGTCTTTATTGAAATTAAATTAAAAAAAAAAAAAAGGTAAAGATGAAAAAAGTGGGGAAGACCGTTACACATTTGTAGGGCAGGTGTGTCTTTAAGATTAAGGCATAGGAAAAGGTAATTAAAAAAGAAGGCTAAAAAGCTGCTCTCATGGTAGGTGAGAAACCTTGAGATGGCCCACGTCAGAATTAATCCATGTGCAACTCTATCATACCTCTTTTCTAAGCAAAAATCAAACTCTTCCCACATCCTAATTAATTGGTTCTTTGGGTTAGGTACATTACACCTGAAAATTATTGGGTGCACTCAAAATATTAAAAAAAAATATATTATGTTGTACTTAAAAATACGTTAAATCCATTTGAATTTATAGCGGTGAATACCACATTTGTTCATTACATGAATTTGGCACGTTGATGACTTTTATGAATGATTGTGATCTTTTTTTTTTTTTTGTATTAAAAGTTTAAATTTTATTTTAATAAATAACTTTCGTTATATATATGTGATGAATATGAATTGTCTGTAACAAAAATAATTTTCTTGTACCGAGTGTTCACAATAAATAATAAACGTAATTTTATTTTATATTTAAAATTTTTAAAATTTAATTGTTTATAATATTCGTTCAAAATATAAAATATGTGTTATTCTTACATTTTAGCAAATATTTGATGAATAAAAGAATATATTAATCTTATCCATCTCATCTCATTCCTTACTTCGCTTTGGATACAAAGCAAAATATGTATAAAAAAATACTTAATGGAATAAAGACAGATAATAAAAAACCCACCTCATACCTACTCTCATCCCTACATATATTTATTACACTTACATTTTCATCTATTCTTTTAGATATATTTTTATCTAATTTTTCCTCGTCAAAATCTAAATTCAATAATAACAACAACAAAAATGGATTAGAACCATTTTGAGCACACTTAAAACGATGCTAGAAGAACAATCATTTACTATAACTTTGAGTTTTTACCATTCTCATCAAAAGTAAAAAGAAAATTATAGCTTTTATTTTAGCCATATAATTTTTTTTATTTTTATGTAAAATGCATATAAATTTCTCATTTTATACACTAAAAAATAAATGGGCAACACAATAAATCTTTACACTCATATATTATATGCTAATAAAATTAAAGTATAAAAAAAAGTAAATCGAGGATTTTTATATATAAAAAAATAAAGCTCTGCATTTATTAAATGAAATAAATAAATTTACGTTTTTGTCTTTATCAAAGCATATATAAAATAAAATAGAAATATTTTTGTATAAATACATTCCGTCATGTAAGATGGTAAAGAAATTATACAAATAGTGGTAGTAAATTTAGTATTTTTTTTATTTTATAGTATAAAATAAAAATCTAAATCTTGACTAACTTTGATCCTTTAAAAAAATTATCAACATATAAAAAATAAAAAAAAAAACATTAATAAAATGTGCACAAAATTATTTATTCATTTTCTTATGTGAATATATTTTCCTTAACACTCAATATGGCACTACAAAGCATAAAACAACATGTATATTAAAAAACTGAAACAATTAAGAGTAAAATCTAAATATCTAATTAATTAAATTGTATCAGTTTCTTCAACTTGTTTAGAAGAAACAGGAGGTTCAAACAAGCTAAAAGCTCTATAAGCAGAGATCACAGCTAAAACAATAAAGCAGCAAAGAGCCAAGGCATGGAGAATTGCAGCTAATTTCATTTTATTACAGAACTTCCCAAAAGAATTGCAGGCTTCACTCCATGTCACTCCTCGATCTCCATTATAAACTAAGTATAATATCTCAATCACTGCAGCCTCAGATGTTAGCATTAAGTATGCCATAATCTGCTTAAAAAACACCCAACACAAACGCAAGTTCATTAGAAAATTAAATTAAAAGGACTTAATACAATTAATCAAGATTTTATAAAATCTTAATTAATTAGTGTAGGCATACCATTAATTATAATGGTAGTGAAGTCGTCTTCAAGACTGAAACGTCCTAGTTCGAGTCTTAGTCGGAACAAAATTTATTAAAAAAAATTATGATATTAGTCGTGTTAATATGATTGAGATGATATGTATTTTGCAACTGGCACTTAAAATCATATATACATAGAGAGTAATGATCATTAGATTTTGAACACTTGATATTTTAACATAAATATTTGATTATTCAATCGTTGTAACTCATATATAGAGGGATTTAGAAGTAAAACCTGGTCAGAAACAAAGAACAGCCAAACTCTATTAACTAAGCATCTAATCCATGTGCATACAGCAGCAACAAAAGCATAACCAGCACAAATGGCACTTATGCAGACCAAGTACCTGTAAAACAACTTTTCTTTCGTTCACTTTATTTAAAAAAAAAATTATACAAAATAAACAAATATTTAAGATATTAATAATAATAATAATAATAATAATATTAATTAATTAGCTTACTTGAGTCCCATTAGATTGCTATACTTCAAACTCCCATAGCTGCTATCTTCTTGCTTATTAGTCACAGTTAAGCAAATGGTAGCAACACTAAGAGGAATCACAGAGAGTCTAAGAGAAGAATCTAAAAGCATGAGAATTGGAGCCATTTTTGTCAAAACTGAGATGGGTTTTTGAAGAAAGATAGATATATATAATTAGATAGATACTCTTCTTTTAAGGCTTGGAAAGGAAATGCAAGAAAGAAAGCAAAAGTGTGAAAGAGAGAGATATTGGAAGTTTCTTGGTGGGTAGAGTGAGAATTAGTGGGACTTAGCGCTTTTTTGTTTTTTTTTTTTTTTTGATAGTGTAGGTGTCATGGTATCATTTGTTTGGTATTAGCTACTAGCAGGCGTAGACATGATTGTTTCCACATGGGTTTCTTGAAAACAAAATTTTCTATTTTCCCCAATTTATTCCACTTTTTGATGCATAAAGCTTATAGGAGCTCATCAGTTATAAGGTTGAGTTCACATTCTTCTAGTGCAAAGGCTTGATGATGTGTGCCCTTATAATAACTTGAGTTTTTGTCCCATTTATAAATTTTGGCTCCTTTCCAATGCAATTGTTCATTTTTGCATTATTCACACCTCATGCTGATGAAAGCAACGATATTTTTGTAAATTCGTTCTAATTTTGTTGAGATAACGTGTGTGGTTACTTTAATATAAAAACTCACCCTCAATTT
This sequence comes from Reutealis trisperma, assembly GCA_947687605.1. NCBI lineage: Eukaryota > Viridiplantae > Streptophyta > Magnoliopsida > Malpighiales > Euphorbiaceae > Reutealis > Reutealis trisperma. The sequence goes on from CANTUT010000019.1 coordinate 9,824,401, forward strand.
TTCATTCTCAAACTTAATTTGTGGTAGTTAAAAAAAAAAAAAAAAAAAAAAAAAAAGAAGCCTCTTTTGTAGTAGTTTTTACATCATTACGATGGAAACATGATGCATTTCACAGAAACGAGTCAGCATGAGAAGTGGGATTTGTAGTTGGAAAGTTGAGCTTCAGGATCAAGAAAATAAGTCAAAAGATTGATTTATCAGAGCAATCATGAAAAGGAAGGTAAGACTAAAAATTCAACACAGATTCTTCTAATTTATAAAGTAAAAGGTAGCAGATGCTAGCTCAAATTTTGATACTTATTCAGGAGTTAAATTAGCCATGACAAACTTACAAAATGGCCCCCCCTCCAAGCATATAAAGAATAAATAATTACAATCTCTAAAATTGCTCTTGGTTCTTGCTCCTTGCCTAAAATGGAGCAGAATCCCAGTAGCAAGATCCCCCCCCCCCCAACTCATCTCTCCCATTTTACATTTTGAGATACAACACATTCCTCTATCCCCAAATGCCTAAAATTTTCTCAAGCCATCTATTTGCTTCTTCCTGAGTTTGGAAGAACAATTATTGTCAGAGTTCTGTGCTCCATAAAGCATTTTCGCCTTCCCCGCAACGCCGGTGAACCTCCTTTATTCTCTCAACAGACTTGCAAATCCCACTGCAGGCCCAGTCAAATGAAGCAACACAAATGTTGCCTGCCTGGGCCTTCCACTCACAATCTGGAGTAAATTTTGGCATTATAGAATTTTAGTGACAAATTCCTTGTGCATGAACTAACAATTTCTTTTCCCCTATATGATGCAAGCTAGAAAATGCATACAAGAAGAAGGCTGTCAATGCATATAGAGCCATACATGGTACAAGACAATAATGAGGCAAACAATCCAAAAGACTCAGCATGGGTAACCCCACACCTACAACGATGTCAACTAGCTCCATTAATGAGAAATCGCCCGGACAGTCTTTCACATAAAAGTCCCTATATAACCATTAAACAAGAATCCTATGATCCATGCCAGAATTGAAGAAAATTTGGTTCTTTAATATAAGGTTAGTATTTTTGGCCTGTCTATTTGTTACCAGCTAAATCATATGCAACAAGGATTGTGATTCACCAATAAGACTCCCACATGAGGGTTGCCACTTGATAAGAACCTACACCAACTTGATTGGTTTTATTTGTTATGGGCAGATAAAGTACACTGTCAAGTTATCAAGTCATCCCCTCCTAATCATGCTATCCTCAGGCCCGGTCCTAGGCTTAGCCAACTAAGGTCTGTGCCTAGGGCCTCATAAAATAAAAGGGTCTCATAAATTTTAAAAGTAATTATTATTTTATGGGTCTATGTCATTTTAGTCCAATTGTAATTATTTTTTTTCAAATGGGCTTAAAAATATGTATAGTCCAAAAGACCAAAATAAAAAAGCCTTAAATATGGCCATATCCGTATATTCTTATTAGAATTACTAAAAATCATATAAAAATCACTAAATGTGTAGTCCATCTATTAAATGACGTAGAGGAATCACTAAATTTTTCGTCCTATGTTAAATGCCCAGCGTATTTTTCCTTAAGAAATGAAACAGAATTTTGTTTCTTTAAATGAATGAAATTAAACATTTTAGCAAATTTGAGTTTATGATTGACTACCTAGAGCCTCACTTTTACTAAGCCGGCCTTGGCTATCCTCACCATAAGCAGGGAGGAATACTAATGGTATTTTAATTCCTAATATCCATATAAGCATGTTTGGTATCTGCCTTTAAAATCACTCCATTTCTTGAACTGTGCCTAGTCACCAACCATACAACACAAGCTTTCTGCGCTTACTCATCTGTGCCAGACAGCTGATCCATAATTAAATTGTATTTGCCTAGTGGTTAAAACTAATGATAGGTTAAGCCAAACCATCACACACAGGGTTATAAGGTATGAGATTACCAGGTGGGGTACCACAACACAGTCGCCGGTCATCAATATGCTCCACATCCAATCCAATAAACCACGACCCCAATGAAACATCCTCATTAGCATACTTGTGTAGCACATGCCTGGATGATTAAAAATTCAAGTAAAATAAGTTAGGAAGATGAACTTTGGGCACCAACATTAGTCATTTATCCTTCAAATTCATTGGGACTTACTGGTTGATAGAGATGTAAGTAGCCAAATCATTTGAAATAGCATATAGCTGCCCTGTAGCATGACGGAAATACTTGTTTCCTTCTTCTCCAAACTTCCAATACTCAGGTTCGTGGTACTTCACTCCCCTAATCACGAAATAAACAAGAAATTGAAACAACACGTTCCATTTTCTTAAATATTTAATTAAACAAGCAATTTAATGCATGATTTGCTTACTTTCGAGCAAGGACTGGACCAGACTTCATGCATCCTATGTAAACCCTGGGTTTTGACCTATGCCTAGCTAAAGTTGCTCCAAGTGTTGCTGCAAAAATATGTTGGATAAGCTCAAAGAGGAAACACAATGTTAAAACTAAATATTATAGAAAAGTAAAATATAAAGGCAGCAGCATTAACCTTTAGTAGTAAAGGGACATGTAAAGATAAAGTATGTCACACATAACTCACAAATCCTCACATAATACGTAATAGTATTTACCTTGTTTTATAGACACAAATTCAATAAAAAATTGTTCCAGGAATACAAATAAATATATTATTTTTCTTTCTAATTTAGTGTTTCTTGTTCTCAAATTAAGAAAGTTCTCAAGTCTGAACATATTTTTTCATGCATAAATATAGATATTTAGATGTAGGTAAAATTTTAATCCTGTTCAAAGAGTAACTGAATGGATCTTTACCTATATTTACATGCACATCATCATCAACTTTGACATAGAAATCTGCATCCCACAAAGCAACAGCAGTAGCAAAGTATGTCTTCGTCTTTGCAGACAATTCAAGATAACCCTCGACATGCTCCTGCTCCCACAGAATTTACAAAAATAATGTACCATGAGTGGGCTGTTCGTCCAAAATCAACATAATGAAGATCTTCCAATATAATGTATGTTGTCCATACATCATTAACAGAAATGGCTAAAAAGAAACAAGAACAGAAGCGGTACCAGCCTCAAGAGGTCACCATGTTTCTTGTCTTCTGCTTCAATAGCTCTGTCAAGGATACCACCTGCTGTAGCACTGACAATCAAACAGCCAAGAGCAAGGGAAAAGATAAATTAGATTCCATCATTCAAGATTGGTCTTGAACTCAAAGATCAACACAACTGTGTATAAATCTTTAGGAATACATACAACTACAGAAGGGTGATGTGAATAGATGTGCTCATACAGGTAATCTCAATTATGCCTTTTATCATGGAATAACTATGAATGCATTATAACAACTAGATTAATGTTTTTATCAGTCAAATAAGTGAATAAGTACCTAAAATAACCATATAGGAGCAGAAACATATCCCAAAAAGCATAGTCCTTAACCCGCATGAGATGATAAAAAGAAACAATATAGAAGTGTAATTGTTCTCTTACATTTGAAGAATCTATCTGCAGTAAGTCTAAGTATGCCGCAACGTGATTAATTCCAATCAAGTACAATACTGGCTTCGACACCATCTAATTGCAGGTCTCAACCTGAGAATTTTGCTTAATTTAATACACAAGGACCATATTCTGGTCCATTTCTAGGATATATTCATTCTTTCATATACTGCTAAGAAAAGGCCAGGAGTATCTTGCCAATACTTCGTGAAGAAGAGTCAAAAATATTCTGTCTTTCAGTAATTCATTTTCTTATTCCTTTCTGATAAACAAGAAAACTCGGTCTTTTGGTTAGTTTATGAAATGGGTCAAACATGTCTCCTAGACTTTGTTATGCTCAGTGATCTTTCAGTGCATTTCGCTTCTGGTATTGAGAGAAGTCATGACAAATGTTTATTATAAAGGCTGTCAATGAGTTGTCTTTATGGGCATTATAATACTCATGTTTTGGACTGGGGGAAAATATGTTCCCATTCTTGCAAATATGCAACCGCTTGGATGTTCCTTTGTGATCCTTGCCTTCAATTACAAGGTTTATTTTTCCATTATTCCTTCCACAAATATTCAGTTAGTCTCCTTTCTTCCATCTCTTTCCTCAGTTAGTTCATACTTGTGTTAAATCCTCAAGCATTAATGTGCATTTCAAGGTATGCTTCAATCCAAGTTAAACAGCGTGTTTGTTTTCTAGATTGCAATATTCCACCTGAATATGAGTTAGTAACATATATAGGTTACCCTTAGGCAATTACAAGATATTTTCTTGCCAAAGGAACTCCTTAGATTTTAGTTGTTATACGATGAAGACATTTCTACAATAACCAATGGATAAGTTATTGCAACCAAAATCGAGTTTTGACTGGGATAAGGTGCCTACCTGTGACCTATTACAAAACGAATTATGATGCCCTTCTCTTCCTCAAGCTTCTTTCTTTTATCACCTGTTTTCATAAGAAAAGGAGACAAATAACAAATTCAATGTAAGAAACTATTGTAAAATAAAGTATTACACAATCATTAAACTCCAATCAGTTGTTAATATTCACAAACCTTGAGGCATCCAAGTCGCACGGACTGAATCTCTTCGCTTTCGGCTGCTAAAAGCAGTATTTATGCCTACAACCATTAAATACTTTCTCTTCCCACTTGATTGACTGATTTTTAAATCGTCTGATACTGGAGAACCATTTAGTATGGATTCCTGTGCAGCCCTTGCAGCAGCTAACTCCATCTCCAAATTTGATATTGTTTTATCCAGAGTTCTGTTGCAAGTAGTCAAAGATTAACATCCAGTACTTTCGGAGAAAATGAGATGGACAATCGCCAACAGAAACTTACTGTATAGCATGATGTGTCTTTGAAACTTCTCCCATGATGTCCTTGGATTCATGCTTTACATCCTTCTGATGGGAAAGGAAGTGCACCAGTATGTTAATAAGCAAGAAGGATATCAGCATATAGTACCATCCCTAACAAAAGTGAGGAAGTATTATCACATAAATTGGATGGGCACTCACAGTTTCTGGAGCACATCCCTCTGAAACTAGTTTTAGCTTTTCATCTTCAACACTTGCTGCCCTTGATATACCTTTAACTTCAGGCACATCCCACATTCTATTACCAAAAGATCCAAATTAGTGAAAAATACACATTGATAAAGGATCTAATGCAAAAAAAAAAAAAAAAAAAAAAAAAAGAGCATCATTTCATCCAGTAAAAATTCAAACAATAGCATTTATTTGCATCTAGCAACATTTATTTACATGTACTTTTAAGACAGCACACGAGCAATGATTATGACTTGAAGTGCTAGCAGATAAATAGCATCTTAATCATAATAAGTTTCCAAGAATTCAAGCACAGCCAATGTAGTAAAACTCATTAGTCAAGAAATTAAGTATATAAATGAAGAAACAAAGCAAGAGTGTATTGCATCTCTGCAAGTAAATCCAGCCCATAATTACATAAGTGCAATGAACACAACACCACAATGAAGTTTTCGAACATAAATATGAGTTTTAAAAAATCCTTGGGGCTTTTGTGGTAATTTCCAGGTTCTTTTCCAGTGTCACATGCCACCTGCATATTTAAGTTCTGATTTACAATGAGTACCTACAAAAGGTTTTTTGGACCTAATAAGCTGCCACGAGAAACAAAACTAGACCTAAGTCAGAGTGGCTGCCATAAATAGAAACCACCATTTGAGGCATCTGGTTGAGCCAGATGCTAAAGGGCTCGCTTTATAGTTTTCTTTGCCTTGGTTATGCTTTTCATTTCTACGCACCATTCTTAAACCTTGCTAACATTGATCAGCTGTTCTAGAGATAGCTAACACAAATGACTCCCTCTCTCTAACTGGCAGTTCACTGATTTGAAAATATCATTGACACAAGAAATTTGATGTTTTCATAATGGCATTTACTGGAGAACAGCACCAACTGGGCATAATCAGCAGAGCTAGTTGTTCTGGATGAAGAAATATGTACTTCTAAGCAATAAATTACAACCAAGGCCCATAATGCCCCACACAGACAAATATACATATATTGTAAGAGGTTTTTGAATGGTCCTATTCATCTAACTTGAAATAAGACTTCATAAATATGACAATTCCAGAGTGTATCCAAGAGATAGGAAGTCTAGAAAATGAAAGAGAGAAAATTAGAAGAGAAGAACTTTGAAACGGACTGCATATTTCCAAAAAGGTTAAAGTGTTTAGAAGTCACTCAAGAGAAAGATGAGAATGTCAAGTAAGTTGGCCAGTATCTCTATCTGAGGAGGGAAGGGTAGTTAAGACTAAGATATCCCCACTGCCTGTGAAGGAAGGTTTCCACAGAAATCAAGGCAAGGCTATAGCGATGCTTCAGTTCCCAACCACCCACTCACACCCCCACACACCCACCCCACCCCACCCCCCCCACCCCAAACAACAAACACACACCCCCCCAGCCCACTATCAAAAACCCCAAACTAATAATAGGAAAAATTAAAAAAAAATAAAAAAAAGCCAACCATTACATGGGGAGATCCATCATCCATATAAGGCATTCAGAAAGAGGCTAGTCATCCTGACAAGCTTTTAGAAGGCCAACCACAGGATTGAGAAAATCCATAAACAATCATCACAATTAAGCCTGAAGAATCAGAAGCAGTATCTTCTAAAAGTAACCAACTAGATTAGTAACCAAATGGTTATGCAAAGTCTCAGCATGTGATTGATTAGAAGAGTAACAAAGACTAAAAAACAACATTTCATTCCAATCCAGACACTGCAGGACACAGCTTGACTGCAAACTTTCATCTGCAAACTTAAATTCTTAACATGTGTACCAAATTGTTATGCCTTTCTTCTGCAATGATGCTATTCTATGGTTTAGTATTTCACTAAGTCTTTAATGTGTAACATTTGAACAGGTTCTAATAGGCTTTGTGCTTTCGGGCGCAGCGACTACTAATTAGGGTCCTCTCAAGCTCTCAGCATATTAGCAGATAAACCATAAATCTGAGGCTTTGAAAGCCAGAGAAGATGAGGCTAAAAGAAAAGGAAAAGTAAGCACTACGTTTTCAAAAACAAGCAAAGTGGCAATGACATCATTTCTTGAAATGATGATAGTAGAAATATACATGAAAGTGATGCAGCGTGCGTTAGTACTGACTCTTGTGTAAAAGCTTGGTACCTGAACTCGGACACCGAAGGCAACAAATAATTAAAATCCAATTTCATTGGAATTAAATCTGTAATCATGAGCTTCAGATCCATCTTAGACTAGCTATCAAAATTGACAAGAGGGGAAAGAAAGATACCATCACCGACCATGACCCAATCAAAAGTAAAGCAACATCCTATATATTTTATAAATCAGTACAAAAATCCATCACCATTAAAGTTGTCTTGACACTGATTACAAGACCAGTTCAAACCCATATCCCAAATTTAGACTTCTTCTTGCACAATCATTAGCACAATTGAAAAAAAATACCTTGGCCCATATCCAGAAACTACAGGAAATCAAACAAATAATGATAAAATTAGAAAGAAAAAAAAAAGGATTAATTTCTCGAAAAAACAGCTCATTTCAAATTATATGAGCAAACCAATCCCAAGCCAATTTTCAAAGGGAAAAAGGAAATGAAAAATTCAAAAGCTCAATCAAAAGCTAAAAATAGCAGAAATCACCTGTCCGAGAATAGCATCCCAGCGCAAAAGCAACCAATACAAAGCAGAAGAGTCCATTTCTTTGACACCACACTCTTTGAAGATGTATCAACTCCTCTGCTCTTCCAACTCATTATAGCCAAATTTACAAACTTTGAGCCAAATCAAAATCTAAATGAATCAAAACCCATTACAAATACCAAGTCAATGCATTAAATTGACTCCGACCCAGATCCAGAAAACCCCTCCTTTAGTTCAAAATCTAACACCAAACAATTCTTCACAGACCTCAATCACTATGTGCACAAATTCAAACAAAAAAGAAGATAAAACAGAAAGAAATCAAGACAAAGCAATAAACACAGATTGCTAAAATTTACAAACTATGAAGGCATAAAGACAAGAACACACATATCTAGATGTACACAATGACTAAAGTTCTCTATCTAAAACGTGTTTCTCTCACTAGAAAGGTGGCTTTTTGACTTGGGTTTTGATTAAAGTTTGCGTCTTTGTTCGTGTATCGTTTCAAAAGTCTAAATTGGAGTTGCAGAGACGGCAGAGTTTCAAGTGTGGAAAGAAACGTGTAATAACAATGGCTTAGGTGTTTGGTGTTAATTAATGGAAATATATAATTACTTAACTACTTTAACAACAAGTTTCTTATTCAACGTTTATACGCCTACTTCTACCAGTTTCTCTTGCTGACATAATAACCACTCTTGTGTTCTCAGCAATAATTCTCAAAATGCTAATCTTAATTTCAAGATTTAATGATGTTAGAGTAAATGTTCAAAGACACAGAGCTTAATTAACAATATGTAATGACTTCACAAAATTTATTGTTGCCCTTATTTGACAAGTAACGTAATCATATGATTGATTCATGATTTAAATTCTTAATTAATAGTTATTTATTTTTTAAAAAAGTTTGATATATAAAAAATAAATCTTTAATTATTCAATTGTATCACAAAATCACAAACTTAAATTAATCTTAAGATTAGGTAGTTTTTTAGATTAACTTTTACTTTATTAATATGAAAAGTAAATTTACTTGCTAAACAAAATTTCTTTACGAGAAAAAAATTGAATATAAACCTATTATTTAGACTATATGTACAATTATCATTAAATTGCGCCAAAATCTAAATTTGCATTTTATGGATTTATTTAGTTTAGATATATAAGTAATTTTTTAAATGTATTTTGTAACTAGTACACTGAAATATAATTTAACAATAAATATATATTTTTTGAATAATAAATCTAAAATCGATTTTTTTTCAAGACTAAAAAAATATATCTTGTAATTAATATGTTTTTTCTCCACAAGGCAAAATGGGTTATGATTAACTTTCAGCATTTTATGTTAATATCAACATTTATTATCAATAGGGAACAAATTTTTTTTTAAATATATAAATACACAAGAATAAAAAATATATATATATATTTTAAAATTATAATAATTTTAAAAAATATATTAATTTTTATATTTCATATATATTATATTATCGATGTGAAAAGTTAACGTCTATCCATGATGAGAAAAATCCTTAAGCCAGTAATTATTGAAAATTTCTACTGCAAGGGGACAAAAATATAGATCTAAGCAAGTAATCATTATAATCCACATTTTGGCTATAGGATAATGATTAAGAAAGTTGACTTCTCATGGATTTGACCTATTACCAATTGGATTAAACTTAAAATTTAATGAATCCCCTCCATAAAGAAGGATATCACTACTCTTGAAGTACTGTTAATATTAATTACCAGTGCATTTTACACTGTCCAAATGATTTAGGAAGTTCAAGTTGCTGGTACCTGCCAATCGATTGATCAATAAAGGCTCTTAGAGTTGATTAAAATTTGAGCATGAAAACAAAAAGAAGACAGGCAAAGTTTTTCTATTTTCCAAAAAAGTTTCATTACAAATGATTTTAATTGGTGCTTTAAAAAATATTAATTAATCCTTTCAAAAAAAATATTAATTAATTACAACTACTATTATCTGTAAATTGTGATTACTTTCATTTAAAATAATCATATAGTATAATATTAACTTAAGCAAATATTGAACACTTAGATATAATTTAATAATAAATATATTTATAATTTAAACAATAGACTCGTGTTTTATTTTTCTTTTCAATGCTCAAAAAAAAAGTTTCTAAAAATATTATAATAAGGCATAATAGTATTATTAAGATTTTTTTTTTTTGATTTAGTAACTCCGATTAATCGGAATTCGAGCCGGGTAAGACCATAAGTGCAGCAAAGTTATTTTTCAATAATTTTAAAACAGTTACATATTTAGGACTCGAACTAAAAACCTCTGATTAAGTTAGAATAACCCATTCAGTTGATTTTATGCCCTCTTGAGTTAAGATTTTCTTTTTTAGTATGTCTAAGAGAAATATTAAGATTTTTTTTTTCAATTTTAGTATTATTGAGTCAAAGTTTTATGAGGGGAGCTAAAAAAGCCTTACTGAAGTAACTCCAATTATAAGGAAAGTTTCCTGGTTCTCAAGTTTCTATTGGATCAAGAACAAAAAGTGCTTTTCAAAATAATTGCTTCTATTCCATGTTAATAAATGCAATAACTAATTATGAACAAGCCTTTTGGATCAAAGACTAGTGATACTTATTAGGTAATCCCACATGTAGTCTTTGTTGTCCCTCTTGCCATGGTTTGGCATCTGTGTTGAGTAGCAAATGGATATAATTAAATTAAATAATTACTCCATTCATTACATAATATTCCCTTTATTATGAAAAAAATAGCCATTAAAAAAAATTATCATTTTTAAGATAGTAATGAAATTATAATTTGTCAAAAATATTTTTATTAATTATAGTATAAATTATGAAAACATATCTCATACTTAAAAAATAGAAAGATAAATTAGTCATTTTACTATTTTTTTATTGGATTGCTAAATAGCCACTTATTTATGAATAAAACTAACTTTTTTAATAGTCACTTTTTTCAGAATGGATAGAATAATAGATTTATAGTTAATTTTACACAAATTAAAAAAAATATAGTTTTTATAATTGAAATAGTGCATTTTTCCTATAATATCCTAACCGGTATTAGATAGTTCTCTTTGTTATAGTTTTCCAATTACCCACATTTAATAACGTTTGCTTCATAACAAGCAAAATAAATATGGGTATAATAGAAAATTAATAAATGACTTATAATCTTAAAAAGGAAAGTGGACTATATTTTAAGACAGATAAAAAAAAATAATATTACAGGACAGAAGGAGCAATTAAGTAATTAAAAATTATTATAACTCTGAACAAATCCTAAAAAAGGGTTCTCTCTAGGTTTGAGAAGGTATAATTAAGCTCGTATATGAAGAAGCAAAATTATATAAGTACTACTAGGGGTGAGTATCATTCGATTCCAACCGAAAAATCAAACTGAATCGAATTGATTACTCAATTTGGTTCAATTTTGAAATGATTCGGTTTCAGTTTTAAGTGCAAAAAATTTCAGTTATTTCGGTATTTTTATTATTATTATTATTATTATTATTATTATTATTATTATTATTATTATATTGTTTAAAAAATAAAAAATATTATAGCATAATATTATAAAATAAATTGATTCAATATTTTATTTAATTATACTATAATATTTTTATTTATTAAATTGACAAATGCCTAAATTTTGTAAATGGATGATGAATGCTAAAATTATGGAGATTAATAGCAAATTATAGAGTAAATCAATGTGATTTATTATTATTATTATTATTATTATTATTATTATTATTATTATTATTATTATTATTATTGTTATTATAAAATATTTAATTTCCTTGTTTACCATATTTAATTTCCAAAATAATGTGATTTGGAAAGAAAAGATGAATGCTAAAATTATGGAGATTAATAGCAAATTATATAGTAAATCAATTTGATTTATTATTATTATTATTATTGTTATTATTATAAAATATTTAATTTCCTTATTTACCATATTTAATTTGCAAAATAATGTAATTTGGAAAAGGAAGATGACTGCTAAAATTATAAAGATTAATAACAAATTATATAGTAAATCATTGTGATTTATTATTATTATTATTATTATTATTATAAGATATTTAATTTCCTTATTTACCATATTTGAAAAATTATTTATCATATAGTCAAAAGCAGCCTTATATAGTAAATATAATTATTTTAGCATATTTAATTTCCATATTATTGTTATTATTTTAATTATTAGAAGGTTATAAATAGTAATATTATTTCAAAAGGTAATTATAAACATTTTATTGTGTTTTAATATTAATTAGAATTAGATTCAATTTATTTATTTTAAATTAAAATTATTCATTATATTAAAAAATAGTTATAAAAAAGCAAATATATTTATTTAATATATTATTTTACACAAACCTACCATTCTGCAAAATTCAGCTTTTACATAATCAAACTGAACCGAATCATTTTTTTATTCAATTTGATTTTACATATAACATGATTCGGTTCGATTTTTAATACTAAAAAATTCAATTTTTTCAATTTAGCTGGTGCTCACCCCTAAGTGCAACTAGTACTACTGACTAGCTAGATCAAAAACAACAAACATGCCCTTCACTTGTATTCGGATTTTTCACTTTTGTCCTTTAGAAAAAAAAAATAAAAATTAAAAAAAAATCACTTATCATTCCAACTGTCCCTAAAATCCCACACAGATTACTGATAAAGGGCGGTTTGTACACATGCTGCACGTGCAAAGAACATGACTCAAATAATAGGGTTTCACATATCATCATATTAATTAAAGTCAATTTCAATTTCAAAATTTCAAATTAGGGTTCATGTAGGAGAAAGGGATAGATTCATAATAATAGAATAGGGCCATGCAAAACTGTATTTCATGTTTTGTCATCATAATTGGACCCATTTATATATGCATTATAAGATTTAAATCATCACAGGCATATTTTTCTAATTCTTTACAAGCATAATTAATTTCCTCTTTAAGATCTCAATAAATAAATAATTAAATAATCTATATTAAGATTAAAAATTCAATAATACTATATAATTCAACACTTTTATATCAACTTACTATTCCAACTAATATGGTATTATTATATTAGAAAATATTTTATATAATGAACTTTTAGAAAAAAAATATAACAAATAAGATAATGACATATCAGTTGAGATAATAAATTGGGATAAAAGTATTGGACTATAAAATATTTTCCTTAAAAATTTTTTTAGAAACTATTTCCTTTTATAGTGTAATTTTGGTCATTGAATATAATTAATAACATGGGTCCAAAAAGTGGCATTTGACCCAAATTTCTCATCGAGTCTAAATTTGGAGCAGAGTCATGATCCATGTACATCATATATCATTGGATCCATCTATACATAGAGAGTCCAGATCAGAGTGTAAAGTCTATGCTCTTTAGGAAGACTGTAAATAGCTAGGGCTTTTATACTAACAACTACTAAAACATACTTCTAAATTCTTCTATAAATAGTTGTACTTTTTATCAATCACATCAAGAGAGATTACTTTATGCTCTAAATTTATGTGATCATCCATGGATTGATTGCTTGATCTAAATATTTACCTAGCTCTCTGTATCTTAAATATCAAATCCTAATTAATAGTTGATGACATTCTAACGCTTACATACCTTAATTTTAATTAATATTGCTTAGAATAATTTAGGGTTAACAATGATTAAGAGAATATGAGATAGATTTACTCGTAAATTAAATTAATTATTAGAGTTGAATTAATTTGATCTAACTAATTAAGATATATACAGAGCATTGTTTTTTTTTTTTTTGAAAAAAAAAATCTTAAATTGAAATGAAAATAAAGAAACTACAAAAGCTAAATTCTAATAAAGTAGAGATTTTATGTAGATTTAATTTACTAAATCATTACCCTTGGGATACTAAAAAAATATTTCCTAAATCATGCTTGTTTTTTAGGAATTACTAAATAATCGTTAAGCCCAGTAGCTTAAACTTTTATCAAGCGAAACACAAAAAGAAAAAAAAATTATTTACCATATCATTCATGAACTAATTAATATCTCACTTATATTATAAATTGTAAAGATTTTTTTTTTAGTAAGAGGGAATGAAATAGGAAATCTCTATTGTTGGATGTATAATGGAATAAAAAGAAAAATCTCAAGTAGAAGGGCACAAAATACATAAGGATAGAGAAATAAATATTCTCAGAACAGTATTAATAATGTAATATTTAGATATTAAGGCTTATTTATTAATTATTTTCATCAATGATGTAAACGTCATTTTCACAAAGAAACATTTGCATTATTATGTATAATAAAAGTTAAGGTTGCAAATTTTTGTGGGTATATATATATATATAAATGTTTTTCCTCATATTTTTGACATTTGATATCACTGCTTTTTAAGCAACAAGAAGCTTTTCACTTTGAGCTTGTGCTTCTAAAAGAAGAGCTTCTTCTTTAAATCTTAACATCTATATTGCAATCATCACATCAGTTTTTTTTTTCCTACTTTTGAGTCAGAAGATGCATAAGCAAATAGGCCATTATGCCAACATGATTTAATTGCCTTTACATCTTTATTGCTTATTTGATTATTTCTTCATATTGGAGAAAGACCTTTAAGATTTAAAGATTACACCACTATTGTCCACTTTTGCATTACTTTAAAAATATATATATTTCAATAAAACAAAGAAGAAATCTCTTCAACTAATGGAAAATAATTATATTTTTTTAAATTTTATGGATTTAAAATTGATTTTGGACAGTTTCAAATATGAATTTTGTTCAAAATTAATTTTATATCCATAAAAAGCAAAGAACAAATAGCTATTGTGAATTAATCCATGAGATTTCTTAATTGTTTTTGGATTAAAATTAATTTTTGTCATATATAGGCATGCAAATTTCTTTTTTTTTTTTTTTTCTTAATACTTGGAAGGATGAATACTCACAGATACACATTAAACTATATAACAAGAGTATTTTTTTTAATATTTTGCACTAAATTAATAATAATAATTTATAGTCTAACATACTCGAATACAAAACATTTTACAGTTCTTGTTTTTCTTTAAAATGCTGTATAGCGTCACATCTCACGTTGAATGGGGTACAAGGTGGTTCTTCCATTACCATGGTCATGAACCTCAATTATTGGTTATGGCCCATCTGGGCCCAAAATTAGGGTTTAATTTCATGTCCATGGTAATGGAAGAACCACGTTGTACCTCATTTAATGTGAGATGTGACACTGTACAGCATTTTAAAGAAAACAAGAATTCAAATGAAGTAAAATGTTTGACATTCGAGTATATCATATTATAAATTATTATTATTAATTTAATACAGAGATATTGAAAGATAAAATTATTCATAAAATATTAAAAAATAAAATTACTCTGTTATATATTATTTATATAAAAATAACTATTAAAATTATTAATTTATTAATTATTAAATTAACTCTTATTTATAAGAATAATTAGTGAAAAATCAATAAAAATATTTTAGTAAATGTATTTATCTTTTCTATATATATATATATATATATAAAAGGTCAATCGAAACCTTGGTTAAGGCCCATCTGCGCCCAAAATTAGGCTTAAAGGTTTGAATAGAGCTTCTATCAACTATAATATAATATATATTATTATCATAATTTTTTTTTTAAAGAAAAAAGTCGAAAAATTAACAACCATGTGGCCATAATAATAATAAAAAAAGGGTCAATTGACTTCAATTTTCCTAGAAAACTTTGTTTTCAAATTTTGGTAACCAACTTAATTTAATATAAAAATAATTGAAAAATATTTAAATTCAGTTGATTTCAAATTAAGTAAATGCTAACATAATAATTTAATTAATGAGAAACTTAATTAATTAACGAAGTAAATTATTATTATTTTTTTTTATATATAATGCAGTATTAATGTATGTGATTGTAGTTTATAACATTTAAGATATCATCAATTAAAGACTAAGAATTAATTTGTTTTTACAATTATTTTTGTAAAATAAAAAATTATATGATATTAGTTATATAAATTTAATCATACATATATAATAAAAACCTACATACGAATATTAATTTTCTTTGAATATTATAGGATCAAAAAGTCAAAATGACAATAAATTATAAATATTTTATTTTTATTTTGACATTTTCTTATCATATAATATATATTCAAAAAAGATATATATTTATATGAAAATGACTATATCATACACATATGTATGTATATGTATATATAGAAGGACCTTTCTAGAATAAAAGGTGGAATAAGAAGCCACCGTGATGTTTTTGTCTCCGGCGGCATTTACACACCATAACGTGAATTCGTTAAGTAAATAAGTTTTGAGAAACTGGAATACTTATACCAGTTTCAAAAACAAATATTGACAATGGAGGGTTTCCTACTTTCCTTTGGTTGATTCTCTTCTTCAGTCACTCCAATTTGGCGGTGCTCCTTGAAAATTTCTATCTAAAACCCAATTTTTTTTTTTTTTAATTTGATCTATGCTAAAATTCAAATTTGAAACCTTTACAGTGCATTTGGTTGTCGGATTCACTTATCCTTAAAATTAGTTATAATTTTATGCTTAATTAAGCTATTAGCTTACTTACACCTAATATTGTTTGATATATATATTTTTTAATGAAGGTATTAACTAATCCTAGTTTATAATCCTATGTTTGAAAGGATGGCTTGAGTAATAGGATATATTATTAAAAATATTAAATGATCTAAATATTCTTTTTGTAGTAAGTCGATTTAATATATACCTGTATATCTAATTTATTCTCTTCTATTTTTTTTTTCTTTACTCACAGCCAATTGTATGATTTTTTGTATCGTTTATTCGTATTTTTCGTTAAAGAGTTTTTTCTGTTTTTTGATTTTGTTAGGGTAAACAAGTGATGAAAAAATAAATTATAAAAAGAAGGTTATTTTTGATAAACAAAATTAAAAATAAAGACAATTTAGGAATAAAAATATTATAATTGATGGGATTAGTAATCCTGGTGAAATAGGATTACTAAAGATAGGGGGGACATGGTTTTAATTAATCCTTATGCCATGTGGTTAATTAAGCATAAAGATTATTAATCTAAATTATATTTAAACTACCAAACAAGAGTTTAGAGTCTAATCCTATAGATTAGTTAAGTAGTTTTTACTAACAAACGGGGTGTTAGATGATTTTAATAATTAAATTTCATTGTTTTTTAAGGAAAAAGGCTAATCATTATGAAATAATATCACTGGACAGAATATCAATAAGAAACTTAGGAACACTATTCTCCCAACTAACACAATTTGACAAAAAATAAGAAGTTTTAATTAAGATATGAGTTGCAATTTCGTAGATCGCTTAATAAATTTAACAACTACCATTGAGTTTAGATGAAAAGATAACAAGAAAATAAAGTTATATTCATTTTTGAAAAATAAGAAATGAGAAAATTTTATTATAACAAATATTTTCAATGAGAACTTATTTCATATTTCAAATAAACCTTTCCCATTCAAATTCTTTGTCATTACTCTATTATTAAATCAATTCGGTATAGTTTGGTATTAATTTCAATTGTTATTTTACATTCGATGTATTGAATAATTTGTCAATTTCGATGATAATAACGAATGTATCAACTTTTTGCCAATACCATCATACAAAGCTTGAGAGATGGTGGAGAAAATGGGGATAATCTCAAAATGGGAAGACAATAGAGACGGTGGTATTGTTAGGCACATATCATATGCCCTTGTCCCAAAATTTGGCTCACTCACTCTCTGCCTCTATGGCTTTGCCCCACTCCCTGATAATCCCTGACTCTCCTGCCTAGCTTTTGGCTTTATTATCTGACTTGTAGTATTTAGTCATCCAATAATGAAGTCCCATATATATTGTGAAACAGGTTATCAAATGATTGAGTTTTATTTAATAATATTCACATGCCATTTTTCACCATTCTATTAAAGATTGGAAAGAATGATAATTGTTAATTTTTTAATATACATTTAGGAAAACTAATCTCAAAAATAAATATGATAAGATTGAAAAGTCTATTTTCATATTAATCACTCAATATATTTATATTGAATTAATGTGGGACATGAGACATTTTTCAGATAATTTTTTATTAAGTTTGGGAGGTGATAGATTTATTAAACTCTGATACTATGTTTTGTTTTAATATAAATTTAGAAAAATTAATTTTAAAAATTAACTGGTTAAAATTGATAAGTTTATTTTTATATTAATTACTTAATATGTTTGTATTTAATCAATGTGAAATATTTTTTCATATTATATTTTTAATAATAAACCCACATTAAAATTTCATGCTTTTGATAAATGAAATGAATAAATTTAAATTGATATAAAAAATCTCTTATTGATATTCCATATAATTAATTTTGTCCATCCAAAGTGGATGACTCTCACATCCTACTAAAATGAATTTTGAAATAATCACATTTTAAAAGGCTGATTGTCCATTTTGGAGAGTCGAAATCCATATTAATTTTAAATTAAAACCCCATACTTTCAATATGATATCCAGATCATATGTCTTGTCTTCAAAAAAGGAAGATATCACATTCATTGTTCTGAGTACTAATATAACATCAAACATTTTCTCTAACATCTAATTTTATAGATCATGCAAAATTATACTAAATCAAATGAAATTATTTATGAATACATTTTATAAAGTAAAAATATGATTTTTTAATTGACCATCTAAAATGATAGTTATTATAGTTAAATACATACTTTTAGAATTGGGTATAAGATTTGAATAATCTAATTGAATATATTAACATGTTGACATGTACACTTACCACAATATATTATTTTATTTTTTTTTAAACCTGGCAATCAAAAACTACTGATATTACTTGCAAAAAAATCTTTTGTCCTCGTACGGCATCATCAACATGTCACATTGATTATTAATCCCGTTAATTTAAATATTATTATGAGTCTCAATCTAATGATAAAATTAAAATTAAATGCTGAAAAATTATACATATTTTATTCGAATTTATTTATTATTCATATTGAGTTACAATAATTGATATACTTATTAATTTGACATCCAAATATATTTTCTACCCATATTAAATCAATAAAAACGTCAAAATTAGAACATTGACAAAAAAAAAAAATCTTTCACTTCCAAGTTACAAGCCTTTTGCAAAATATATGCTAACTGCTCAAAATAGAAAAATATATTCAATCAATATTTCAATATATATATATATATATTGAACTCCATGGAAATCACTTGTATTGGGATTATAAGAACATCCCAATATATTATTTATAAATGTGGGAACCTTTTTAGGAGAAAAAGACGTTTGTGGGCTCGTTTAGCGGGGGTGCAGCGTGAGTTAAGCTTGAATCAGAACTCCAGAATTCGCTTGCTTGAGGTAAAGTTGAAGTAGGCACTTGATTTTGTCTTAAATTGCATATAAAACAATATATGGAATCCACTCTCAATAGATGGCTGCCCCTTAAACACTATGAAAAGGTGGTTCGTAGAACTAAGAAAAGAAGATTTTTTGGCTCGGTAATGGAATCGATAGCTTGCTCGAACAGAGGTATAAGAACCAATAGCCCTACAGGGTTTCCAGCAGACTTGCTTGACCCATTGAAATTTTACTGTAAAAAATTATATCAAAAAATAAAATTCTAATAAATTTTTTATCTTTAAAAAATAAAAAAGAAAGTTGGTTTAATTCTGCACATCTAAATAACTATAAATTACTTTTTATTATAACTTTAATTAATATAAAATAAGTTTTTATGTATTTTATTATATATAATTTTAGTATTATTTTTTTTATTAAATAAACTTAAAAAAAAATTAAAATAATTAAGTCTTATGAGAAAAAGTAAAATAAAAAGGAAAACATGAAAAGTATATTAGAGTTAAATAAAATTTTCTGCTTTTGATGAAATAAGATGATTTTTATTGAATAAAATATAAAAATACTTTTTATTGAATAAAATATAGTCTTTAAAGAGGTTTTTTTATAGAACAAGTTTTATTATTGGTATAGCTGCAAGAGCATCTTTAAAGGTGTTCTCAATATTTGTAAATTAAGAAAATAGTATTTTAATGAATTGCTAAATATGAAGAATAAATTTTTTTTTTTTTTAAATTTAATGGACTCTTTGAATTTTAATTTTTCACTTTGTTTTTCCATAAATAGTAGGTATGAGAGTTAAATAATATGCATAAATGTTATAAATTTTAGAGAATGAAACTAGCTCTGTATATATAAAGAGTTAAATTCATTATCTATTTTATA
This sequence comes from Reutealis trisperma, assembly GCA_947687605.1. Classification (NCBI taxonomy): domain Eukaryota; kingdom Viridiplantae; phylum Streptophyta; class Magnoliopsida; order Malpighiales; family Euphorbiaceae; genus Reutealis; species Reutealis trisperma. The sequence continues at coordinate 9,844,451 of CANTUT010000019.1, forward strand.
TTTAAATAATCAAAAATATATTAAAATCCTATTTTTTTTACATTAACTTTTTATTATAAATGATTTGCGACGTATAAAAAGTTTATCAGAGATACACTTATAAAATAAAATGCTCTTATATGTTTTAAAAATTTTCTAGTCGTCTAATCAGCTACCAAAACACAAACTATTCATATTTGGGCTCACAAGATCTACAAAAAAGAAAAAAAGATACATGTATTATTTATTATCTATATCTAAAAATTGAATTATAGTCAATAAAAAATATTTATTTGCAAGTGAAATTAACATTAATTTATATCAAACAATATTCAAATTAATTTATGCTAAATAATATGAATTATAGTCTTGACATGAACCTATCTCTCCATATGATTTCGTTTTTATTCATTTTCAAGATAAAAAGTTGTAAAATATTTAAATCCATATGATTTTTTGTAATGTATTTGTGATGTAAAAAAAATCCTCACAAATTTATTAAATCCAAATATATATATATATATATATATATATATTTTGAGTTGGGTTGTTAACATGATAGCGATGGTACACATCAACAGCATCACATGAAAAATTTGCTTGCAGCCACAATTCACAACCATTCACGTGGCTCAGGGTGTTCACAACCTAAATGTTTTTGATTTTTTTTTATTTCAATTAATATCGTGGGAAACGTGGTTTTTAAAAAAATAAAAAATAAAAAAAAGGTCGGCAAAATATAATAATCATAAAAATATAATATTATTAATTACTATTATACTTATGTAAATGCAAGGCCACTATAAAAGAGAACCTATGTAGCAATCACACATCTCAATTATTATCACACAACTCTTCTTTCTTGCCTTCATCAATATCCATGGCTGCCGGAGCTTTCCCTCATATCGTCTGTGTCAATCCAATGGCTCATACACTTTTCAAATCCAATCCTAACCGTCCATTATTTTCTCAGAAATCCATGGTAACATTTGCCACGGTTGATATTGGCCACCGGTCTTATTGGGCTTCTATAAATACCGACATTGATACCCATCTAAAGCAGGCTGTTCCAATTCGGCAACCGCTTGTAGTTTTCGATCCTATGCATAATTTAGCCTTCGCCGCACCACAAACCTCTGCGCCGGCCTTGTGTATAGCTGCTTGTGAACTTGTTGGTGGCCATCGTGACCAGGCTATGGCTGCAGCTTCTGCTTTGCGTTTAATGCTTGCATCTGCTTTCACTCATGAGAACCTTCCGTTGACGGATAGGCCTCGACCGAGTGCTCGGCCTGTATTCGACCATACTTATGGGCCGAACATTCAACTTCTCACCGCAGATGGAATGATACCGTTTGGGTTTGAGTTGTTATCTCAACTGAATGATCCAACCCAAAACAATTCGGATCGGATTTTACGGGTCATCATCGAAATCTCACGTGCCGTAGGTTCCCGAGGCATGCTAGAGGGGCGATACAATGAATTACAATATAGTGAATCGGACGGTGATGAATTATTCCACAAGGCATGGCTAAATCATGTTTGTAGGAAAAAGGAAGGTGTTTTACACGCATGTGCAGCTGCGTGTGGTGCAATACTAGGCGGTGGAAATGAGCAGGAAATTGAGAAATTGAGACTGTATGGTCTTTATGCTGGTATGATTCAAGGAATATACAGTAAAGGAGGAAAAAATGAGGAATGGTCGGCGAAAGAGGTAAGTAAGTTAAGAGAATTGGCTCTTGAAGAATTGAAAGATTTCAATGAAGGAAAGGTTAAAAATATTTCTATTCTTCTTGAGAATAAGTTTTGTAATGTGTGACAGTGCATGGGGAAATTATTATTAGGTACACTAGTGCATTAAAAAATAATGCATCTTTTATAATAGGTAAATCTCATAGTTTATGAGTGATAATTTTCATTGTATTATGATATTGACAGAAGAAAGTAGAGAGAAACGTCATGACATGTTACATGCTTATGTCACCTTATTACGTGTCTAAATTAGTAAATTGCATACTTTGCTACCTCTTTTTTTCCTTAATAACTACGAATTATGAATTTTCATAAATTAGTAATTTTTTTTTATGGAATGTATTATTTAACCTTAAAAATTTTAAAAGTGTAAATTATTTAATCTTTTCATTTGAAAATTAATGATATTTATGGTTAATTATACAAAAAAAGAAGTATTATATCTATCTATGAAAGATAGGCTTATATTCATTTTTCTCTTTTAAATGGTAGTTAATTTATTAATTTACTACCATAACTTTATTTAATATATTTCACCATTAATGCACCATATTTTTATCAACAAACTATTAATTAATTTTATTAAACTATTAACTAAAATATACGTGTATCTTTCTACATCTTTTATCAAATAAAATAATTGAATTGATAGTACGTTAATCAATAATGAAATTTTAATTCTTTTTATCAAATAATGGAATTCTATTGGTTTTGAGATTTAGTATTAAAAAAAATAAAACCATAGTTATTTCTAAGGTAATTACTTCTCTCGTCCTAAAAAGATTATTCACTTTTTTTTCTCACACAATTTAAAAAAACATCATTAATTATTTATTAACTCATAAATTTTATTATATTTTTTCATTTGTACCCTTGCATATATTCATTTATTACTACTTTTATTATTAATTTTGAGAATACACATATTTCAATTAATAAGGATAAAATGGATAAATTCTATATCAATTTTTAGAGTGAACAAGTATTTTGAGACATCCTAAAAAAGAATAGTGGATAATTTTTTGGAATAGAGGAAATATATTTTTTTATATATATCCTTACATATATTCATTTACTACTATTTTTTATTAATTTGAAGAATATACAGGTATTATGTACACTTCAGTTAATAAAGATAAAATAGGAAAACATCTATATATGTTTAGAATGAGCAAGTATTTTAGCACAATCTAAAAAAATAGTGAATAATCTTTTTGGAACAGATATAGCATTTAGTAAAATAAATGAAGGGATATTTGGAAAAAATATTACTCCTCTCCAAAAAAAAGATAAGCGTACTTTTATTTTCAAAATGATTAAGAAAAATAATTAATTTAATTAAAAAATAATAATTTTTATTTAATATTTTTAATAATTTAATTGAGAATATTTAAAGCGAGTATTGCTAGTATTTTTCAAAATTTTAACAACAAAAATTTTGGCACTTACTCTAAAAGAGTTGTACTTTTGATTAACAATTTATCAAATAATTAATTGAGAGTATTTCGATTTATATTAATATTTTTTTTATGTCACCTTATGATGAGGGATGAAAGTGACTCTCAAGAGAGATTTGGACCCTCCTGTAGCCTAAGCTCATTGCAAAGCCTTCAGATACTATGATAAAAGGAAACAGGGCCCATTGGCCGGACCCTCGAACGATCCAAGTCCAAAGGCCTTCGGACTAGGTGCTACTCCCCTCCTTCGCCAGCCGGATGACTTGCTGAGCAAGTAAGGGCTGAAGCCCTCTGATGACATGTCCAGTCATCCAGCAGGAGGATCAGTCCTTAGACAATCTGCACCATGTCCTGACACCCCCATTACCAGACATCCTTAGGGATGGGACATGGGACGTGCGCCTACTACCAACTTTCACCAACCAGCATGGTCGAATGACAGAGGGTGTCCTTCCTCAAAAGAAAGGTGTCAGACGCACCTAACCCAGAAATCATACAAAAAGGAAAGAAAAGGCTAAGCACAGGTAATGGAAAACTCTGTATTCTCTCATCCCTTTTCTTTCACTAAAATACTCTGAAGAGAGGACTAACTTGATCGTCGGAGGGTTTTAGCCAGGCAAGAGGCCCGGCTCCTCTTTGATCCTTTTTTTTCTCCTTCGCAGGCATCAAGCTCAGGTCCAAAAAGAGAAGATCTAGCCCATTCCTTTTTCATATTGATTAAGCATGATCACCTTATATAACATAACATTGTAATATTGATACATATGATTTATATAAAGATAGAATAAAATAAAATAAAAAGTAATTAATAGATTAACTAGACTATACAATAATGAGTTGATAAAAACATATAGATATAAATAGCATTTCTCTCTAACTAAACCACCAATTTAATTTCTAAAATTTCTATATAGGAGAGGTTATCTATTAGGTATAAACAATAAATGTCAAATTGGTCATTGACAAATCTAATGTTTGGTGTATAATTTAACGAATAAAGACAATTTATAGTGTCTTGTAATGGTACAATTAATTAAAAAATTATAGATTAGGAATTACTCTTTATATATTATATCCAAAATTTAAATAAAAATTTTTGAAAGTAAAAAACAAGAGCATGTGCAATGAAAGCTAAAGCAAAGTTGTTTTCTTGTGTCTCAAATCTCAACTATAATTTTTCTACAAGGAATACTAAGCATTGAAAAAGACCTTGAAAAGGAAAGAAAGAAACATGAAAATCAGGTACGTGGCATGTCCCTTTCAATACCCATTTAGGCTTTCCATGCCCAATTAGAGATGGGCCTAGCCCAGTTAAAAATGGGTCCTTCCCTAAGGAAATAGATTATGGGCCTGGGTCCAACTCTACGTGTTTTTTCTTTAAATGAATGTACACTGTTGAAAGTTACCTTCTCCTGAATCAACAAAAACAACAATAGAGATCAATGAGTTAAGGGAATTCTCTAACCAAAGAAGTTTTAATGCTTAACAAAATTTTGACATTAGAAGATAAAAGTTCCTTTTCTTGTAGAAAATATCATGAATCCTCATTCATATATTAAAAATAGTACATTTTAATTTAAAAATAAAAACATAATAATATACATCAAAAAATATTAAAATAATCTGATTTGAATTTCTTCTAATTTTTTTCAAGATAAAACATTTGAACTCTGCGGTAAGCATGCGTTGCTTGATAGCTATCAAGTAACAAATCTAATTATTTGAATATTAATAATAAACTCAAAACCAACCTGAAAATCATAAATAGTACAAGAAAATGTAATTCTTTTATAAAAGAAGAATAAATTATTTTCATGAAAGAAAAACCAGTAAATTTTATCAAGAGAACAAAAAATCTTAAAATGAGAATTAAAAATAATACTACTAATAATAAATCCATGTCGGGAAAGATGCAAATTAACAAATCTAGATAGATTCGTATTTATTTAATAGATAATTTAAAAAAAAAAAGAAGAAGAAGAAAACCTAATTTAAACAAAAAGGAAAAAAAAAATTACTGCCAATCAAAAGAGAATATTAGTAATACAAAGAAAAAAACTTTATAGAGAACAAGAAGAAGAAAAAAAAAAAAAGAGGCCAGAATTTTTAGAAAAGAGGAGAACAATCAAAAAGAATTTTTATTTTTTATTTTATTTCAAAAATAAATATTCTATTTGATTATTCTCATTAGTCTAATAATGTAATGGTTGTATGTCTATTTCGTACGTAATGCATGGCATGAGGATTCAAAACCTTAATTAGTTTCATTTCTTTTTACCCTTTATATAGTACAAATTAATGAACTTGCAATATAAAAATTTAATTCAATTACACATTAAATTTCCATAAAATTAATTATATTTATAGGGTAAAATGAAATTTAATGGTGTTTTGGATTTCAGCTTTATCAAATTGTATCCTCTTTGAAAATGATTTATCAAATTTATCAACAAATGCAATACTTTGTATCTTGTTATTAATTTAAATCATAATTACATTTTTAATACAAATAGTACAATATTTCAAATCAATTTGGGTTTTCTTATCCTCTAATAAAATTAGGGCTATCTTAAATATTACAGTAATATTCAAATGAATGTATACTAGCATCATAAAATAAAATATTAAGAGTTTAATTCTCTTACGTTCCATTTAATTTTCTTTGATATGACGAAATAAAAAAAAAAAGATAAAAAATTTAATTTAATAAAGAATTCGAGATTATTAAACTTTGAATAATCAATAGATTTCAAATTTTACTCTTATTATGTTTGTATAAAATCTACCACTTTCATTAAGAGAATTAACAAATTTTAAATTCTATATAGATTAATGTGGTCTGTGAAGTTTTTTGTTTTTTTTTTTTGTTTTATATATATATATATATTAATATCAAGTTATTTATCATTCAAATAATAACTAGTAATTAATTTACTTGATATCAGTTATCACCGTCCATGTTCTTAATTATCACATCAATATTAATCACTTGAAATTAATGTCAATTTATCTGAAAAAAACAAAATCATATGAATGGTTACCAATGAAAAGGTACGCATGAATTTAGGAAAGAGGAAAGAGCTTTCTCATTCAATTGCATGGCAAGACAAAAAGAAAAAGACTACGAAGACTGAACAGAGGGAAAATGACCTAATGCCATGGGTGGTCCATGATTGGTACTTTTGGTACTACTCTTTTCAATTTTGCAGAACACAGATGCCCATTCCAAAGCTCACTTGTTCACTTCTTATAGAGAATGAAGATCAATTTCATCATTTAACTTTGTACTAACCCTAAATCTTGCACCTGCCAACCTGCAACCTTTTACTAGTTTCTTGATTTCAAATATCCTCCATGATAATTTGTAAATTCTATTACTAATAAAGAAAAAAAAAAAACAATTTGCATGTATTTCCTTTTTTTTTTTAACTGATAAAATAGGAGTTTTTAGATGTCTTAATTACTATCCGTCCGATTTTGAGTTGTTAATTGATGTCTCAATTTAAAATATCCTTATAGAGCACAACAATCACTCGAGCGCTGCTAAGAGATATGAATTTCATCATATAATTTTATGAGAAAATTGAATTTGAACCAAATAGATTGGTGGACAAGTTTTTATTATCAAGCAAATCTCCCCAAGTACTAACTTGCAGTGTTGCACATATTTCTGTTGCCTAGACTTTTGTTCTCCTTAATTTCTTCATTAAACCATATGGCTATTATTAGGAAAGCACTAATCCAACTGCCTATCGTCTGCCTTTTCCTAATTAGATGCCCATTTCAAAACTCGTTCGCTTATACAGAATGAAGATCTATTTCATCGTTTAATGTACTAACCCTAAATCTTGCACATGCCAACCTGCAACCTTCTTGGAGCGAATAATTGCATCTTATGTCCTTTTTCTCAACTTGCACATAAACTTTTAATAATTCCTTGATTTCAAATATCCTCCATGATAATTTGTCAATTCTATTACTATTAATAAAGAAAAAAAAAAAAAGACACAACTTGCATGTATTTCCTTTTTTTTTTAACTGATAAAATAGGAATTTTTAGCTGTATTAATTACTATTATGTGTGGTTTTGAGTTGTCATTTGATGTTTTGATTTAAAACACTCTTATAAAGCACACTAATTATTCTCAAGCACTGTTATTAAAAGATATGAATCCCATTATATAAAATCATAATGACTACCGATACTTGATCTCAGTTTACAGAGTTCAACTATAATATTAGAATCGGTATTTAGATATTTCATGTGATGTTTATTTTTTGGGAGGATTGACTTAAATCAAACAAACTGGTGTACAAGTTTTTATTATCAAGCAGATCACCCGAAGTGGCAACTTGCACTTGCACATGTTACTGTCGCTTAGATTTTTGCTCCCCATAATTTCTTAATCAAAACATATGGCTATTATTAGAAAAGGCACTAATCCAACTGCCTGTTGTCTGCCTTTTCCAATTTTCTTAAGGTCCTTGTATGTTAACTATGGTAAGAAGAATCTTCTCACCAAGTTAAAACAAATTTTGGTTATGGTTTATGGATTAATTTTGCACCTCTTCTTTGCAAGATTTTTTTTCTATATACATTGAAAATTTTATAAAAAGAAACGAGATTATCGAAGTTTGACCTCTTATTTCCTACACTTGACTGTTAATTGATTGCCATTTGCATATTTTTTTGGGGGCTTGAAGGTATTCAATAAATACTCTCAAGTGGAAAGCAAACAGAATGGGCGCTCAATCATAACCCCAAAAGCAATCAAAACCCACATCTTAATAGACAATTACGCACTAAATCCTTTGTACATAAGAATGGATTGCCAATATCCACTAATAACCTAAACATAGAACCCAAACAATCACCAACGAGCCAACACAAAGCCCTATACACGCTAATAGATGAGAAAAAAGATCATCACATTACTATGGTAACCAACATTCATTTTGAAATTATTGGAAACAATAGTCATGGTGATTCAAGAAACCCAGTTTTGGTCAAAATAGCATTCCTAACTTTACTAAGATCCCTCCCTTTGAGGGTCCTCCCAACACCTTCAAAAACAGAAAATGAGGAAATTTGACTTCTTGCAAGCCTTCTAGCAACGAGCTCATGTGGAGGCAATTTATAATAGAGATCATTATCTTCATCTTCAATTTCATCATAACTATCACCATTCATAACTCCATAAGTGTCATTACTATTATCGTCATTTTCATAATCATCATCATCATCATCATCATCATCATTATCTAACCCAGAACTTGCATTCTTGGAGGCTTTTTTTGAATTTTTTTGGCGAATCTTCGACCAAACAGGAATGTTTACTGGTGCTGATTGTTGTATTACTTTGGTTTCATGAGAGGAATTGTTGCTGCTGCTTCCACTAGTAGTTCTTGGTATCATTCTTGCAGCAGAAGGGAGATTTCTTGGAACAGAGAATGAGGGTTCTATGGATTTGCTGCCAATTTTGGAATTTGAATCTCTTCTTTCTCTTAGAACATCCCAAACATCCTCTTCTTCAAAATCTCCATCTCTTAAAGATTTCCAAACACCACTCCCCTGCCTCGGTAACCCATACCTGTTATCCATTGATGATTTTCCCTATACACCCAAGATACTTCAAAATCATTATTCAGAATTGAAAATTCCCAGATGGGTGTTCCCCAAATTTCACAAATTCAAAGAAAGGTATTCAAATGAAGGGATTTTTCCAAGGATTAGTTAATTGGGTACTTCTATAAACAAAATTCATTTGAGGAAAACAAGAAAATACCTTTCTTGGGTTGAGAATCGCCTAAAGGCACAACCCTGCTTTAGATTCTTGGAAGATATCTATCTGCAACATGGAAAGGAAATTCAATTAAAAAAAAAAAAGATTCAAGAAAATTTTTCACACTTGTTATGAGAATCTTGAAAAAAATAAAAAAGAAAAGAAATGATTGAATCAAGAGAATTCAAGATACTTTTCTACTAAAATTCTTAGTTTCTGACCTGGAAAAGTTTGAGAGAATTTTGGGTGATGGATGGCTTTATGAAGAGACCAAATACCCCCAAGGTAGAGAAGGGTGTGGAGAGAATAAGACAAACTTTTTTTTTTTTTTCTCGCCAAATACTTTAGTTTTGTCTTTAGAAATCTCTTCTGGCATTTGATGGATATGCAATTGAAAGCCTCGCTTTTTGATAGTGAAAAATGCAAAATACAAACCATTAATAAGATATGTGATTTGGTGTTTTTTACTGACTGCCCTTTTTAAACTCATCATGAATCAGATGTGACACGAGCTTTTCTAACAGGCATTCAGTAACAGAGTATTTACCTTAATTTTTTTTTTCCCAAAGAAAAAGTTGCTGTCATTAAATTAAAGTACAACAATACATCAAGCAACTTAGAGGAATGAAAAAAAAAATAAAATCTAGTTGTCTCTTTTATCCTTTTATTCCTCTAATTCTTTCTTAAATTTTTATTTTTTAAACCATCACCAATCTTTTCTTTTAATTTGCAGTAATTATATTATTTTTATTTATTTATATTATCTATCAAATAAAGTACATATTACAGATCTAATAATTTACGTCTTTATAAGTATAGATTTTATTTTATTTTGTTATTTTTCATTTTTTTTTTAGATCTTGTGAGTTTTTTTTTCATAAAAGTTTTTATGTCTTTCTTTAAGGAAATTTTGAATTTAAATTTTTATTAATTTTCAAGCAATTAAATTTATTTAAAGACATTAAAATTGATTTGCAGCTACAAACATCCGACAAAGAGAGCATATTTTTTACTGATATACTAGATTTAAGACTCTATTAATACGATTAGAAGTTAGAGTTAATATTCTATCAATATGATTAGAAGTTATTAGACTATATGTTCTACAAACACGAATAGAGGTTTTTAGAAGAAATTCAAGTCAATGTTGTGTTTTGATTTTTCTTGATATATAATTTTATATTTTTAATTTGAAAATCAAAATATACTTTTATTAATATGAGTGAAATATTCTTTTTTTCTCTAAAAAAAAGCGATTTAGAAGAACACATTCGTCAAGGTACAAACATATCTTAAATTTTTATATTATATTTATTGAGATATCAATGTATTAAGTATTGGTAAAAATTACCCAGTTATTAAATATTTTATAAATAAAATAGAAAAACAGAAAAAATACTATTTTTCATTCTATGCTCGAAAAAGAGAGAAAAAAGTGAGAAAGGAAAAGAATATTATTTACTAAATGAGAAACAGGGGAAGATGAAATGGTGGCAGGAGGCTGAGTGGTTGATGATGATAATGTTGCTATTTACTTTATATTAGTCCACTAAGATATGAAAATGGAACTATATATAAAAGCTGTGTGTGTGGTCATTTCATTTTATAATCACCTTTTAAACATGAGTGCTTCAATAAAATAATGATTAAGAGATAAAAACCAAGTTTCCAAGAGACCCACAAAATTGCAATTTTTTTTAAATGGAAAGGCTCTTATTCTTGACCTATGAAGGTGTTTTTTCGATTAAATTTTTAATTTTTCTTTTTATCAATGTATAAAAGATCAGATCGAATTTGAAAATATTAGTAATATTTTAGCCACCTTGTGGCAGCCATGTGCACATCAAAAGTTGTCTTTTATATAAATTATAAAACTTGAAATAAGCAAAGAGAGTCAAAGTTGTACAGTCCAAGATAAGATACAATCGTGCAGTAAAAGTGAACGAATGAAGGAAGTACCGCGGTGAAGTTGCCATTGCCATTGGTGGACTGTATTTTGCGCGCGCGCACATATTTATATATATGTGTTTTGCGCGCACACATATTTATATATATATCGTGTGACATAATTAAGTTATATAAATAAAATATAATAGTCATCCAATAATTGAACATATAATATACAAAATCAGAAATTTAAACTATAATAATTTCTTTTTTCTTTATGAATTTTTTATGTAGTAAAAATAATAATTAATGAAAATTATGAATAAAGAATTAAATATTTTGATCTAATGCTTATTGATGGTATATAGTAAACCTTCACCTTTTTACTCTGCCGATTTATTAATGAAAAGTTTTGTTAAAATTATAATTTCATATTGATTAAATATAAATATATTAAATGATTAATATAAAAATAAAATTTTTAATTTTAATAGTTAGTTTTTAAATTTATTTTTTTTAAATCTATATTAATTACTTCATATGATGAATTTTTTTACTTGTATGGTATAGCACAATTTTAAATTTAACTAAATTTGATTTGAAAGATTACTTGAACAAGTTGAATAGTTTAAAGTCATTTTTGTGAGAATCTAAAGAAGTAAGGTTATGTTTGGTTTGCAAAATATAATACACAAAAAATAAAATAATTATTATTGAGAAATAAAATAGGATATAAATAAAATAATTATTTTAATTTCATAATTTAGTTCATAGTATAGAATAACTATTTCATTCACATAAATGATCATAATATCCTTATAAATTAATTTTATTATTAATATTAAAATTAAATATAATTTTACTAAATTTTATTCAAAAAATAATTTAAATGCATAATAAATAAATTTTTATTTGACTTAAAATTTAAAAATAAAAATAAAAATCTGAAAAAAAAAAGGCAATAGTGATGAGCTTGAACTTATCAACTTTTTTTGAGAGCAAAAATGAAAATATTTTATTCTATTGTTTAAAAAATATCAATTCTTTACTTTTTATAAAATATATATTCTATAAAAATTATGAAATTACTATTTCACAAATTCATATTTTTTAACTAAAATTTAAAATAAATATTTTATATAAATAATTATTATATTTCTTAGTTATTTCATAAATTAAATGTAGCGTAAGTTTTTGGTTGTTCATCAATCATTTTTCCTAGTGTATATACATTTTCAGCTAGGAAATAATGCTTGCTGGCACACCATTTTCAGCACACAGGATCACTTACTATCAAAGTCAAAAAGCAAGGAAGGAAGGCAAGAAAACAAAAAAATATATATATTTTTTTTTAAAGAAAAGGTCACAATAGAAAAATTATAAATAAAGCAAAGCATAATAGAGTTTATCAGTCACAATAAATACTATTTCATGAAAAAAAAAATCAACAAACTTTAGAAAATGATGGGAAAAAAATACTAATTTAAAGAACCTTTTGGACAGGTGGGCGGATATCGGGCTTGATTGCTACTCCTATCTGTATTTTTCGTATAAAATATTCATGCTTTGTTTTATCTTCCACTTTACAGATAATATAGGTTACGAAATTTTGTTTTATAAATATTTATAATAACTAATATTATTACAGATGAATAATATGATTAATAATTTAATGATTAACTATTATATATCTTGTTATAATTTAAGGGAATTTTAAGTAAATCGAATGCAATTGAATGTAATATAATATAATTAAATAAATTTTTAATATAAATTTATATCAAAAATTCAGTTGATTATATCGCATTACATCTCATTACGGTGTACCAAACGCAATCTAAAATTTAAGGATTTAAATTTTAATATTATTTTCTTTCTTTTTAATTTGTGTACTCAAAATAAGCTAAGTTAAACAGAAATTTTATTTTTATGTTCTTATTATATTCTTATAATTATTTTTTGGGTCAATATCAAAAAGATAATGTTTGGATGCATAAGTAAAGCATGAAAATGAAATACCTTGAATTTTCAATTATTTTTCTAAAATCCTATTTTTATACGAAAATATATTATTTTATTATTTTATTTATTTAAGCAAATATTAAAGTTATATTTTATTAAAATATATATATTTATACCATTTGAATATGTATTATTGATAGTAATTTTATTACAATACTATATGTATATTATTATGAAATATTAATATGGTTATTGGAGAAATTGTATTTTGATATTTGAATATTAATATTATGTTTGAGTAATCTAAATTATATTGTTGTTACTAATTATATATATATTACTGGAAGTTTGGAAATTTATTATAATTATTATTATTGTGAATAAGTTTATTAATTGTATTATTAGCATGTAAGTTAGAAATTATTCTTATTATCATCATTATATAAACTATGGGTTAATATTATTATTATTATTATTATTATTATTAGTTGTATTATTATTATTATTGATTTATATATATATATATATATATATATATATATATATATATATATATATATATATATATATATATATATATATATATGTGTGTGTGTGTGTGTGTGTGTGTGTGTGTGTTTGTGTGTGTTGGTAAAGAAAAGAAAAGAAAAGGAAAAAGGAAATGGTGGAAGGTGATTGGCTGAGATGTAACGGGAGAGAGAGAGAAAGGCAGAGAAGGAGCCGGATAAGGAGAAAGAGAGAGAGAGAGACCTGGGTGGCAGTGAGCAGCCATCCGTCCGGCAGTAGACTGCACCGCCACCACCAGTGGCTAGCCCACCGTCCGGCGATCTCAGAGGAGGCAGCAGCGCTTCGATCAGGCGGCGGACGGCGGCATACGCGAGGAGAAAAGTTTCGCCGGCGCCGAGACTTCAATAGCAGTTTTCGGTCGATTCCAGCTGCCAAATCGATCATGGCCGGTCTCGTTCGACTCCTGGTGTCAAGGGCTTCCTTTTGGTATCTACCTTGCCCCCTGAGGATCACCGGAGGAAGAGATCGAAAAATGCAAAACCGAGACTTTGAAGGTGTTTTTCGGCGAGACGACGACGACTGGGGGCTAGTGGCTGTGGTTTTCGTGATCCTGGCATTGAGGTGAACCTGCTGGTGTGGAGATCACCCAAATTTGCCACCGACAGCGACGGCGCATGGAGCAGTCCAGCAACTCCGTTTCATCGTTCCGGTGCGACTCTCGATATTCGTATAATTGAAATTCGTAAAGATTAACCCAAAACTCTTGTATCTCAGTTGTTAAATAAGTTATATTATGTTTAGCAGACTCTAGAGTAGTTTTTATGAGTTATTGAGTCTATTGTTGAGTTCAGTGTGGTTCTGTCGAGATCTCGATCAGAATCTCAATAGTCTTTAAGTTGTGTTTGGTTATGTGTGTCGTTCTTTTCTAATAGTATCCGTTGTTGCGAGGTGTCGATTTTCTGGCGTCTTCCTAGTTCCAAAGGCTGCACTTTCGATGGAAGCCAGTCAGACGCATCATCAGTTAGGTGAGTGATACTCCCTAATATGTTATCTTGTTTCCATATAAATCTGCATTTCTCTGTGTGTGTGTGTGTGTGTGTGTGTGTATATTATGCGCTATTATTGCATATATGCATGTAACATTTGATTGTGAATGAGGAATCGATATTCTCTGTTCTGTGCTGTATTGTGATTGTGATTGACGGATGGAGGTCGGGAGGATACAGTACCACCTAGGATTATGAGATTTGGTTATGATTGCGGTTATGATTATGATTTTTGATGATGTTGAGAAGATGAGCTATGACTGGTGTATGCTGGCCGGGCCTGCTCATCGCTGGGGTCGCTATCAGTCGGGTTAGAGCTGCATGGTACAGACCAGTGCTGGCCGGGCCCATTGGACATAAGAGAGATTTTTTGGATTCAAAGAGCCAGGATAGGGGGACCGTATCCCATCCTTACTTGATTGTATGATTTATTTGTCTTTATGGCATAGTGCATAGCATGAACATTAGAATTTGTCTATAGAACATCAGTTTAATTTATTAGCTGGTATCATTCACTAAGTCGGACGCTCATTCCTGTTTATTTTATTATTTGCAGGTCAAGAAATGAGCATGTGAAGGAATTGTAAAATGAGTAAAATGCCAATTTTTCTTCGGCAGTAGTTTGTATTATTGAGTATTAAGAAATGTATATAATATATGTATGATTGTAATTATAGTTTTAGAACTCTGCAATATTACACTTTATACCTGTATATTGTTTAATATTCAGTTATGTATTATTGGGTTGAAATATTGTTGTTAAGCAGAATCCTTTTATATAATATTACTTTTATGAGATAATTGAGATAAACGAGTTATTGGACCAATGTGACTTTGTTTATTATTGAGATTTAATTGGATCTGCTTAATTTGTATGGGCCTATAGCTCTTTACAGTTTTAGGTTTTCTGTTATGTGTTTCTATTAGACTTACTATGGGTACTGGTAGCCACGTGCATTTTCCGTGTCCTAGTGCTGGTCACGTGCCCTCAGGTTCGGGGCGTGACAGAAAATGTTTCTTTAGACTTATTTGTTGAGCAAATTTAATCTTTATTGATACGCAAATTGATTTGAGAATATTTCTAATTGACTAAACATTATATACATACACACACTTATATAGGATAAGTAAATTATTTTATTTTTTTCATGAGAAAAATTATAATATATTATATATATTTAGAGAACCTTCATAAGATTTAATAACTCAACATTAATTAAACACCAGAGTTGCACTTGTCGCTGGACTTAATCCAACAAGAATTAACCCAACACTTTATGTTACTATATATTAAGTTAATATTCATATATATTGATATATTTAAATAGGATAAATATAAAATGGATAAGCAAAATCTTATTTCTTAATTCGAAAATCATTATATAGTTGAAAATGGAATTATAAAACATAAATATATCAGGTTTAAACTATTAGTTTTAACCTCATGATTCAAACATAAAATTTTTACACAAAAATATTTATAAAAACTATAGTAAAAAAAGGGAAACCTAGAATGAGGAAGTGAAATTGAATTCCTCCTCCTAAAATTGAAATTTGAATGCAGCAGCAATACCGGAGTCCAGGCTGCTAAGACTGGACATTCAAATAGATATCGAGTGAATGAAAATTAAACCGAATCAGACCTGTTATGATAACATGATAGAAATTGAATTGAAAGGGTATATATTATTTGAATGGGAATAAATTAAGTTATGAATAAATTGAGTTTAATGAGTTTGAGTCAATCATTATTAAAAAGTTAGACTTAACCAATTAGATAATTAAGACCAAATTATTATATATCCATATATTTTTAATGTATTTTTTTAATGTGCGATTTTGATTCTTAACAGTCTCGTTAAGAAATTATTATTTTATTGGGAAAAAAAGAAAAAAAAAATGAGGAAGTGATTAGAGCTCAAGACAAATAGGCAAATTGATAGTGAAATCCAAATATAGAACAAGCAAAAGTTGTATTATTATCTTACCAGGCAAAAGTGACCCACATGCAGCAATTGGGAAGCCGTCATCCAACGAATTTGGTCATCAAATCACAAATTAACAAACTATATAAAAAGACAATTTGAAGACTGTAATTTCTATCATATGCACTATAAGCCAATCAATTATTTATTATCTCTTCCACTTTTTCAACAAAATTTTTTTAATTGAATTTGAAAATAAATATATGGTGAGAATCTTTGGCCAAAGTGTCCATAAATTTCCTTTTTTTTTTTTTTTGGAATATTTGACATTTTTTAATATAAGGTTGGCTAGATTCATGTTACTAAACTAAAGGGTTGTTCGATTCTCTTTCTTGTGTTTTACAAAAGCTCATGGCGGCCGTTAAGCGTGCGCTGTGGGGTCTAATTACTGTACGGCCGACATTTTGATTAATTAGATAATAATCTTTTACTAGTAAAATGATGTGTTTCATTCTTCTTGATATACTAAGTATTGATTAATGATATGAATAAAAAAATATACAAAAATGATTGAGTAATTATTTCTTTTCTTTTTCTCTTTTATTCTCTCTTGAATTTTTTTAGATCATCATCGGCTTTGTCTTTGATCAGTGGTATTTTTTCTCTTTTTAGTTAAATTATCTATTAAATAAATATAAATCTTTTTAGATAAGTTAATTTGTGTTTTTTTTTTTTTTGACATGGGTTTACTACTTTTTTTATAAAGTAATTTATTCTTGTTTTATAGAAAAATTTTGTTATCTTGAATTATTTATGATCTTTAAATTGGTTTTAATTTTATTATTGATATTCAAATAATTTGATTTGTTTAAAAAATGAAGGTCGATTTATAGTTTAATTAGCCACTAAATAGAGAGCGTTTCCTAAGATTGAAGAATATTAGAAGAAAATTCAAACCATATTATTTTGATATTTCTTAATGTATTGTCTTATATTTTTTATTTTAGATTAAAATGCACCATTAAAAATGTATTATTTTTAATATATGAATAAAGATTCATGATATTCTCTAGAAAATATTGGGTACTTACATTGTAATATATTTAATATAAAAATTTTAATAGCTTTATCTCTTTTATTTAGTATCTTATATTAATAATTCATTTGTTTATAGTATGACAAATTGAGCATCTATGTTTTAGTTAGTGTAAGAGATTGAATTCTAAGAGTTGTTTAGGTTGTTCAACATTTTCAATTAATTATTAGGGGATTACCGTCACCCAATCAAATACTAATAATTAGAAATTTTAAGATTCAATATTTTTATTATATTTTGAATTATTAATTATTAAATTTGAAAAATTACTCCATAAAATTGAGTTTTACTTGATGTTTAGGAGCTCAAACATTAAATATTACTACTTTTATTTGAATTGATAAATTTTTTACAATAATGAAAGTTAGCTGTAAAAATGAAATTAATTCTTTTATAATAATTTAAAAAATAAAAATAATGATTTAGATTTAAATACAAATTTATTTTTGTCATAAATTATAGTAAATTTATAAATAAACTTTAATTTATATATCTTTTATTTCTTTTAATTAAGAATTTATCTTTTTTTATCATCATAAAATTACAAAAGAAAAAATATTTACTATAAAATTAATATATTAGACTCAATAAATAATAAAATATTTTTAAAAAATAAAAATACTGTATTTTCATATAATAACAAAATTAATTGTTTTATAATATAATTAAACCATAACATTTATCATAAGAATAATATATATATATATATATATATATATATATTTATATATATTTATAATTTAAATATCATATCAGAGAATTTAAAAAGTTTTAAGAATACAAATTTATTTCGAAGCAGGAAGTATAGGTAGCATAATAATATTTCATAAATCATTTGAAGGAGTATTCTTTAAGTTTTATAAGATTATAAAATAAATTTATAAATTTTGGGATTACAATCACATATATCATAAAAATTAAATTTTTATTTGCTTTTAAAAAAAATAATTGAAAGTAAGAAAAAGGGTGAAAATTTACTTATAAGAGAAATGGTTAGAATTAATATTTAAATGAAAAATTAATCACAGCTAATACTCTAAAAAATTGTGAGAAGAATTTGAAGAAGTAAGCCCATTTGTATTGAGTTTTCAAAAGCGTTATAATAAAAATAGGTAAATTGATATTTTTTGTAAAAGTAATAGATAAATTGATATTTTTTGTAAAAATAATATTTTTTTAACCTCCAACAGCTCAATCATAGATGGTGGTTTTAAAGTACTAACTGTAATAACTTCTCTTTCATTGAGCACTTTGTACGATATATTAACGATTGACGTAGAGCAATTATATAAAAAGTATTAATACTGATTTTCATTTTCCGATATGGGTTTCAGAGTATTTAGTTAGGTATTGGTCATTTTAAAAAATGTGGGCCTCTACTGATAGTAAAAACTACAGAAAATTACAGGCGGTCGAGCAAAGGGAATGATGGAAGTATCTTTGGCCGAAGGACAAATTCTTGATACATTTGTGATCACTATTTGGTAGTATATCACTATCAATTTAATGCCTATTGTAAATAAGACAGAGGTGTCCTACTTTCTTAAGAAATTATTCACATTCTTGATAGCTTTCGCTGCCTATGTGACAGTGAAGAGTCATTGCACAAGCAATAGTTCTGTACTAGTCGTATTCAGAATGGGTTTAGTTATGAAAAATGTTTTACATCTTTGATTTTAAGCCATGAGAAGAAGAAATTTCTTTTGTTACCACAAGGAAACGCAATTTTGATGGTTTCTTTCTTTTTTTGTTTTTATAAAAACTGAACAAATATACAGATTATAAGTCCTAATTCTATGCTGCGAGTGTTTGTAGCTGTAAATACAAACATCCCATTATCCAATCAGTTTTGAATTCATATAAAATAAGCAATCAACAAGTTTTTTCCAATCATCCAATTAGACATCATCATTTACAGTAAAGCTTTTTAGAAACAATCTTATATACCAACTGTAAAAACTGGAACTTTCCTGCAAAAGTCTCAAATTTGAATCTCCTTGGAATCGAGATAAGGACAGGAATACAAGAGATTTACTGCATTCTTTGATTCTATCCTTCCTATCAACTAACTACAGATTACTTCAACCAAATACATTCTTCGAAATGATGCCCTTAAAAATCTCATCCAAGTGCTTTGAAGGTAACAATCTTTTCATGACAAATGCACATAACTGTCCGTCCTTCCTAAAAGAAATTCTATTGCAAAGCCATAGGTAGTACCCAGAAAGAGAGAGCTATTGCTGCCACCATGTTCACTCATGCGTGAAGCCTGACCAAAAATAGAGAGTTCAAGGCCAGAGAGTCTCTGCATCAGATTTTTTCTGTTTTCTTGCATAAAATTGTATACCTTCATCCTAAGGTGAAACTGATAGTATGAACAGTTCTTGACAATATCTTGTATAGGTCAGTTAATAGATTCCTCATCTAGCAAATCAACGTAGGCCGCTATTCTTCATCTACTCAGATAGGGATGTGAAGTTGATCATCAATCACATGCTTGATGCCTACTGTTTCCTATTTGATAGTTCACATCAAAGGAAGTGGCAAACAACACAAGAAACACCATGGATTTCATGCACCGTATTCTGCTTATTTTAATAGTTCAATTACCTAAATCTCAATCAAGCTTCGCCAATGGCCCTATAAAAATTTGTCTTCACACGTCTTGTCTCTTGTGTTGCCGTAAAATGATTAACACGTTGTAAATAAAGAGAAGAATATGACCTGAAGATAGTCAAAACTACATGAATAATCTCATTCAAAGCTCTGCATCGATCAAATATTAATATCAAGAATGAAAAATATCTAGGCACAAATTCTAAATCTTAATTCTCTGCAAAGTACTAAATATTCATCATGCCTTATAATTCTCTTACAGCTCTTCACAGAAATTGCTATGTGAAAATTAAATTGTGCATGTCGAGGGAATTCAATAGCTGATACCTGATAACTATGCTGTGCACTCTGTAAACTAGAGAGGTGAAGAGTAAATCATTCAAAGAAGTGAGCATAAAATAAAACTCAGAGCAACTGTTTTAAGGACAAGATAAAAAGATCAGTAAGATAATAGGAAAAGAAGCCTAACCAAGCAACATGGGAAGCTCTTCTGGCATGTTCTGGTAATGAAAATGACAACAATCCACACAATTGTATCATCAACAAACTCAGTTGACAGAGCTCCACATCTGCTGAGAGGTTACAATTGTACTCCTCCTCCTCCTCCTTCGATTCTTAATTTTTCTTCCCTTTTCTTTTTGTTTATTTTGCCCCCTTTTTGATAGGAAGACAATCTTTCCCTTTATTTCTCTAACAAATTATTGGAATTGAAAAGCTCCATCTGAAACAAGAGCTTGAGCGCATAGTTGACTATCTCATGTACTAAGCAAATAAGAGAGTAACAGAGGATAAGTGATTACTTTGAATCAGCAAAGAGGAAATGAGAATCAGGATTCAAAATGTCATAATCTAATTGAAAGTATCAGAATTCAGAGGACAAAGATCAAGATGTAGTGAATGATTCTAACAGCAACACAAAAAATAACAAAATATCCTGAAGGTTGAATTGGATAAGCTGCAATAAAATAACACCACAAATTCTTCAAAATCATGAAAATGATCAAATGTTTTATATTTTAAGATTCTATTCTTCAAGAAATAGACTGCTTATCATGTGAACTAAGATGTATAAAGCACTCATTTATTGAAAGTTACACAAATGGACTTTCAAAATGCTACATCCCATCGAAAGCAATCTTTCTCTCTTATTGATTTCATACTATAGTATGATTGTGCACTCAGGCTATGGTTACAACAAAGAAATATCTATCTAAATGACAGTTGTTACCAGATGTTATTAATCACAACTTTCTTAGAAAACAAGACTATAGGAGAAACAAGCACTGATTGAAAACAAGGAGGACCTAAAATTACTCATAACTCTGTCAGAGCCTCTGCTCCAGCTACAATCTCCAGTATCTCCCCAGTAATTTTTGCTTGTCGTTCTCGATTGTATGCAATAGAAAGATTCTTCGATAAATCAACTGCATTATCGGTAGCATTACTCATGGCATTCATTCTTGCTGCAAGCTCACTAGCCAGTGACTCCTGCAGTGCCCTCAAAATCTGACTATTTAGATAAAGAGGCATCATAGCATCAAGAATCTGAATTGGGTCTTGCTCAAACTGCAAAAGAGGTGAAAATCCATCTGTCTTCACCCTCACACTCTCCCTCTCAACAGCTAACTTCCCTTCCTTACTTGTCAACCTAAAGAACTCATCATCAGCAGCGTCAATACACTTTCCATTCACATCACAAACTTCCCCTCTTGGAGACAATGGCAACAATGTATGAATCACTGGTTCAGACTTCACCAAAGACACAAATTTTGTGTACACAAGCTCAACCTTATCAACCTGTTCACTAACAAACAGTGAAAATACATCATCAGCAATCAATTGAGCCTCTTTGGCTGTGGGAAAAGCCCCTCCCTCAGTAAATCTATCAACCAAAATCTTAGGTCTACGCTTAAAATAAGCATTACCCTTCTTTCCTACACTAATTACAGAGTAATCTAACCCCAAATTTTCCAATTCCTTAATCCGGGTCTCAGCCTTTTTCAACATGGCATTGTTAAAACCACCACAAAGACCTCTATCACCAGTAACAACAACAAGTGCTACTTTCTTTACAGGCCTAATATTTGTTAATGGAACATCAATATCCTCCAATT
This sequence comes from Reutealis trisperma, assembly GCA_947687605.1. Lineage (NCBI taxonomy): Eukaryota > Viridiplantae > Streptophyta > Magnoliopsida > Malpighiales > Euphorbiaceae > Reutealis > Reutealis trisperma. The sequence goes on from CANTUT010000019.1 coordinate 9,866,572, forward strand.
GGAGCTGCTCATTAATACTATAAAGTACTTCAAGGAGGGTTTCAGCAAAGGGTCTAGCATTAATAACAGCTTCTTGAGCTCGCCGGATCTTAGCAGCTGCAACCAGTTTCATTGCCTCGGTGATCTTTTGGGTGCTTTTTACAGTATTAATGCGCCCTCTTAATTCACGGAGACCACAAAGAATTGGAGAATATAATAAAGATTGATTGAAAGTATTATACGGATGTGATATTGGGATTAAATAGCGAAATGGGTTTGGTTGAAATTGAAAAAATTGAACAAATGAGTTAGATTTTGAAGAATTTGGAGACACCCACATGGTTAGATTGGAGCAAGACATGATTTTGATGAGTTTTTATTATTGAGATGATAGTACAAGATGAAGGTGAATATAAAATGGATCTCTGCAAAACCCTTTTACTAGTGAAATTTGGGTTTTGCAGAGATCAAAACGAAAATAATAAGACGACAAAATGGAAAGAATTTAGTTAATTACAGAGGGGTTTTGTACCCAAAGATCAATATGTGTTTGATTAAGCCTACAGGGAAGAAAATTGATGAGTCGGTTGGTATAGCTCACTGTTCTGGGTCCGTACAAGCGGCCAACGAAAAAAGAGACGGAGTCTATTTGGTTGCTAGGAAACTCGACGAGGGAAGAACTCCGATTTGACAGATGTTGTTTCCATTAGACGACAACCGAACCCGGTTAACTGGAAATGGAATCTATATGAATTCGCCAGTATGAAATAATAATAAAAAAAAAAGTTATTTTTGTAAAATTTTGAATTTTTTTATGAGAAAAAATTTTAATACTTTAATTAGAAGTTTAATCTGAAAATAAGTTATGAAAATAAGTTATTAGAAGTTTAATCTGAAAATAAGTTATGAAATATAAATGAATGTGGGAAATGTTCTTCTCCTCTTTTTTATTTCGGAGCCACCATTGGAGAATGATTTTTTGTATCTAATATCAAGATCTTAATGCGAATGATTTGATCCTTAATTACTTGTATTTTATTTAAATTTTATAGACTTAATTTTATTTAGACGATTTTTATTATTTAGGTGAATTTTATTACTTTTGATATGTATTTTTTTTTAAATTTATAATATTATTTTTAATTTTAATAATATTTATTATTTTCGCTATAAAAAATTATTTCCTACATAAGTATTACATAAATAAAAATTATATCAACAAAATATTGGTAAATGTTAGAATAGACTGATTTGATATAATTTAGTTTACCTATATAATATAATTCATTGTAAAGAAAAAAAAAATCGTTACATTAATTGATTGTTTTAATTGAATTTTATTTGCGTCAAATAAGCATAAACACAAATAATTAATTACAGTAAAGACAATCAATAATGATAACCTTGAAATTATCTTTAAACCCATTATCATATTATACCTAAAAGTATATTTCGCAAAGGAAAAAATATAATTGAAAATACTAATGGTCAAGAATATGCATATAAAGCATAACAAAATATAGCATAATAATAAATATATATATAATCTAAATAATAAATCTAAATAATAAATCTAAATTCAATTTTTCATTTACAGCTCAAAAAAAATTATACATATAAAATCAAATGATTTGTTATATAAATTTATTAATAGAGGAGTGCAAAACACTAATATATAATAAATAATAATAGCCGCTTGATAGAGATATTTATTGATAATTCGTCGGCACTTATTTCTAAACTTGTTCATGAGTTCGGATATCCGCTCATTCATCTAAACTCTTTGAAAAAACTTAAGTTTAGATAGAGATATTTTCATACAAGGTTTTTCACATAAATGCATTAAAAAAAAAAAAAGAAAAATAATTATAAAAATACTCTTACAATAAACATACATAATAATTCAATGCTTTTTTTTTTTTTTTCTGGTTGACCAATATTCATTTTCATCTCCAAACTCACCCTCCTTATTTTGTCTTCTTTCTTTTTTTTTTTTTTTTCCTTTTTAGTCTTGGACCATTAATTCATCTTCATAAGTTTAGAATAATAATTGAAATATAACATCATTATTCAATACCTTTTTTTTTTTTTACTAATCATCTTCTGATTCAATGGTATTAAAGTCATTTTAAAATTAAAATATCTCGAATATTAATTTTAATGGGAGTCAAATTTACCAAAATAAATCATTTTCTTATTTATACTTTATAATATTTTTTTTATTTTACCAATCAACTTTAATTCAATGATATTGAAATTATTTATATAATTATATATGAAGTTGTTAATTTAAGTCAACTCTCTTACAAAATTAAATTATTTAGAAGAGAAAATATATTTATGATCTTATGTTAATTTTGATATTATTTTATATAAGAATGAGAAGTACTATATGATGCATGCATTTTATATATTCAGTCAATAAAACATTAATATTAATATGAATTTAAATGAAATTTAAATTCTAACTAATATATATATATATATATATATATATATATATATATATATATATATATATATATAAAGCTATGAATTATTTAAAATCCTTGCATATTTAATTAAATTCTATATATATATTGATTAAAAATTATTGAGTACAATTTTTGTCTTTCAGTATCCAACAAATAACCGTCTACCGATCCCATTTTCAATTTCTAAATCCAACCCTCTTCTTCTTCCACTGCATTGCAAGGTGACGCCTGAAAGTACCCTGTTAGAAGGGAAATGATAAAGTTTAACGAAAAGTAACAGTATATTGTATATATATAGATAAACTAATAATAAATTATATATGTATACTAAAATTTGGTGTTTGGTATTTGTAACAACTTTACATACATCCATATTGCAAATTTGAAAGAATAAAAAGATAAAATTAATAGTAAATGGTAACATATACAAAAATTTGGTATATATTAGTATATATTTAATACTTGCAACTGATATATATTCATACAGATTGGAAATATGAAAAATTTAAAAAGATAAAGTAACAGTAAATAACATATGTGTATCATTAATTGGTATATGTTTAATATATGTTTGGTTTATATGTACACATACTGGAAATATAAAAAAATTAAAAAATAATTAATAGATTTTTAAAAAAAAATTCATAAATGCAATTAGAAAGGACTAATATTAATATTAATAACTAATATTTTTATTTTATTTTATTATAATAATAATATAATAAAATAAAATTATTCAGCAAATGACAATTATTGCTAAAATAACAAAATTATTTTAGTTATTAAAATTTTAAATTCTATTTATGAAATGTTTAGAAGTTAAGTCTTGAATTTCACATATATGAAAAAATTTATGAATTGGGTAAGTTAGGCAATTGAAAATTTTCATATTATCCACTGAATAGCTAAATAATTCACTTTAGAAAAAAGTTCAAATAATTTAGTTTAGTAAAGCCAAGAAATAAATGTATAAAAATATTAATCATGGATTTCTAATTTATTATAAATAATTCAGTTTGATCTTCGTTTAGAATGAAAAAAATCAATAAATAAAACACTTGTATGTAATATGATATTATAAATAATAAAAGTAATAAATTGTTGATGAATTTGGACTATATAGTTGATCTTTGTATCTATAGAAGTCTAGCAAAATTGTATTTGGATGAAATAAAATTTGGTCATTTTAGTTTATCTTGTAATAGATAATGAAATTAGTCTATTTAGATGGCCAATAATTTGAAATGATGTTGGATTTAATTATTAAAAATAGATATGACAAATTTCAAATGATTATTCAATTATTTTAGATGATAAGTTATTAAAATGATTTATTTTAGATGACAAATTTAAATTTTTTCTTCAATCTAAATTTTTACGGTGATAGAAATAATATATACATAAAGTAATATATGCATATGAAAAATGAGATAAACTCATTTTTTGTGAGGTTAAAACAACATAGAAACTAGAATAGTTTAATTAATGGTACTAATAATAATTAATGAACAGCAACAAAACAACACGGGAGCCACAAAAATGCAAACTATGTATTTTTTTGAACTAAAAGTAAAGAGGCCGGATAAAAATAAATGGGAGAGAAAATGGGCATTTAAAAGTAAGTGGAAGATCATAAAAATATAAAAAAATAAACCTACGCATAAACTCGTAATTAAAAAAAAGATTATATGGTGTAATTTTTTCTTTCATATACGCTCAATCTGGCCCGAGCATGGTGAAAGCCTGATTTTTCTATGGGCGGGCCTATGTTTATGTTATTAAACCCAAGCCTGACCCGTTGTACGTGTGCATATAAAATGAAAATGTTGAGTATCAAATCTACCACTCCTCACAAGGAATAAGCCACCTCACCCACCAGGCTATAACATTTTGCTTATTATTTTCCTAATCTAATTATATATAAAGCAATTATAGGAGAATCCTAATTCCTCCATATAAGTACTTTTTGTTTTCTCTTTCACTCTTTTTTCGGTTTTCATACACCAAAGCCGCAACCATTCTCCCATTCTCCCCTTTCCCAATTCAAATATTTTACCCTAAAACATCAAAACCACTTTTCATTTTTCTAAACCAAATTTTTTCCCTAAAACGTATGCACAGTTCTCCCATTTTTTATTTCATTCGATTAATTTTCTTTCTTTTTTTTTTTTTTTCAAAGCTCACTTTAAGCAATTGTTCATCTTCATTTTGCCGTATATACAATTCGAATAACATAAATTTTGATTTTAGGTTTTTTTCTTAGTTTTGTATTTTAGATTTTGTTGTTGTTATTATTATTATTATTATTATTTAAGTGAACTATGGGTCGGTTCGGACTGTTCACAGGTTTATTTGCCACTTTTAAACTTAGATTTAGACATAATAAATATAAAAAATGCCTGGATTTGAACAAGTTTAAGCTGGAGTTAAGAAAAGTTGAACTCAAGTAAGTCTAGCTGAACCGGCCCGACCTAGCCCGTAAAAAAAACAGGTCTACATCCTTCCATAAAATGAAGATATTTCTATTAATTATACGGAGAGATAAGTTTTTATTAGAGCGGTTCATTTTTATGCTATTTTCTATATTTTATTTGTCATTTTTTCTATTTTTGAGAAGTGTGTAATGATGATGCTTTAATATCATCTTAATACATTTTATTTTTGGTTTCAAAAAAAAAAGTAATAGTCATTTAATTTTATATATATATATACCCTAACACACATCCCGAACAAATCATCTTGGTGTACATTGTTAAGTCAATAAGAAATAGATTTCAAAATATAATTGTACCATGTTATAAATTAAGTCCAAGTTGCAAAAATACTTAAGAATTCATCAAGAGATATATGTTAATTTAATTCCTCATGCAATAAATTAAAAAAGAAAAAGTAAATGTATATCATAGGACAAAATAAAGGCAAATTTTACTAATTTGGGTTATTTTTACAAAATACTTCTTAATTTAGAGTATTTTTGGAAAAAAAAAAAAGTTACGCTATAGGTTGTTTCTAAAACTATTTCCTCGCTGAGCTGATAAGATTTATGGTAAAAAAATAAGAATTTTTATACAAATGGCTTGAAAATTTAAAAAATTACTTTTGATTACCTTTTTTTTATTTTTTTGTAATTCATGCACTTCATCTAATCACTATCCTTTTTCTTTAAATGTTTAATCAATATAGGATTTGTTTATGGCTAATTCTAAGGTGTCTTATAAATAATTTATTCTACTCTTTTTAACTTACTATAATATGTCATTAACAGGTAAAATATAATATATTATTCAAGTTGTAGTTATTAATTTCACTTTATAAACACTTTAATTTTATATGTATTTTAATCAAATTAAAATTAAAGAAAATATATAAAAACACCTGCAAAAAATATTTAAAATGCATTTAAAAATTAGTTTTGTACTGAAATTTTTTTAATAAAATATATAATTTTATAATATAAATATGTAATTTCATATAAAATTATATGTTATTTTACATATTATTTTTACTTTTGATATTTTTTTAATTGATGCTAATCAACTACAATTTGAATAAAATAGATTAATAATTTTTTTTCTTAAATTTTATGATTGTGTTAGTCCTTATTATTAATAAAGCTATAATTATTAATCTTAATCATAAAATTTTATAAAAAATATTTACGAAATAAAGAGTGTAATTAAAAAGTTATTAAAATTATCTATTGCATTTCCAACCTTTTATATATATATATATATATATATATATATATATATATATATATATATATATATATATATATATATATATATATATATATATATATATATATATATATATATATATATATATATATATATATATATATATATATATATAATTTTTTAAATTATAAATAATAAAATTAGTGAGAGTAATTTAGTAATATCATTATTTAAAATAGAGGTAATACAATAACATTTAGGAGTGTGTACTATTCGGTTTAAACGGAAAAACCAAACTAAACTAAAATTTAGTTTGGTTTTCAGTTTTTATTTTTAAAATTTTAAGAAATTTTGGTTCAGTTCGATTTTTATGTGAGAAAACTGAAAAACCCAAACCGAACCGAATTATATATATATATATAATATGTCATAAAATATTAATAATTTTCTCTTAATTTGGTGGTAAGTAGATATTTATTATCTTAAAATCCCAGGTTCGACATATGATAATTTTAATTTTTTGGTTATACAATTAAAAAAAAATTATGCATTATTGAGGAATCGAACCCGCACCTCCTAAGTAAATTAACTATACATCATCCACCTAAACAAATCTCAATATCATGTTTGAAATTAAAAGCAAAACTTATATATATATTGTTACCGAACTGAACTAAATATTTTTAATTCGGTTTGGTTCTGTTTTGGTTTTAAAATTTTCCTTATTTCATAATATCATATTTTTAGTAATTGCAATTTAACACAAATAAGAGAGTGTTTGCATAATTTTTTATCGCTTTACCAATTTAAAAATTTAAAAATTAGCTTTTAATCATATTGGAGTGCAATTAAATAGAAATTTATTGAAAACCAATTAATAATAATAAGTTTAATAAAAATAACAATAATTTTTTTATTAACATACTAATAAATATATATATTTAATTATAATTCATAATATATATATATATATATATATATATATATATATATATATATATATATATATATATATAATTTCACATAAATATCAAAATAATGATAGTAAAAATTAACGAATTAAAATTTAATTTATATATTAAAAATAAAAAAGGTTGGTTAGAAAAATAAAAGAATTTATTTATTAGAAATAATAACTTGTCAAGAAAATTATAGGCGAAGAGATCTATTGGCTATAATTAAATTTATATAATTTAATGATTTTAAATTAATTGGGATAAATTACGCCTAGGACACCCTAGAAGCCCTCTTTATTTATGATAATGCTTATCCCAATTGTTACTAAATTAGGATTATTAATTGTTTTTAATATGATTTATTTATATCTATATAAACTTGATTGAAAATTCATTATTTAATAAACAATTATTTATTTTATAAAAATTTAAAATTAATTGTTAATAGAATTAATTAATATCATATAAAATTATTTTTTTAAAATTTGAAGTGGTGTTTATGTGTTTATAAGTATATATTATTTATTGATCAAAAAGGTATATATTATTTGTTATTTTAATTTATTATTTATTCTATTTTTAATTAATATTTAATTATAATTATATGTTTCTCTTCTATTAAGCAATTTTGGTGGCATAGTCTAAACCAAAAAAAAAAAAAATCTTATTTATTGATTGGATCGAAACAAAAAGTATATGATGGTACATCTGTCATAAAATTTGTATTGATTTTACTTTATATCTCACAAATTTATATATTTAGTTTTTTTTATTTTTCAAATTTTCTAGGTTTTGATTTTTTAAAACAAAAAGTAGATAATTTCAATTTTAGAATTTAAAAATCAATATAAAATTAGACATACTAATATCTTATTAAAAAACAAACAAATCACAATAAACAATATGTATTATCATAAAATTTAGTATTCTTTTAATATAAACAACAAATATTATATATTGTCATAAAATTTAATATTTTTTTAGTATACAATTTGCATTCAAAACAAATTCAGTATACTTCCATAATGTAATTAGTATATAGTACTATTTATATAAGTCCTAAATTTTAAACAAAATAAGAAAATCACAACATACATAAATATATATATATATATATATATATATATATATATATATATATATATATATATATATATATATATATATATATATATATATATATATATATATATATATATAGTAAATAATTAGTATCTAATATTATTTAACATTTAATTTTATTTTCAAGAAAAAATGAGATAAATTTTCAAAAAAAAATTATAAAATATTTACTGGACTAACTCAAAACTATTACAAATTTTATTAAATTAATTATCAATTACAAATAAACTTAAGAAGTTAAAAATGAAAAAAAAAAGGTTAAAAAGTAATTAGAAATGTTTAAATATGGAAAAAGAAAATTGAATGGCTATAAATATTAAAAATATAAAAAAAAAAATTACATGTGACATAAATTTCTCAAAAAAATAATTGGTTGCAGGTCAAAGGGGCATCTAGGTCCAAGCCGCTGGAGAGAGAAGCGACCAAGGCTAGGTTGCTATTTACAAGAGTGGCTAAGACCAATTTACGTAGTATTTTGGTACAACCCAAGGTGATATTCATCCTTTTATTCTTTCTTTCTTTTCCTTTTTTAATAATATTGGGTATTAATAGTCAACCAGCCACATTGTTATGTTAAAAAAAAATAACTGAAAAAATAATTAAAAAAGAGAACTAGCCGCTAGTCCTAGTAGTGGCCAGCTTGCAGGCCGTTTTACCCACCAACAGTCAGTGTCAAGTCTTCAATATGACTAGTGGCTAGACAGCTAATTTACCTTCCTCGCTAACTCAGCAAAAAATAAGTTAAAGTAAAAAATAATTTTAAAAATAATTTAAAATGAGAATTTTTTCAAAACTAACTTAAATTAAGAATTATTTTATATAAAAAAAAACTAAAGTAATCAAGAGGCCCAACTAGGTTGTATATAATGGGTTATTGGTTAAATTGCATCCCTTATCATGAACTTTTATCCGTATTTTACTGTTATTTTAAAATTTTGATTTGTAATAGAAAAATATACCAATTTTAATTTCATAGTAACAGTTGTCCTTGAGTTACATTTACTACTTATAGTTGCCAGAAATTTTACGTGACATCATTATCAATATTTTTTAGACTAAATGAGATGTCACCAAACTATCATTCAACTCAAACACACTAATATATGCTTTAACCTCTCCCAATGCCCCAAAAATTAAATCCCTTCTCTCTCTTTCCTCTATTGAAATATTAAAAGCATTAAAATCAGGGGAAAAATTTTTTTTTTTTGGATATCCATAAGTAATTGATTCATAGATCTTATATTCTTCAATTTTCTAAATATCTCAAAACTAACAAAGCCATTAATTATCTAAACCTTCTTATATCTTTCAAAATGTTAAATCTATAAACTTTTCCATTCATAGATCTCAAAAACCCACTACTATAATCATTGAAAAATATTAAAAAATAAGTAAAACGGTTGCCACCTAGAATTTTTGGAAAACTATAAGCTGAAAAAATAACTCAGAGACAACTGTTGCGACAAAATCAAAGTTGGCGTACTTTTCGCTATAAATTAAAATTTAGGGATAACGTTGATATATGAGTATAAGTTAATGGATAATAAATGGAATTTAACCATGGGTTATTTGGGGAGAAAAAAAAAAAAAAAGGTTGTATATAATGGCAGTAGCTGCTGTTCAATATTCTGAAAATATATTTTAAGTTGAACTAAAGAAGGAAGATGATTGAAGTTAATTAATTTGCTATATAATCTGCAAAGCAGCTAACATATAAATAGATGTGGTAAACTGCCAAATGGTTCATTTGAAGGTTTTTTTTTGTTTGCCAGCGAATTGAGTCACGTCGAATTATTCAATTAAAAAAGGAAGTATTTCAAGTTAAATTCGGATGAATTTGCAGGTTTTATATTAAATTAGTTACCTATAACAATACCATTGTTTTTTTAATCAAAAAATCAATTTAAAATTTATGAAAAATGATAATTTTTTATTAATATAAATTAGATTGTATTTGGTCAAAATTCCAATGTACCATTAGGTTGAGCTCCAATTTTAAGGATCATTCAAATTCAATATATGTGGGAAATGGGTTAAATCAAATAAAATCACTTTGGATCGAAATTATTGTCAACAAAAGATGCACCAAATTTACTTAATTGTCAACAAAAGATGCACCAAATTTTAAAATAGAATAGCACACCAAAAAAGGAAATGGAAGCCAACCAATTAACAACTAATTGGTTTGAATTTTTTGTTTCTTGGATGGCTATAAATAGCCATGAAGACAAGGTCTAATTCTATCTTATTTTGAGAATAAAAATTAGAGAGTTAGAGAGAAAATATTTAGAGAGTTAGAGTGATTAATTTCCTATTATAAAGAGAGAATTAAAATTATTTATTCTTTATAAATAGAGAGATTGTAATTCCTATTATTTTCATAATAAAATTCTTCTATCCTTACCCGTGATTTTTACCCTAATTTGTTTAGGGGTTTTCCACGTAAAATCTGTGTGTCTAAATAATCTTCTCAATTTATTAGCTGCGGTTTTGCTCTAATCCGGTGTCAATTTTCGTAACAAGTGGTATCAGAGCTATTGGTTTTAATTTTTCTTGAAAAATAAAAGTATGCTCTGTGGTTGCAGTTTTAACTGATCTTCCACATCAGAAAAAAAAAATTTCTTGGAAAATTATTATTGCGAATAGTAATCTGAGGTACTATTCAATTTGGCACTATTCACGGGTACGTTGGAAATAAGTGTGGTAGTGTGAAAATACATGTCTAGGAAAAGTTCTGGCTAAGGAAAGACTTGGCATTTAAGTGTGTCCATTGTGACCCACCTCTCTTTTCTGGGAACTTACCTGGTGTATTGTTCACGGACTACAGTCACTATTCCAGTATACAGTTACTATTTACGTGAATAGTGGGAGCTAGATTTGCTCAAAAGTTCGTGATAGAAGCAATGGCGGCAAAATTTGAGATTGAAAAATTTAACGGGAGAAATTTCTCACTGTAGAAATTGAAGATGAAGGCTATCTTGAGAAAAGATAATTGCCTGGCGGCCATTAGCAATAGGCCGGCGGAGATCACAGATAACAACAAATGAAATGAGATGGATGGAAATACTATTGCAAATCTTCATCTGGCAGTTGCAGATGAGATATTGTCTAGCATAGAGGAGAAGAAAACAGCAAAAGAGATTTGGGATCATCTCAAAAAATTATACGAGGCCAAGTCACTTCACAACAAGATTTTTCTTAAAAGGAAATTATACACTCTACGGATGTCAGAATCTACTTCAATGACTGAGCACATTAACACCTTGAATAGTCTGTTTTCTCAACTCACATCACTGAGTTATAAAATAGAGTCACAAGAGCGTGCTGAACTTCTACTTCAAAGTCTACCAGATTCATATGATCAACTCATCATCAATCTGACAAACAATACAGACAATCTAGTTTTCGATGATATTGCAGCTGCTATTCTGGAAGAAGAAAATCGGCGCAAAAATAAGCAAGACAGATTGACCAGTTCGCAGCAAGCGAAGGCGCTAACGGTGATGAGAGGGAGATCAATGGAACGTGGCTCAAGTGGGAGCCAAAATCATGGTAGGTCCAAATCAAGAAGTAAGAAGAACATGAAGTGCTACCATTGTGGCAAGAAGGGTCACCTGAAGAAGGATTGCTATAGTTTAAATAAAAATTTCAGTCCTCATGGAAATACAGCATCTACCTCAAATGAAGGTGAAGCTTTGTGTTATGAAGCAGCGATGACTTCAGAAGGCAGAAAAAGATTTGCTGATGTATGGCTCATTGACTCTGGAGCCTCATTTCATATGACCTATCGGAGAGAGTGGTTCCATCATTATGAACTTATCTCAGGAGGATCTGTGTACACGGTAAATAATCATGCCTTGAAGATTGTCGGTATTGGAACCATCAAGTTGAAGATGTATGATGGTACAATTCGCACTATTCAAAACGTGCGACATGTGGAGGGCTCGCAAAAGAATTTGTTGTCTGAAAGACAACTAGATGATCTTGGGTGTAGAATTGAAACCCAGAATGGGATTAAGAAAATAATCCGTGGTGCGCTTGTACTTATGAAAGGACAGAAAATGGCTTCAAATTTGTATATACTGATGGGAGAGACTTTACAAGAAGGAGAAGCATCTGTTGCTTCAAGCAGTTCAACTGAAAGATCTACAATAATGTGGCATCAGAAACTTGGACATATGTCTGAGCAGGGAATGAAAATTCTTGTAGAAAAAAATCTACTTTCGGGACTCACTAAGGTGTCCTTACCTTTTTGTGAGTATTGTGTAACAAGTAAGCAGCATAGGTTAAAATTCAACACATCAAATTCTAAAAGCAAGAAAGTTCTAGAATTAGTTCACTCTAATGTATGGCAAGCACCAGTTACATCCTTGGGAGGAGCGAAGTACTTTGTGTCCTTCATAGATGATTATTCCAGGAGATGTTGGGTATTTCCTATCAAGGGGAAGGGAGATGTGTTTTCAGTTTTCAAAGCATTCAAAGCGCGGGTAGAACTTGAATCTGGAAAAAAGATCAAGTGTTTCAGGATAGATAATGGAGGAGAATATACCAGCAATGAGTTTGCTGAGTTTTGTAATCAAGAAGACATTAAGAGGCAGTTTACTACGGCTTACACTCCTCAATAAAATAGAGTGGCAGAACGGATGAATAGAACCCTGTTAGAAAGAACAAGGGCCATGTTGGGAGCTGCTAGTCTAGAAAAAATATTTTGGGTAAAAGCAGTCAACACCGCCTGTTATGTGATCAATCGGTCACCATCAATTGCAATTGAGTTGAAAACACCGATGGAGATGTGGACGGAAAAGCTTGCTGATTATTCAAACCTCCATGTATTTGGAAGTCCTGTGTACGTGATGTACAACACTCAAGAAACTACAAAGTTAGATCCAAAATCCAGAAAATGCATATTTCTAGGTTATGCTGATGGAGTAAAGGGGTATCGCCTATGGGATCCCACTACCCATAAGGTCGTCATCAGCAGGGATGTGATATTTGCATAAGGGAAGCTGCAAGAGAAAGGTGATAGTAGCAGTTCAAACGAAGGTCCAAAAACTACAATGGCACAGGTGAAAAAAGAGTCTGATTCAAAAGATTCTTCTGAAGTAATATCAGAAATTGAGGAACGAGAATCAGTTGAGTCTGAAACTACAGAAGTTCGATGGTCAACTCGTGAAAGAAAAACACCAGCCTGGCAGTCTGACTATTTTATGGAGAGTAATGTTGCATACTGTCTTCTAACAGAGGAAAGGGAGCCATCAACTCTCCAAGAAGCAATGAATAGTTCAGATGCATCTCAGTGGATGACAACAATGCAGGAGGAAATGAAAGCTCTTCATAAGAACAAGACTTGGGAGCTTGTGCAGTTACCATAAGGAAGAAGGCCTATTGGCAATAAATGGGTCTTCAAGATCAAACGAAATAGTGATGACCAAGTGGAACGGTATCGTGCAAGACTGGTAGTAAAAGGGTATGCTCAGAAAGAAGGCATAGACTTCAATGAGATATTTTCACCTGTGGTTCGACTTAATACATTCCGAGTAGTAGTTCTGGCAATGTGTGCTACTTTTGACCTACACCTAAAGTAGTTAGATGTGAAAACTGCTTTTCTTCATGGAGATCTTGAAGAAGAAATTTATATGCTCCAACCAGAAGGATTTGAAGAAAAAGAAAAAGAGAACTTGGTTTGCAGGTTGAACAAATCTCTTTACGGTCTCAAACAGGCGCCAAGGTGTTGGTATAAGAGATTTGATTCCTTCATCATGAGCCTTGGATACAACAGACTTAATGTAGACCCTTGTGCATATGTCAAGAGGTTTGGTGGAAGTAATTTTATCATCTTGCTGTTGTATGTAGATGACATGTTGGTAATAAGCCTCAACAAAGATCATGTCAAAGATTTGAAGGCTCAATTGGCTAGGGAGTTTGAAATGAAGGACTTGGGACCGGCAAACAAGATTCTAGGGATGCAAATTCACTGAGATAGAAATAATAGGAAGATTTGGCTTTCTCAAAAGAATTATTTGAAGAAGATCTTGTGACGCTTTAACATGCAAGATTGTAAATCAATTTCTACCCCACTTCCTGTTAATTTCAAGTTATCCTCTAAGATGAGTCTTAGCACTGAAGCAGAGAGGATAGAGATGTCTCGAGTACCGTATGCATCAGCAGTGGGAAGCTTGATGTTCGTTATGATCTGTACAAGACCAAACATTGCACATGCAGTGGGAGTGGTTAGTCGATACATGGCGAATCCTGGTAGAGAGCATTGGAATGCTATGAAATGGGTCCTGAGATACATTAAGGGGACCTCAGATGTTGCATTATGTTATGAAGGATTAGACTTTACTGTCAGAAGGTATGTTGACTCAGATTATGCAGGTGATTTGGATAAAAGTAAATCCACTATAGGTTATGTGTTTATTCTTGCTGAAGGAGTAGTAAGCTGGGTTTCAAAACTGCAGTCAGTTGTGGCTATATCAACAATAGAAGCAGAGTATATAGCAGCTACACAAGCCAGTAAAGAAGCAATATGGTTGAAAATGATAATGGAAGAACTTGGGCATAAACAGGAAAAGATTTCTTTGTTTTGTGACAGTCAGAGTGCCTTGCATCTTGCAAGGAATCTAACTTTTCATTCAAAGACAAAGCACATTCGAGTTCAATACCGTTTTGTTCATGAGAAAGTGGAAGAAGGAACAGTGGATATGTAGAAAATTCATACGAAAGAGAACCTGGCAGATTTTATGACAAAGGCAGTCAATACTGATAAGTTTATTTGGTGTCGATCCTCCAGTGGCCTAGCAGAGACGTAAGCAACATGGAAATGGCAAGATAGAGAGAACAGTGTGAAGATTGTTTGATCCTCAATCAAATCTTCAAGTGGGAGATTGTCAACAAAAGATGCACCAAATTTAGTTAATTGTCAACAAAAGAGGCACCAAATTTTGAAATAGAATAGCACACCAAAAAAGGAAATGGAAGCCAACCAATTAACAACTAATTGGTTTGAATTTTTTGTTTCTTGGATGGCTATAAATAGCCATGAAGACAAGGCCTAATTCTATCCCATTTTGAGAATAAAAATTAGAGAGTTAGAGAGAAAATATTTAGAGAGTTAAAGTGATTAATTTTCTATTATAAAGAGAGAATTAAAATTGTTTCTTCTTTATAAATAGAGAGATTGTAATTCCTATTATTTTCATAGTAAAATTCTTCTATCCTTGCCCGTGATTTTTACCCTAGTTTGTTTAGGGGTTTTCCACGTAAAATCTGTGTGTCTAAATAATCTTCTCAATTTATTAGCTGCGGTTTTGCTCTAATCCGATGTCAATTTCCGCAACAATTATTTTAGTGTTGTAGTTATTTTTCTACTAAAGTAAAATTAAGTGTGTCAAAAACTTCTAAAGGTTTCATTTAAATATGATTTCTATTATTCAATTGTGAAAAGGCTGAGAGATCTTTAAAATTGATTTTATATTAATGTAAATGAAAATATATTAAAGAGAAATGTAAAGTAAATGGAAAATTGATAGAAATTGGATAAAAAGTTTAAAGTTTGGTTTGTTGTTTGTTTGCTTGAGTGTGTTTGATTGTTGATTAGTTGGTCTGTTGATTGTTCTTTTTTCTATTGGAGGCTTCTTGGATTTGTAGCAGTGGGCAAGTAGTAGACTCTTTATTTTCAGCTTTGCATTCTCCACCAGCTCATGATTCCTTCACTTTATTCCTGTACTTTTTATAGTTTAGCTTTAAGTATTACGATCAACCTCTAATTCTTCATTCTCACATTCTACCTTCCAAGTTTTAGTTTGACAGCCATGTATGCTTTTAGTCTTAGCCTTCAGTCTACTACAACTCAGTGTTCAGTCTAATAGTTTGTCCACAATCTGGCTCAATCTTTAGTCTGACAGTCTGGCCCAATCTTTAGCTAGCTCTTATATGCTAATTTTTATGAGTTTCAATGTAATTACTCGAGTTCCAATTTATATACCTAAAATAATTAATATTATTCTAACTCAATATTTAACACCCGATAATTTAAGACTAAATCCACTATAATTATAAGTCCAACATTTAAACTTTATTTTTCAAATGAGTTGGGTTCAAATCATCACAAGTTGCGAATATATTCATATTGCCCATTAATTTAAAGAAAATAAAAAATTTTCAATTAAATTCAAGTGAATTTACTGTTTTGAGTTAGATGCATATATGAACATTGTGGAATGAGTTAGAGTTTATATCTACCCATCCTAGTTGTGGTGATTACATTGACATTATATCCATTCATCAATGGATAGGATATAAATTTTGATTTTTTTTTAACTCCATACAATCTATAATGTAAAATTCGACTCAATTATATATATTATATATTGAACTCTCTCTTTTTCCATCTTTCTCTCCTTTTGTGTAGCTTTTGTACCTTTTTTTGAGGTTTTGTTTTGGGGTAACCACCAGTGGTTTTGCCCACCAATTGGGAAATTCTCTTTTTTATTTCACTTTCCTTTGTGTTTCCTTAGTTTTTCTTGTATCTTTTAGTAGTTATTTATTTAGTTTTTTGTGGATGTTGTTGCCCGGCCGAATTAAGTTAGATGATTGCTTTAGGGACTACTTCTTCTACGGTGGTGTTACCGCTTTGATCTCCATTGACTTTGTCCAGTTCTTCCACTAGCTCATTGTCATCTTTATTGTGTTCTAGTGCGATGACAGTAGGAAAAGGGAAATGTTAGCTAGATTTGGCAATAGAATGCCACAATCAATCCTTCTTCATTCAAATATGAATTTTGGATGGCAGATCTTAGCCTTTGATAGAGGCCTAAAGCCCTTAAGGCAATGGCCGTGGATCAAGAGGGTTTGGGAGCTCTATCATCTATATCCTATTTTTATGCTTATAATGTAAGGAAGTGCATCTATGGAAGTGATTTGGTGCTCTAGTTTTGGAGATGGTCAAGTTGTAATTCCCCTTTTGGTAGTGGTAACACCTACCTTCTGGCCACAAGCAATGGCTATGAAATTAGAGGCTCATGTAATTTGGCCTAGTGTTGGGCCAAAGATTCTATTTACCTGTAGCCATTTAGGCTATGTTTGATGTATTGGTCTTTAAGCCCATTTATTTTAATTCTATAATGGACAGTTGTAAATCCCTGTTTGTTTTAATTGGGTCTCCTCAATGTGTATCTCCTGATGTACAACTTAAAGTTCATGCCCTTATAAATGCTAGCTGGAGATGGTCAATTTGTAATTCCCATTTTGGTAGTGGTAACACCTACCTTCTGGCCACAAGCAATGGCTATGAAATTAGAGGCTCATGTAATTTGGCCTAGTGCTGGGCCAAAGATTCTATTTACCTATAGCCATTTAGGCTATGTTTGATGTATTGGTCTTTAAGCCCATTTATTTTAATCCTATAATGGACAGTTATAAATCCCTATTTGTTTTAATTGGGTCTCCTCAGTGTGTGTCTCTTGATGTACTAACTTAAACTTCATGCCCTTATAAATGCTAGCTAATTTTTTTCTTCCGGTAATATATATATATATATATATATATATATATATATATATATATATATATATATATATATATATATATATATATATATATATATATCAAATTTTCATGTATAAATATATATTTTAAAATATAAATTATAATAATATAAAACCATGACCCATCACTTGTGTTAATGAAAGTCAATAATTACTATGGAAGTCAAAGACAATCGTCACCTACCACTTAATAATCTTGCATCTGTCTGTAAATTAGTCAGAATGCCAGCTAATAAACACATGTAAATATGCCACAAATCATGCCATTAATTGTGCTATAATGGCTATATATACCATTGATTATTCTCTGTAAAATACACACAAAAACATTAATACAAATTCTCTCTGAAATATTCTCTCAACTCACATGGTATCAGAGCCACTCTGCTATATCTGATCTTTTTTTGTCTGTATTTATTTTGTTTTCCTTTTATTCCAAACTACTGCACTACTGAAATCATTCCGTGCACACGTCAAATACTTTATTTTGATCATACCATTACAAAGAACTCGTCACCAGAAAAATTTCAAGATCAACCGGACCTCCAGAAAAGCCTCTATGCGCCCTCACGCACCGCCCGAATACTCTGCACTATTTTTCACTAGCCACACGCACTGCACGTGCCATCTTGAGGTTGAAGACGGCCACATCATTGACACATCATCACCACGTCAGCGCTAGGTAGTGACACGTCAGTCTTGCCGTTCCACGTGTACGACATGTGTCAAGCCATGTCAGCACTAGCCTGTGCTGGATCCACGCTCTGTCTGACCCAGATTCGCTCTCTAACCGACCCGGATCCATGCTCTGCCCAACCCAGATCCATGCTCTGACCGACCTAATTCGCGTTCTGTATTGTTCAGAATCGCCTGTTAACCGAACCGGTCTAGAAAATTTTGACCATCCTGTTCATCCATTTTTAAACTGATTCTTGATAAAATCAGACCAGTTTTTAAAGTTTTTGGACCTTCTGAATCCAAATTTGGCCTCTGTTTTGTCAAATTCTACCTCTATCCTCCATTTTTTCTTTGTATTCCTTAAAATAGATAAATCAGATGTTGCAAAATCAATTACAACACTTTTGACTGACTTCAACTATAACGTTTGGGTTCAAGGAATGAAAAGTTTCTTAATCGGGCGCAAACTCTGGCGTATAATTACCGGAGATATCACCCAACCCACAAAAGAGCAAAACGAACTAGATACCAAATTTGAAGATCGTTTTGAAGATTGGGATAGCAAAAACCATCAAATCATCACTTGGTTCCGTAACACATCAGTTTCATCCATTCACATTCAATTTGCTAAGTTTGATACTGCAAAAACAATATGGGATTTCTTGGCAAACCGGTATCAAACTACTAGTCTTGCACTCTATTTTCAGCTATGGACTACGTTGCACAATCTCAAGCAAGAATTTGGCCAATTTATCAATGATTTTCTGGCACAAGTCCAGCCAATATGGAATCAGTTATCTCAGATAAAGATTAGTGAAGATCATCTTCATCTAATCCAAGTTCTTATGGCTTTTCAACCAGAATACGAAGCTGTACGTACCTCTCTACTACATTGACATCCTTTTCCAACTTTGAACACAGCTATCCAAGAACTTATCTTTGAGAAAACATGACTTGGTCTTGGCAGGCAATCAAATTCTGAATTAGCTTTTGCAACCACATGATCTTCAAATCCAAGATCTAACAGTCAACTATGTAAGAATTATAATAAATCTAATCATAATTTTGCTAATTGCTCTACTGTAGAATACAGATACTGCCATGATCATGGTCATATTCTTGAGTATTGTCCAACCCACCCACCATGACCAAAGGGTGGATATTCTAAAACCAAGAATGTATTAAAAACTGGCTCGTCTTCAGTCAGTGCTGCTACCACAGAAACCTCTACTGTCATCACAATGAGTGATCTTGAGGCCTTACTCAAATAGCTTATCTCTTCAAACTCCTCTGCCGCTATGTCTGTCATTCTAGGTAATTCAAATTGGCTTTTTGACTCTACCTGTTGTAACCATATGACCACTGATATTTATAACTTCTCCTCTACTACACCTGCTTCTTTCTTACCCCTAATACAAATAGCAAATGGAACTAAAATGCACATCACTCATATTGGTCATACCTCTACCTCTAATCTTAGCCTCTCAGACACTTACTATATCCCAAACTTGTCACTGAATATTATCTCGGTTGGTCAATTATGTGAAAAAGGACTAAATGTAAATTTTTCTTATTTTGGTTGTAAGGTAAAGGATCCACAGATGGGGCAGATTCTTGGGGCGAGTCACAGGGTGGGGCAGTTATTTGAACTTGTATCTCTTCATCTTCCTCAGCGATCTGTTTCTACCGCTACTACTACCACTTCTACTATTCTTCAATGGCATCTTCGCCTTGGTCATACTTCTGCCAATAAAATTCAGTCTTTAATTTCTCATGGATTGTTGGGTTCCATAAAATTTGAGTCATTTCAGTGTCTAGAGTATCAACTTGCCAAATAACTTACATTATCTTTTAATAATAGTAATTCTATTTCTGTTAGCCCTTTTGACTTAATTCATTTTAACATTTGAGAACCTTCTCTTGTTTCTTCAGTAAATGGCTATCATTATTTTGTGTTATTTATTGATGATTATTCTTATTTTACTTGGATATATTTTTTGAAAAATCATTTAGAGTTACCATGAATTTATGTTACATTTGCAAATATGATTAAAACTCAATTTTCCTCAACAATTAAAATTCTTCGCACAGATAATGCCATTGAATATCAGGAATCATCTTTGCTTCATTTTCTTCAACAACAAGGCACCATCATTCAATGTTCCTGTCCTCACACTTCACAACAAAATGGCTAATCTGAACGAAAACATCATTATATTCTAGACTCTGTTCGTGCTCTTCTCCTTTCCGGTTCCTATCCAGAAAAATTTTGGAGAGAAGCAACACTCACTTCTGTATATAACATTAATTGGGTACCTACCTTAGTACTCCAAAATTTATCTCCTTTTGAAAAATTGTATGGCAAAACTCCGGACTATAAAATCCTAAAGACATTTGGTTGTGCATGTTTTATTCTTTTACAACTTCATGAATATACCAAATTAGAATCTCGTGCTCGTCTGTATTGTTTTTTAGGTTATGGGATCGAACACAAAGGTTACCGATGTTGGGATCCTATTTCTAATAGACTTCGTATTTCTAGACATGTTACCTTTTAGGAAAACACCATGTTCTTCTCTCTCTCTAAGTTTCACACTTCTATTACTATTAACTCATTATTTTTTACAAACCCTTTTATCGAGTTATTTCCTAACTTTGTTACAGGTGATTCTACTCTAGTTGAGACTGATACCTCCCTACCTGATCCACCTGAACCTGCTCCAACCGTTGATCCTGTTCCTATTCTTGAACCTGAACCTGCACCTGATACCACTCCTAGTCATTCAACACGGGTAAGAGAAATTCCTAGTTACCTTCAAGATTTTCACTATTATTCTGCTATTGTAACACTCCAGGAGCCTCACTCTTATTGTGAGGCCAATACTAACCCTCTTTGACAGCAAACTATGATTGAGGAAATTTAAGCATTAGAGAAAACTCATACTTGGGACTTAGTTGATCTTCCTTCCAACAAGATCCCAATTGGCTGTAAATGGATTTACAAAATCAAGACTCGCTTTGATGGGTCTGTTGAATGTTAGAAGGCTCAGTTGGTAGCCAAGGGATACACTCAAGAATATGGGATAGACTATGAAGAAACTTTTGCTCCAGTTGCCTGGTTAACATCTGTTTGTAGTCTCTTAGCCATTGCTGCAGTCCATCAATGGGAACTTTTC
Organism: Reutealis trisperma; assembly: GCA_947687605.1. Lineage (NCBI taxonomy): Eukaryota > Viridiplantae > Streptophyta > Magnoliopsida > Malpighiales > Euphorbiaceae > Reutealis > Reutealis trisperma. The sequence continues at coordinate 9,888,185 of CANTUT010000019.1, forward strand.
CAGATGGATGTTAAAAATATCTTCTTAAATGGTGACTTATCTGAAGAAGTTTATATGAAACCTCATCCTAGATATCACTCCTCTAATCAAGTTTGTAAACTTTGAAAAGCATTGTATGTATTAAAGCAGGCTTGTTGAGCATGGTTTGCTAAATTTAGTTCCACCCTTACTAAAATTGGTTTTGTCTCCAGTAAATTTGATTCAGCATTATTTGTCTGTCACACTGATCATGGAATTATACTTCTGTTACTTTATATTGATGATATGATTATTACATGTAGTGACAGAACTGGAATTTCAAAAGTCCAAAGTTATCTCAACCAGCAATTTGAAATAAAGGATCTTGGTACTCTCAACTATTTTTTAGGTCTTAAAGTTTCTCATAATTCTCAAGGCTATTACTTGTCTCAAGCTAAATATGCCTTTGATCTACTTTCTAGAACAGGTATTACTGATGCTAAAACAATTTCAACTCCTTTGGAACTCAATTGTAAACTTACTCCTTTGGAAGGAACTCCTCTTGATGATCCTACCTTATACCGCCAACTAGTTGAAAGTTTCATGTATCTCACTGTTACTTGACTAGATATCTCATATGCTGTTCATATGGTCAGTTAGTTCATGTCTGCCTCTCACTCATTTCATTTTGCTGCAGTCATTCGGATCTTACGATATCTCAAGGGAACTCTCTTCCATGGATTACATTTTTCTGCCAAAACCAATTTGGTATTATCTACCTATTCTGATGCTGATTGGGCTAGTGATCCAACTGATCATCGTTCTACCACTGATTACCGTTTCTTTTTGGGTGATTCTCTGGTTTCTTAGAGAAGCAAGAAACAAATTGTCGTTGCTCGCTCTAGTACCGAATCTGAATATCGCACTCTTGCTGACACTACCTCAGAATTACTTTGGTTGCGCTGGTTATTAACTGATATGGGAATCAATCATTCTTTTGCCATTATACTTTATTGTGACAATAGAAGTGCAATCCAAATTTCTCACAATGATGTATTTCATGAACAAACAAAGCACATTGAGATTGATTGTCACTTTGTCCGCCATCATATTATTCAAAGCACCATTGTTTTACAATCTGTCTCGTCTACTCATCAAATGGCAGATATTTTCACCAAACTCATCTTCCAACTTGGTTTCAAGATCTTCTGAACAAACTCAAACTAGCATCCACTATACCACCTTGAATTTGAGGGGGAGTGTTAATGAAAGTCAATAATCACCATGGAAGTTAAAGACAATCCTCACCTACCACTTGACAATCTTGTATCTATTTGTAAATTAGTCAAAATGCCAGCTAATAAATACATGTAAATATGCCACAAATCATGCCATTAATTGTGGTACAATGACTATATATACCATTGATTATTCTCTGTAAAATACATACAAAAACATTAATACAAATTCTCTATGAAATATTCTCTTAACTAATAACTTGATCCAATCCATGATAGGCCGAGTCCCGAGCAGAGTGAATAAAGTTTGTTCTACAAAATCCAATCCAAACCTGACAGTATTGGTAACTTTGTCTTCTATACATGTTATTGAATTAAATCCAATGAGGATATATAAGATTTAATATTGACATTGTCATCCTAATAAATAAAAATTCACAATGTAAATTATTAATTTGAACAGCAGAGATAATTAACAAGATATTGTTAACTTGATCACTGTAAATTCTTGCAACGAAGCCATCCAAGAAATATTAAATTGATCACAAAGACAAGAAATTCACTCTTTCGGGTACTGGATTACCAATAAGGAGACCTGTACTATTAGCCTAATCATTCCTCCCATTTGGTTCAACAGAAGCAGTAATTATCGTAATAATTAATCAGTAAGCAAAACTCACCATTTATCCATCAAATTTTGGCAGGAAAGTTCAACTCTCACAAATGGAAACGAATCTAAAGAAAATTCCAAAATGAATTCAATTCAATTACTAATGAACATCCTTATTAATGCAAAACCCCTGATTTTTAATCTCAATTAATCAACTCTCACAGCAGTTATAAGGCTTGATCATCATTTATTATGCTAACAAATACTCAATTATGAGTAATTACAACAAAAAGCAAATTTACACTAAAAATCTAAAAACCCTGTTGGGATTATCTCTCACTTTATTCAATGAGCAACCACGGCATCATTATTTAACACAGTAATTAAAGAATCATTATTAACAGTATTATTGTTATCACTAGACTCCAAAATTGGGGTAGAATTAGAAGAACCAAGATTGAGAAAGAACACAGATCTTGCCGCCATGAGCTTCTTTCGTTTCAAGCATCGGGGACCATAGAATTTGCTGAGTAGGCAAGGAACTCGATCAATCACAGAGATCTGAGAAGTTGGGGCGGGCGAGTCAACTCGGCGGGTGAGAAATTGAGATAATGAAATGGGTTTTTGAGATCTGGCACTAATTTTGGAGTTCCTGAGTTGGGCAAGCGCTCCTGGCTTTAAATATCTGTAAAAGCAATCGTTTCTCCTTGTTGGCAATGATGATTTTGAAACGGGTTTCATTGTTGAAGGGAGAGAGAAAGAGAGAGAGGGTGTCGGATAGGGGATAGAGGGTGATGGAGATAGAGGGTGATGGAGATAGATAGAAAGGGTCTTTATTAAGAAGGAAGTGTTGGGAGGCGGGAAGATAAGGGAGGGAATTCAGGGTTTGGAGAAAGGTTAGGGTTTTGAACAAGGACAATGGCGGGAATGCATGGACAAGACCGCGTGAGTTATGACTAATTTTTGGTGCTTAGATTTGGATGCTGGCGTAGATTGTGGCATGTGGATATTTCTTTAAAGTTTTTTTTTTTTTTTTGCCAATGATATTTCTTTAAAGCTTGTGTATTTAATTTTACCATGTACACATAATTTTAAATAAGAATTGCTTTTAACACAATAAAAATAATTATATAATTTTTAATATAATTTACATTATGTTCAAAAATAATTATAATTTATTTATTTTTTATATATGATATACTCAAATTTCATTAATTTGTATAATTTTTTTTTTAAACAACTTACATCACTTAATATTATTATTGACATAATTTTATTGCCAATCAAATATGCTGTGATTGGCCTTCTCATTATATATATATATATATATATATATATATATAAACACGTGTAGGTACGTTAATATTTTATTTTTGTAATTTATAATTATATAAATTTGATAGTTTAATTTTATGATTTGTCTATAAGCGAATAAAATAAACTAATAAGATATTATAGTTTGATTTACCTAAATTTTAATAAATTTATATTAATTATTGTTCGTTATATAATTATGTAATAATAAGAATTTATTTTTTTTTTATCAACAAGAAAATGAATATTGTTCGTTGCATTTTTTTTCTTCTTCTTTATATGTATACCACATTAGTTCACATTCACACACACAAAAAAAAAAAAGAAAGGTAACTTTTACACATCCTTGGTTAATATTTACATTTTTTTTATAATTTTTATCTATGATGAAAGAAAATAAAAGTAATAAATGAAAAAACAGACTTCCGTACATTACTTTTCAAGCTAATATATATATATATATATATATATATAGCTTTTCATTTCATACGTTGGAAAATTTTATTTCACATATGAAATATAGTAATAACTAATAACAGAGATAATTTGATAGTTCACGTCGTTCTTGTTCTTACTAGAAAGCCAATATTCGCAATTTAGCGACGCGTCGTTTAGTCTTAATTCCTTACAGTTCTGGCCTGGGCCACACCTTGTGCGAGGAATTTTTAAGGAATCAATACGTTGTTAGAAACGACTTGTCGTTTTACTAAATTTGGGTCACTCATCGAGCAAGTCGACCCGGATTACTATCCGTTTGGGTCCAGGGCGAAGCCAAACGAACAAAGCTAGGTACAACTACAAATCCCAACCCTGTAGAATATAGTACTGATCACTACACCATTAAAGCGTAATCTTCATTTCTTGTCGAGCTTATTGCTTTTTCTTCAATAATGGGGTCCAATTGATTTTGGCCAGAAAGAGTTTATATAAAAGGAGGAGATGTCAAAGCTGTTTTCAAGGATTTCTGGGTTCTTCAGCGGCCGGACATTGGTGGGTGTGGACAAAGGAGGGAACCGTTACTTCACTAGAAAAGAAGAGATCGATGGTATCAGTAAGTGGGTCTCTGTCCTGTAAATTTCTCTTCTTGCTTTTTTAGAATTTAGAGTTTCTATGTGGGTTATTTTTAACAATTAGTATTGGTTTATTCGTATGGGATTTGATTGGTAATGAATTAGTGGTTTTAATTGCTAAATTTAATGTAATATGAGGTTAATACAATTCATTTATATGGCTGAATTGAGCTGCAAATTCAATCCCTGGATTGATTTACTTCTTGAAATTATATGCCAGTTGTGCTCCAAGGGGAGAGCATAATAGGAGTCACACGCACATGCAAGTGAATTGTACATTCACAATTTATAGAATGGAATTACTTGCATTATCTTGTCTTACATTTTTTACATTTTTCTGTTGTTTCAGTGAAAGAGAAAAGATGGGTAGTATTCAAAGGAGAGGAGGATCCAACCTTAATTCCAGGTAAGCTTTTGCGCAGATTGCTGCAGTTCCTTTTCTTTTCTTTTTGGTTTCTTTTCGGAGCTCATTTACTATTTTTGAATCTAACTAATGCTTCCTTTATTGCACTTCTTGACTTAGATGGATTTTCTATGATTAGTTGTTGAATCCATTCATAATTGCAAAACAATTAAGTTGAATTTATAGTATGCTGAGCCCGCTTGACTATTATAATTAGTTGTTGAATTTGTTGTTTCCTTGACTGAATGATTGCCTATAATTTGATTGCTGTAGTTGAATGGATTTGCTGGTTGAATGGGCAGCGCAAAAAGGCTCCAACTCCTGAGGTATCTTAGAAATGTTTTTTCCCTTTTTTTGTTTAGACCTGTTAGTCCCCCCTCTCAATTGGCTTCTGCATTAAAAAAAAAAAAAGTGTTAGAAAAAAGAAAAAGTCCTTTCTAGCTATGCATGTGCTTGTTTGCATTAGTTTATGGTTTTCATATTAGGAGTTGAAATTTGAATTTTGAAATATTGTAAAACCATTGCTTAGATGTTTGCTCATTTTCACCTCTTGAAAGATTACAAAACATTATAGAATCAGAATAATATGTTGACAAAAGAGTATTTTCATGTTCAAATATGATGAGTAATTACCTAGGGATTCTATTGACTTCTAAAATTCTTATTGATGCTTCATGCATTGTTGAGTATTTTCTAAGAAGGCAATTTTGTTTTAAAAGGATATTTTGGCGAAGTAATTGTTCATTAGTAGTTACTTTCCGTATACCATCTTGTTTTATCATATTTTTTATTTTCTCTTCAGGAAATGATTGAACTTGAAGCAAGGCGTGAACTTAGAAGGCAAAATGTTGCTCGTATGTATTACTTGTACAATGACCTAACATTTTTGTTTCATTTCCCCTGCTATTTTCTGGTTAATGATATTTATTGATATTTTGTAATATCAGCTCTAATTTTTAATTAATTTATATAACCTTTCTTTGCTATTGAATTCATGGCATTTGAATTTTACTGAAGCATTGCTTAGAATGTTAAATGTGCAATTAAAAGTTTCATGCAATTGCAAATAAAATCATACTATGAAAATGCTAAAAATAGTGCATTCTTGGTGAACAGCTTAAATTTGCATTGAGATGATGGTAATAAACAAGATCTTACAATTCCCTTATTGGGGTTTCTGGTGGTAATATTTGTTCAGGGATGGTACTAGTTTGGAGACCTCTCTGCAAGTGTTAACCACTTATTCTTTGTAATAATTTATAGTTAATTCTGTTCTGCAAATTGCATAATTCTTTCAAATTTTAATGTTTTCAGAACTTGTATCTGTGTCTTTATCTTGGTAATGATTTGTTGGAAGTCAATCTGGGCTTGATCACTTGCATGTCATCTGAATGTCTTAAAACAGGAACTGTTGATTTGCTAGTAGAAATGTTCTCTGAGAATACCACCTAATATGAGCATATTGGGAATAACATTTGCTGATATAATGCATTGGTATCAAATTCTGAGGCTTTGCCAAGAGTTTAATCCAAGACCTAGGCAGACTACTTCGATGTAATGTTTTTTAACGATTGATCTTAAAACATTGATACTATTTGTTCTTCTTCTTAGTCTTATTAAGAGGTATTGATCTCAAATTATTGGATAAGTTTTATTTTCTGCACTGCTCATCACAATTTTTTTGGTTTTATACAAGAATTTTAACTTGACAAGCATTTCCTTTTTTTTTTTTTCACTTTTAAAGTTCTCAAGAAAGAAGAAGAGGAAAGGAGAGCCAAAGAAGGCAGTTCTCGCAAAAGCATTAACACTAGTGAGATGCTAAACAAAAGTTCTTTTTGTTAACTGCAGTTTGTGCTTCTATGACATATGTTACTCATACCCCACTTAAATAGGTAAAGCTGGAGGTCCAGACTTGAAAAGTTTTATTCAGCAATTTCCTACTGCTTCAGAAGGTATAATAATCTTCATGGCAATATAAGGATTGTTTTTCATGGCTACCAACATTTGTCATTGCACCAAAGTTTCATTGCTATACCACGTTACCCCATACGCACACATATAAATATATATTAATTACATCTAAATATATATTAATTTTACATTAAGTAATCATAATATTGGTCACAGTATATTAAATTTGAATAGTGGATATGATAACACCATGGAATGGACTCCTAACATGACAATGGGTTCAGAATGAAGAACTTTTGGAAAACAGCTCATGGTAACTCGTAATATGACACATATGCTCACATGCATCTTTTCTCATTGCAATTCCTCTGCATTAGATATGCCTATTGAGTATTTCACTGACAATTTTTGCGTTATTGTTATTGTTCTCAAAGGTGAGAAGCTTGAGAAAGAATCAGACGTGATGGATAAAGCGGGGTGAGTTAGCTCAAATGTTTTTATTGTTATTATTATTATTCATGCATAACTTTGGGTTTTGGTGTTAGAGACAATTGTAATCTGATTACTAATGGAAATAGACTGTACCTTTCTCTGCTTTCTCTGTGTGTTGATGGGCAATTTTCTTAATGTTTCGGATACAACTGGACTAGCCAGTGAGCAAATCTTTTGGATTCTTTTTGTTGGTTTGCGGGGTGATCTTATTGACTACTTGACCTGCATTATTTTCCTTCAATTATGAGAACATTTGTTCTTTGAGGAATAATCATTCAATTCTCTATATATACATTTGAAATTCAACTCTAGATATTTAATCTTGCAATTTTTGAAGTTTTTAAGATGCTGGATCTCAAAATTGATTTTGTTTCCCAGTAACTGCATACTTGTGATAGACCCTCTTTTTTTTTTTTTTTTTTGGTGTGTGTGTGTGTTTGTGGCTCCATAACACCATTTATTGTATCTTACAGAACAAGAGAAGCAGAAGCAGAGGTTGCAAATGATGAACTTTTTTGCGTGTGTATATGCACTTGCATTAACATAATATAGTTATAGATCCAGATTGTAACTTATCATGTATAGATTTTGGTGTTGCCTTTAGCAAAAAGTTTGGGAAGTGTCACATTGGGAAATACTACTTGGTGATGCATTTCCCATATGCATGGGAATCTAGTGAACATCCAGCAGCCAATGCTAGAATTACCATGTGACTTCTGTTGCGCTTCAATGATTACACTTGTATTCCCCCAAGGGCCCACTGACACAATACTTAAGCATTGGTTAACTCATTTTTTTCAGGTCTTCGGAACCAACAGGATCTGGTGCAACCTTCAGGCCAGGGACATGGCAACCACCAACATGAGACACATGTTATTGGCTATCCATACAACAGTCAGTCATGCGGTTAGGATCCTGGTTTGCCACTCAAATTTTTATGACTATATTTTACAAACTTCACTGATGAGATGTATTATACATTCTTTATCTGATTTTTTTTTTAATTTTTTTTTCCTTTTTTCGTTGGTCATGTTGGGATTTCTAGGAGAATTCCTACATGTCATGTAAACACAGATTTTCCAAGAAATTTGTCATCAGTGTATGACAATGAGGGATAACTTGGAGGTTTTTTAGTATATCATTTTATACAAGTTCTAACAGTAGAGCAACAGCTGTCGCAATTTTGGAAATGTAATTCAGTATTCTTTATTTCTTTGCTTTTTTATTATTATTATTATTATTATAATTGTCTTTACTTTCTATGATGCATAGTGTTCAATAGCTGATGGAGTGACAGACCCACAAATGCAGCCAGAGTTTCCATGTTGCTTTGTGTACTGTTTATTATGAATATGAGATTTGCAGAATGGGCCATGTTTGATATGATAATGTAATAAAGACGAATTTTTAACATACAATTTTGGTGTCTAAAAGTAAAGGTGAAAAGGGAGTGCCAGGCCACCCAATATTCATGAGTGATTCCCGTGCCAATGTCTTGAAAAGCATGCTATCGGTGGATTGTTATCTTCCATGACTGGTAAATTGGACTTTTGAGAGCTCTCTTACGTACGAAAAAAGCCCAACTCTCGTATCTTGTCCCTTCACCAATAATTTAGAAACTCATGTTCATTCATTTGGGTCCACGTCCATTGGTGAGAGTAGGACTTGCAGTGGTCGTACGAAGTCACTAGAAAGCAAAAGAAGGAAGTTTTCACACGGCAGTTTAGAGAAGATGCCACGGTACGTTCTGGATAGTGCTTATATAGTCCACGTCCATTGTTACGCAAGTGTCAACCACTCTCCGCCCTTCTATATCAGAATAAATAAATAAATAAATGAGGTTGGGGCTAACTCGCACTAATAATTTGATGTTTAAAATTCAATATAATAACCAGATGAATTTGTTCGACTTTGTGAATTAAGTAAACTAATAATAATCAAATTAATCATTCAATTAATCGAATTTGAAAAGTTAAAAGAGTTTTATTAACTTTAATTGAAATTTAAAAATTAAATTGACTCTATGATGTAATAAGTTTAAAAATTAATTTGACTTTAATTTAGTTTTTTAATTATTAATGAGATTTTTCTTATAATTGTGGCTCAGGGTAAAATTGAAATTAATTTTATAAATTAGAATAGAATAAAAAATTAAAAAAAAAAAGAATAAGGTAGAGTATGAAAATTGTACAAAGTTCAATGTAAACTTACACCCAGTGAGACATTTGAGATTTATTTTAAGTCTATTATCTACATTTCAGGAACTGGGTCTATCCTAAGAAAAAAATTTTAACGGATTTTTGAATTCTCCGCATATTTTATTTTTTAAATCATTGTCAGCTCGTAATAATAATAATTATAATAATACAACTTACTATTTTCTGCTGAGCAATTTTTTTAAGTCAGACAATGCCGTGTAATCCATCAATCTATCGGCCACCGAAATATCTCACTGGTCCATTCTCTCCGTTCAAAAAATTACTCAGGCTTCATTTAAATTAATAAAATTTTAAATTCACAAGTTTAATAAAAATTATGGATTATAAAATCTAAAAATTTTAAGGATTTTATCAATTAAATTTATTATAAAATTAATAAATTATTAAGGTATAATTTTAAAATGAAAAAAATATTATAATTTCTCTCCTACATATATGCATTACTCTTTTCATTTTGAAAAAAGTGACCATTAAAAAAAAATTATAATTTTAAAATAGTAATAATTTTATTATAAATTATAAAAAAAAACCTATTAATTATAGTATAAATTAAGAAAATATATCTCGTACTTAGGAAATAGAAGTCTATCGTACTTGAAAAATAAAAGGGTAAATTAGTTATTTTACTATTTTTTTATTAAGTTGCTAAATGACCACTTATTTATGAACAAAACTAACTTTTTAATGGTCACTTTTTCATAATAGAGGAAGTATTAAATAAACTATTAAATAATTTCAATTGTTATTGAAATAAATAAATATATCTTTATTTTATTATTAAAAATAATAAAATAGTATTGTATAAAAAATAAAATAAAAAATGAGAATAAAATTATAAAAAATATAATAAATACTGCATAAAACTCTTAAAATGAAAATTAATTTAAAACAAAATTTTTTCTTAAAACGACTATCGTTATAAAACGAAAAAAATATTATTTAAAATAAATAATTATAATTGAATAGTTCATAATATGATATGATAAATTATATTTACCTAAATTTTTTTAAAAATTCAAGCTTAAAAAATAAAAAATTTTAGAGGGCAAACTTTTTTTAAAATTTATAAATTATGACTATTTTTAAATTACTATACGGTAAATTTGCTCTAACTTTATAACTTTTATAAAATCTCCCATTTTAAATCTTAGTACAAAACGAGGGCTTAAAAAAAAAAAAGCAAAGCTCGCATTTCTAGTGCATGGAAGCTGCCACCATACCCATTTCTCTTTTTCACAGCTCCTAAAAATCACAGTTTCAGTGTTTTCTCTTTAAAACTATAAACGCATCATGTACATATCCACTTCTCCTTCTTCTTCCCTTCTCGGCAGGTCTCGTTTCGCTTCTAGAATATCCTCTTCTCTCTCTTCATTTTCACCTTCTCTCTCTACAACCTCTGCTACTTCCAAGTCGTTTGCTTCTCATCCTCCCTCTTTGGTGTCGTTTTCTGACCAGAGAGATCTTTCTATCAGATTCTCCTCGGCGATACGATATTTTCGCTTCTCTTCTGCACCGTGGAGCCATGGAGTTGATTGGCGCTCCCCGATCAGCTTACGCGCTCAAGCGCGGGCCTCCACGCCGGTCATTGAGCGAAAGCTTTCCTCTATTGGTATATGTCTTTAAATTTCAGTTTTCTTCGTCGTTATTGTTGTTTTGTTGTCATGTTTACTGTTTGGTTCATAAGAAAATGATGGAAAAAAAAAAAAAAAGCTTTGAATTGTTGTATTTGTTATCATCGCACCCTGTTTTACTCTTTTACTGTACTGTGTTTAGAAGAAAATGGTGGAATCCAAGTTTTGGCGATCGAGTGTTTCGGAATCAATAATTTTATCTGTTGTAGTTATTATTTGTGCTATCTTTCTATAACTTTCACTGTAAATAGAACTATGATGTTTGTTTGGTTATCAGACGTGGTACAAATTCTTATTGGTATCATTTTGGTAAATCCTTTTAGCTGCTGAACATCCTTTCAAGGGGATATTGACCAACCTTCCCAAACCTGGAGGTGGAGAGTATGGGAAATTCTATAGTCTGCCTGCTTTGAATGATCCCAGAATTGGTATGCACATCCAACTGATAAAGGATTTCAATCTGTTTTGATAGCTTGTCATTTCTATCACTCATTCACTTGTATATGCAGATAGATTGCCATATTCTATAAGGATACTTTTGGAATCTGCAATACGCAATTGTGATAACTTCCAAGTTGCAAAGGAAGATGTTGAGAAAATTATTGATTGGGAAAATACATCACCCAAGCAAGTTGAAATCCCCTTCAAGCCTGCTCGTGTTCTCTTACAGGTTTGTAGCATTGATTCATTGGGCTTTCACTGAAAAAAAAAAAACAAATTTTGTTGATAATGGGAATTTTAATTTTGGAATACAGATTCTGCGTTTAAAGCTTAATTTTGTTTTCTCGATCAGGATTTTACTGGGGTGCCAGCTGTGGTTGACCTTGCTTGTATGCGTGATGCAATAAAGAATCTTGGCAGTGATCCTAAAAGGATCAATCCATTGGTTTGTAATTTATCATCTTTTGCGCTTGCATATAATTAGTTGGAACCTACTATTCTATCAGATTGAGTTTTCTGATTGTACAAGTTTATAGTACTGCCTCATTGCATTTTAGATGATAGCTTATTTGGTATCATTATATTTTTTGATTTAAGGGCTTATATAATGTGTTCTAGTATATCCGACATCCAGGTTCCAGTAGATCTTGTTGTTGATCATTCAGTTCAGGTAGATGTAGCAAGATCCGAGAATGCAGTGCAAGCAAATATGGAATTTGAATTTCAGAGGAACAAAGAAAGATTTGCTTTTCTCAGATGGGGTGCTTCTGCTTTCCAGAACATGCTTGTTGTTCCTCCTGGTTCTGGAATTGTTCACCAGGTAAGGAGCTGTTTTGCAGGGCATTTACATCCTATTCTCTATTAGGTTTCTGTCTGTTTTTTAAGAATGCTAAGGTGTATGGCAAGTTGCCAGCTTAATATCAAGAACAGGGTTAACCTTTGTGTGTATTTCATCATATGTGCTCCTTCAAGTTGCTTTATCTCACAATGATTTATAAGTAGGTGTTATATGCTCTAAATCATTGTATGAATTAAGTTTAAATGCACTTTTTTTTTTTAAAGATCTTTTCCTAAAATCATTATCCTACTTTTTTCTTTTAGGCTATTTATTATTTGGTTTGCCGTTGAGTATGTCTCTTAATGAATTTTTAAGGTTAACCTGGAGTATCTTGGGCGGGTTGTCTTTAACACTGATGGCATCCTCTACCCTGATAGTGTGGTTGGTACAGACTCACATACTACTATGATTGATGGATTAGGAGTTGCTGGGTGGGGTGTTGGAGGAATTGAAGCAGAAGCAGCAATGCTTGGTCAGGTAAGTCCCCTTGCATATATGTTGCTCCTTTTGGACTGTGAGTACCAGCTTGCTGTCCATTATAATTTGAATCTGAATAGACCCGTGTCTTTCAAGGTACCACATATTTACATGCCATTCTTTTACCATGAAGATTATCCATGTCCATATCTGGAAGGAAAAAGAAGAAAAAAAAAGATTGTTCCTGCAGTAAATGCTGAAATTCCCTATTGTGAACTTTGCGTTGTATCTCTTGAATGCTAACCGTGAAATATATCCTGGTCTAATCTTCAGAATATAATTATGAGTGGAGAGTATCCAGTATGGTCTTGTACATATATATTCTACTTTTTCCCCTTAGAATTGTACTTGGCCCATAATTTCAACCCTTTAGCTTTTCTCTTTCTAATCGAAAGAAATCAAATTATGTATTTTTTTTCCAGGATACATTTTCTTTTTGTGGTGAAAATTCAATTAATGTATTAAGGTTGAGATGATTGGAGCAGAGAGAATTTCTAACTTCTGCATCTAGTCCTGTTGCACATAAATGCACATTTGCTGCAAACAAGAAGCATGCTTGTTCCTCTTAAGTGGTTGAATTTCTCTCTGCCTCTAATACCTCACCAAATTGCACAGCCTATGAGCATGGTGTTGCCAGGTGTTGTTGGATTCAAATTGTCTGGAAAATTGCGTGATGGGGTAACAGCTACTGACTTGGTTCTAACTGTGACCCAAATGTTGAGGAAGCATGGTGTCGTTGGAAAGTTTGTTGAGTTTTATGGTAAGCCTAATAAATATAGAACAATGGGATAAGAATTTTAAATTACTTGAAAGTTAATTCTATTTTATGGTGATTATAATGAATTTTTATTTGCATATAGGCGATGGTATGGGTGAATTATCATTGGCTGATAGGGCCACAATTGCAAATATGTCCCCTGAATATGGAGCAACCATGGGTTTCTTCCCTGTAGATCATGCTACCTTGCAGTATCTTAAATTAACAGGAAGAAGTGACGAGAATGTGAGACTCCCATCTTTTTTGCTTTATTCTGATTGGTTTTACTTTGTTGGGTGCTAAAATTTGTTGATTGTGGTGTGACCCATAATATTTTTTGCATATTAGGTGGCAATGATAGAAGCATACTTGCGTGCAAACCATATGTTTGTTGACTACAACGAGGTAATATATTCTCACCTCATTTTATTTCCAAAGAAGTCAAGTCAGTTTTGAGGCAGACAAAATGGAACTGTTTTTTGGGAAACAGCCTCAACAAGAGAGAGCATATACATCATACCTGCAATTGGACCTAGCAGATGTTGAGCCCTGTGTTTCAGGACCAAAGAGGTATGCTTTATGTTTCAATAACTCTGGACAGTGTTTATGATTTATCATTTGGATCTTTGGCATACCGAGTAATTGTTCATTTATTCTAATAACAGGCCTCATGATCGAGTTCCTCTGAAAGAAATGAAAACAGACTGGCATTCGTGTCTCGATAGTCGAGTTGGGTTCAAGGTGAGGAGCAACCAGATAATAGGTTGATCATTGATTTTTTTTTTTTTAAATTACTTAAGCATTCTCCCAGAAAATAAATAAATAAATAAATAAATAAAAAAAGCAAGTTCATCCATCAAAAAAGTAGGATGATCCACAAATTGATATTTTGTTAGATGTTTTTTGGACTGACATGATTTTTATGGCATATCTTTTTGATTCTATGTTTTTGTAGGGCTTTGGTGTACCAAAGGAAGAACAAGATAAAGTGGCAAAATTCTCATTCCATGGACAGCCTGCTGAACTTAGGCATGGCAATGTTGTCATTGCAGCTATTACAAGCTGTACAAACACTTCAAACCCAAGTGTTATGCTCGGGGCTGGTCTTGTTGCAAAAAAGGCTTGTGACCTTGGTTTGCAGGTTAGCTTTAGTTTACAACTATTCTTTTCTGTTCAGTATTGCAGTATTTGAAGATAAATATCTCAGTTATATACAATCAGCTTCTAATTGGAAAATAATTACTTTCACCCTGCTTGGTTCATTCTTTTGGCATTTGTAGCCTGACATTTACTTTGAGCTCTAAGCCCTTGACATCTACTATTGTGATGGTTCACCAGGTTAAGCCATGGATTAAAACAAGTCTTGCTCCAGGTTCTGGAGTTGTTACAAAATATTTATTACAGAGGTATCCCAGAAGTTCACTTTTTATCGTGGCCATCTAGTTGTTTCCACAAATAAACTATGTGATTACAGCGGTTGCTAAATCGCTTTTGTAGTGGCCTGCAGCCCTACTTGAATCAGCAGGGCTTTCAAATTGTTGGTTACGGCTGCACAACTTGTATTGGAAATTCTGGAGAACTTGATGAATCAGTTGCTTCTGCAATTTCAGATAATGGTATGGCTGTCAATTATATTTATAATGTTCTTCAAGTGTTATATACTGCATGAATTGTTTAATTTTTGGTTGATAAGGAACTCAAGTGATCTAATCATGTTCCTAAGTCTTTTAGACCAACTTCTAAACCATTGAAGTATACTAAACTTTTTTCCCTGCCTTATACTAAACTTTTTTCCCTGCCTCCACTTTAAATGTGGTCTTTGTATTTTAAAATCATCACTGGAGTTTTGCTCTTACAAACTTCAAGTAATCTTCTTTCATTTGTTGCTGTTGTTCATGTTCTCTTTCCTTTGGATTCTGCATGTTGAAGGATCTAGACTCTTCTAATTTCACCCAATTAGTGGCTCTTATGAAATATTTTGTGGATTTGCAGTTTAGCTTTTGATGGCTTTGTCAATTATATTGACCCTTAAGCATTCTTTCATATTTTACTTTTCCTGTATCAATGTTCTTCTTGATTGCTTTTGCAGACATTATTGCTGCCGCTGTACTTTCTGGAAATCGGAACTTCGAAGGCCGTGTTCATCCACTAACAAGAGCAAACTATCTTGCTTCTCCTCCATTAGTTGTTGCCTATGCACTGGCAGGCACTGTATGTGCAGAGTTTTTAGTGTTGCTGTCTGTTCTTTCTGGTGTCTTTTTGATGGACCACTTTTTAATTTGTCAACATCTTGACCTCTTGTTTAATCACTGGCCCTAGTAATGAGTTATGCCGTCACCTTTAGGTTCTGGATAGGACTCAGGACTCAGGAGTTTGGTTTAATATTCTATTTTAGTTAGATTTTCATGAGATCTATACAGTATGAAGCTGGTTTTCCGAATGTGAACTTGGATACTTCGAGCTCTATACTAAAGCATATGGATTAGGATTCTCTCATGTTGAGATCAATATGATGGGTCATGTTAGTATAATTCCCACCGTTAAATGCAAAATGAATTGTTGAAATTTATTTTTATGCTAATTACTTCAAAAAATTTTAAATTTTAATTTTTAAATAAATCTCAACTATTTATTTTGCATTTTAATGGTCATGTTGATCCCAACATGAGAGGATCCTAATCCGAAGTATTTTTTTCTGCTATTTATCCTCTGGTAGACTAATCCTATAAACAAGAAGCTAGAGTTTCTGATGAGTTCCTGACTCCCTTATTTGAATTTCAGGTTGACATCGACTTTGAGAAGGAGCCAATTGGAACAGGAAAGGATGGAAAGAACATATACTTCAAGGATATTTGGCCCTCTAATGACGAAATAGCAGAGGTTAATGTTTTAATTCAAAATACAATTATAGTTGTTTTTATTAAAATCAGGACTGTTTAATTACTAGACTAGATTGTACCTAATAGTCTTGCCTGTTACAGGCTGTACAATCCAATGTGTTACCAAGCATGTTCAAAAGTACTTATGAGGCAATAACGAAGGGCAACCCAATGTGGAATCAGCTTTCTGTCCCTCCTTCCACACTTTACTCATGGGATCCAAAATCTACCTACATCCATGAACCACCATATTTCAAGAACATGTCAGTGGAACCACCAGGTCCTCATGGAGTTAAGGATGCTTACTGCTTGCTCAACTTTGGAGACAGCATAACCACTGATCATATCTCACCAGCGGGTGCTATCCACAAAGACAGCCCTGCTGCGAAATATCTTCTTGATCATGGGGTTCAACCCAAGGACTTCAATTCTTATGGTAGCCGTCGGGGCAATGATGAAGTAATGGCGAGAGGCACATTTGCAAATATTCGCATTGTCAACAAGCTCTTAAATGGAGAAGTAGGCCCAAAGACTATCCACATTCCCACTGGAGAGAAGCTATATGTGTTTGATGCAGCAATGGTGAGTCTTTGTTGTCGAAATATTATCATGCTTTCTCATGAGATAGGAACGATATGCAGACAATTGTTGCTCATTACTTGTTATAAAATAATGAATGTAATTATAATTGCAGAGATACAAGGAAGCTGGGCAGGACACCATTGTCCTAGCAGGAGCAGAGTATGGAAGTGGTAGCTCTCGAGATTGGGCTGCCAAGGGTCCAATGCTGCTGGTGAGTGAGTTTATATTTGATGTTCCAGCTTCTGTGCTCTACATGATTTTTTACTCCTATAATAGTAATGATCCTCTCATATTGATTTTCTGTATCAGGGAGTGAAAGCAGTGATTGCCAAGAGCTTTGAGAGGATTCACCGTAGCAATCTAGTTGGAATGGGGATCATTCCTCTATGTTTCAAGCCTGGTGAGGATGCAGACGCATTAGGCTTGACTGGTAATGAGCGCTACACTATCGGCCTTCCAGACAAAATCAGTGAGATAAAACCTGGACAAGACGTTACTGTCACTACTGACACTGGCAAATCTTTCACTTGCACGGTTCGCTTTGACACTGAGGTATTCTCCTGACAAATTCATACCAACAGATGGTATTATTGACCCATTATACATTGCAGTTTACTTGGTCATCTTCATTCAAATTTATGACTAGTGATATTTAATCGTGCAGGTTGAGTTGGCATATTTTGATCACGGTGGTATTCTTCATTATGTCATCAGGAACTTGAGCAGAGAGTAAGAAACTTGAAGCAGCTGGTTCCCCATCTCTAGTGCTCTGCTTTCATTGTACATCGTTTTTTTTTTTTTTTTCCTTGGGCAACATGTTGCTTCCTCAGACTGATACAAAGCTACGGCCCCCATTTGCAATATCGTACCTGTAATTAGGTCACAGGACTTGTTTAGGTTGTACTTTTGAATAGGATGAGAGGTGCTTCCTGCCACCATTTGCTTGCTGGTATTGTTAACTGTCCCATGTAAAAAATTGTCATTTGAGCTTCTCTTCTATGCGCATCATGGATTTTTACACGGCTTATTCGTATATGTCGTGCACGAACATTTTTAACTCTTTCTAAATTAGGGTTGAGGTACACTCCTCTGATTAATTCTGCTGTGGTACACTGTTACAACATTTTACCACTCCAATAATTACACCTTTTTTTTTTTTAAATATGAATAATTAAACATTAATTGTGATTAATCTTCTAGCACAAGTCTAAAATAAAGATTCCTAAGACAAACAAAACTTTACAAATTTTTTTATGGGAAATGCTGATTATTTTTTTAACATTGCATTATCTTCATCTTCTCCATATAAGTTTAGACTTTGACAAATTTTAATGGCTATTATTATATTAATTAATTTTCATGATAATTTCATGTATTAACACTAACGCCATTAAAACTTTTCAGTTTTAAATTGTATGAAGAAAAATAAAGAGAATACAATATAAAGAAGGTAATCCTTTCGTATAAAAATAAATCACTAGAAAATAATTTTTTTTTTAATGTTTTCAAATTTTGATTCCCAATGTGCCACTCACTTTCTCAGCCAAACCATAATTTTACAAAACCATATAATCCAATCAACAAGAGCACACAAGAGGGCTTAAAATTTGGGATATCCTAAACTCTAATTCTTGTTGTGCAGGGATTTGCTTGCTCGAGATGCCAGAGCTAATGCCTTGGCACTTGTATTCATCATCACCCACTCTCTCTCCGCACGTCGTTGATGTTGTCTCGCATTTTTAGCACGTTTTGGTGCTAAGCGTGTGTCTCTTTCCACAAATGCAAGTCTGAATTTTTCAGCCATGGACAACTCAGTGGGGCTTGAAAGAGAGGGAGCTATAGGCTTTGGTGTAAACCCCCGTACTGCCCATGTTTTAGGATCAATATTCTCGACAATGGGATCATCCAGTGCAATATTTGCTAATGCTTCTGTGGGAACCTCAATTCCTCTAAAACCAAAGGGTGATGGCTTGGGATTTACTATTATGCGTGGACACTCGGTGGCCAAGATCTCCAATGAATCCTTATCAATCTTAGGCTGGAAAGATAAAGAAAAAACTAGCGTCAGTTTCAAGAGGAAAGAGCATACGTAAATAGAATAAATGAATGGGGGAAAACATGCTTCATTCACATGGAAATGAGAAGATTAAATGTGCATGCAAGGAAGAACATTGTTTTTCCACTACGCCCAATGAAATGATCAGATATTCCAAAGCAAGCCAATCATCCATGTGACATGACAGCAAATACGTGATAAGAGAAAATTTCTCGCTTTCTTTCAGAGATCAAAAAAATATTTGCCCATGCATGTGACAATCATTTGTAAGTGATAGCATTATATAATTCAACTTGCCACATGCTTGACTTGATGTTGGCCAGACTACCAGCACTAAAGAGCCAAAGACTACTAGTTTTCTTCCATTTCCAATTGTGTTTTTCTTTGTGCATGAAAAGATGGGTAAAACCTCCATATACACATTACACAAACAAATGATGCCAAAAGATATGCCACAAATCAGTAAGGTTTGCAGAGAGTTGAAAGAGAGAACAATTCCATACCCACACAAGCCATCGAAGGGATTCTGCACCATGACCAATTTCGGCAGTGTCAAGTTCCTCCCATGAATCTCCCTCCATATCATTCAGCTTTGGTTTTAATATGCACAAGCAGTTACGAGCAGTATGGTCACTCCTAGGGCACCCTCTGCAACATTAACTTTGGTTCAAGCCTGTTATTAAGTTTGTACCCCAGTCAAAACCTCATATGCTGGGATTATAAAAGCAGTTGATGATATACAAGGCAAGATAATGCACAGGAACTCCTATGATTTCTCTAAACTACATCTTAGGGAGAGAAATTCAATGTTTTGCAAACATCTGAATTAGCAAATTAAGTGTGCATATACTTAAAATTTGAACGGCAACTATAATTTTTCACTTTGTAGGCTTCACACTTTATACTTTAGGAGGGATGAGACAAATTCATGGCCACTAATTTTTTTATGATGACAAACTTTCAGAGTTTCAAACAAAAGAGGTCATGGGTGGAAGGTATAACATGAAGATTAACATTTATAATTAAACAACAGGCCATATACAAAACCTCCAAGGCAAAAAACCATGTTAATAGAGAATAACATGCTTCAAGATGATGTGTTTTAAAAAGAATGTACCCGCATCTCAATGTCTGCAATGACTTGCAATGCCGGATGAGTTCAGAAACACCATGAGCAGAAATTTTGTTGCATCGGCTGCCAAGAAATGGAGTCAATGTGATTGAAATTTTATATGGAGTCAATGTGATTGAAATTTTATAGGGAGTAAATGAAAGTTTAATTTGTTATCACATTTGCAATTAGCAAACAACTGTTCAAGAGAGTTAAGTAAATATCATTGACCAAAATAATGAAAGAAATAAATAAATCGATTTATTAATCAATTCATATTTTATGGAGGTTCAATGACATCAGAGAGGTCACAATGTTCTTCAAGCAGATAAATAAATCCAGGAACCCAGCATCATTCTAGAATCCACCAATCTATAAGCAGAGGTCAATGAACTTTTATTTCATATGTCAATGACTCAAAAGGATTTTTGTCTGTCCTCATTCAAATCATGCATTGAATTGTCAGCCTTTTCCTTTCCTTTTTAAGTATGTTGCAATAGATATGGTGCTTGTATTATAACATCAGATAACATATTTCCTTCACTAACCATTAGTTGGCAGTTGCATCAAATGCCACATGCTTACCAATGTTAATGTTACGCGAATAATATTACCACTGGTTACTTATTTCCATAGCTTATCCACAAGGAAAAATATTCTACTTTATTCCTTCCGATAAACTTGTAATGTCTATCCTATGGATTTGGTAGTATTGCAAATATGCAATAGAAGAGATATCTAGATATGTACCTTACTTTTTCACTTGCAAAGAAGGGCCACTAACTCATCACTAACTTGATCAGAGAACTTAAAATTTACATACCTTATATCCACAGCTCGAAGAAACTTGCAGATTTCAGCCACCTTCATTAAACCAGAATCAGTGACATCAGAGCCAGAAAGGTCAAGAATTTCCCATGAATTATCAGCCAAAGAAATGATGACATCATCATTTAGTAATTTTCTTCTCCTGGAAATTGCTGCAATTGCCATCTGCCATGAAAATTGGAATGTTAGGTAATGAGTTGAATATCAACAAATGCTCAATAGTAATGTTATATGAAAATTGTTTTACAAACGAACGCTTCATATTGCACTTAAACGAAGACAAATCCCCAATTGCATTTAAACAAAGACAAATCCCCAAGAGTGCAAGCAGTTCGCGATGGTTGAAGTAAAACATATTTGGGAGCCAGATACTCTTCTTTCTAAGATTATTCAGTTCACTGGTCCTTAAATTCTCAAGAATAAAGTTTCAAAAACATTAAAAATTTACATAAATTTTTGAGGATTTTTGAGGCTGCAAGACCTTCACAAGTATAGGCATTTAGATCACAGTTTTTTCTTATTATTTTTTTTAGTATAGAATGTGTCCAACACAGTCGGTATTTATACATATTAATGATAGGAAAATAAGAATAAATAATAAAGAGGGACTTCAAACATGGGTACATGTGAGATAGAGAAATTAAAAAAAAAAAAAAAAAAAAAAAAGGTGATTTTTCTAATGTGTTAGTGGAATTGGCAATCTTTTAAATAGAATTTTTTCCCAAGTGCAATGCTCCACAGACATATCATAAAGTGATGGTATTACTAGAATAAGAACAACTTGCTTATCATACATCCAGCATCTTCATGCACATATAACATACAATTGCATCAAATCTAACGAACTCTTGCCTACACTAGACCCTGAAACGAGATTCAGATCTTACAATACCCCTGGGTATAAGAGTTTCAAGAAGTTGCTGGGAATAGGAATAAGCTACATCTTGCTGAATGCTGCCATCTCTCCCTTCCTTTACCCTGATTCTTAAACTATTCTAGTAAATCAAAAAAATATCCACAGCAGCTAAACATCCAAATCATGAGTGTAAATATTAGAATATAAATGCTAGAAAATGATTAATTAACCCTCAAAATCTCCAAAGAAAGACATAAAAATTGAGTTTATCTTCTCTTTAAGCTCCCAAAATCTGAAAATCCCAGCTTCTCAAGCAACAATCACACCAAAAGTGCTAAATGAAAAAAATAATTCAATAAGCATTTCATTCAACAATATCAAGAAAACAGAGAAACAGTTGCATGGCAAAAGAATAGTCAATATAAAGCAGAAATTCAACCTTAATTTGAGCTGGAAAACTTATGGCAATTTCACCCAAGTCTGCAATTATATCCTCCAAATGCTTGCCAACAACTCCAAGGCATAAACTCACTAAACTAGGAGGTTCCATCTTCTTCTCATGAGTCAATCCTACAAGAGAAAAACCCAATTCAAAATAGCACCTATAACGATCATATCTTTTACAAAAAAAAAAAAATTCAAACCCAAATTCAAATTTTAATCATAAACTTCTAAAATCCCAAATTGGATGAAATATATAGAAAATCAAAATCCCAAACGAAAAACATATGAAAGATGAAGAGGTACTTACTGGAAGATTGGGGGGTAGGAGCAATAAAATGAGAAGATCTGCGGTTTGAATTGAGACACATATCGAGTTTCTTCAATGAGTTTGTTATGTTCTCTGCAGCTTTGCCTTTTTCCATCAGAAAGATACCAAAATTTCAGAGATACACACAGAATTGAGAGACACGACGTACACGACTTATAAGAAAAAACAGACCTTAAAAGACTAAACGACGTCGTTCTGTAGGCATATGAAGTGTCGTTCCATGACTAGGTTTATTTATTAAATATAGACTAACCTCGTATTTGACTAATCAGTCATTTTTTTAAGAAATTCGCTAATTAATCTCTTTATTTTGATTTTGTCACTAATTTGATCATTCTTTCCATTTTTCCCGATTAAATACTCATAAAAAAAATTAAAAAACCCTCATTTACTTTTAAATTTTTCATTCCACCTAAATTTTTAATGCTTCTAAATTACCAATTAAAAATTTAGAAAAACAAATAAAAAATTGCACTTTTCGCATGTGTTTATCAACATCTTCACAAAACTGCATGTAATAACAATGCTTATTAAAGCTGGAGTCCTTGCTGGAGTCCTTGTTGACCAAACCGTTAAGACTTTGTCAGTGTATATGGAGAAAGGGGGTTGCATCATAGATGGTGGCAATGAGTGGTATAAGAACATTGAGAGAAGAGAGAAAGCCATGGCTGATATGGATTTTACTTTATAGGGAGAAACTATTCCTGGTAATTTATTTAATTTTTCAAATGGATTTTTATTAATTTGATTTGGAGATTTTGGTGTAGTTCTTGAGCGCTCATCAAAATCTTAACCTCAACATTGCTAATTAGATAGTGCATCTAAAAGAAACACATCATAAACATGTTAAAGAAAAGAAAAAAAAATTAAATCAAAAGATTTTCTTTTTCTCAATTTTGTCTAAAATTTTATTCTCAGAGGTAAAAAGAAAATCCTCCGCCAGTTTGTATAAGAAATACTTGTACTATCTTTCATTTGCTCTAGCTCTTTACACCAAAAGAAAAACTCATAATTAAGATAAATGGAATACCAATACATAAACCTAGTAATGAATAAACAATATTTAATCTCAAATGAGCCTAATACAGTAATGTCATTAGTTGAAATATGGTAAATTAAAACAAGAAAACTAGGTTTTGCATGTTGAATTTGAAGTTATCTGCCGATTTTTATGTGTTTTTTCTAATATAGACTATCGATTCTAAACTCTCAAATTTCAATCCACCGCTATGGCCAAAATATATATATATATATATATATATATATATATATATATATATATATATATATATATATATATATATATATATATATATATTTTACCCATTTCTTTTAGTGAGGATATACAATGGACCTCTACCTCTTCTTATTAGTGACTCGAACTCACAATCTATTAGTTGTAAATGAAGCGTCTAACCAACTGAGCTACGCTTCGTCGTTATAATCACTATATTTAAGAGGGGGTGGTATTACTAAAACAAATATTAGTATAGTTAAAGCAAATATACTTCAAAATTTTTAATATGTCAATAATACCCTTATATTTGATTTAGTTAATTCTCTCTTTCCTTCTCTATATCTCTTAAACTAATATTAAGTGATAAATAAAGAAAAAATCTATCAATATCAAACACATGATTTTGATTTTTAAATGATGAGTTTCAATTCTCATAATTAAATTTTATTTTTTTATCAAAGTAATATTTGTATGACTTTTTGAAATTAGATTGAATTTTTTTTATTGCTAATAAATATCTTTATTGATCAAAATGGTAATTTTTCAACTTTATGTGTATTAGCTATTTTATTTTCTTTTTCTTATTTTCTCTATTTTTTCAGTGTTTTAATGTAAAAAATATTTTTTCTTTATTCAGCATGAAAAAATAAAAGAGAAAATTAGCTAAATTAGATAAAAGGGTATTGTTGGAATGTATATTTTTAAAAAATGGTTATGCAGCGCAGGAATATCTTTGGAAGTTTGAATTTTGTTAACTCCAATTAGGCCGGCAAATCATCCATTGCATCATCCTCCATAACCAAAGCATATAAAGAAGGAGAGAAACGACAGCGCTTTTTTGGATCTATGGTGAAGGGAGTACAGGGAGGGGGCCAAAACGTACCGGCCGATGTAAGTCAGGTGATCGATCAGCTGGAACGCCACTGCTTAGCCTCCGATGGATCTCTCATCTCAAAATCCGCCTACTACGATCTCCAAATCGTACTCTCTATCCTCTACATTTCCGTTGCATCTTATAGTTTTTTTTCCATTCTCTGTTTGGTTGCCAAGAAATTTTTTTAATTCAACAGTCATTGTAGTGAGAATTTTGAGTGGATATTGATGCAGGCGAGAGAGGAGATGTCTAGAGAGAGACTTCGCTACTTAGAAGTTATGGTAATGATATCTAGTTCTGTTCTTGTTGTATATATACGTATTTGATCTTGCTTGCTGCAAAATTGGGGTTTGAATTTTTGTGTCAATTGATGCTTTTGATAAATTTGTTATTGTTTATGAGCTCATGGTATTTGGTTTTCAATGGAAGTTATCATTATTCTTTTGGAAATGACAAAAAGTTGTGAGCTTTTTTTTTATGGTGGATTGTTAATGCATAGGCTATTTACTGCGAAGCAATTGCTATGGTGGAAGAGTATCAGCAAGCTGTTTCAGTTGCTAATCTTGGTGGCATTCGTGATATCCAAGGGTTATGCCCACAACTTAGCTTGAAGAACTCTCCTCAGGTCTTTTGATTTCTAAAGATTAATATGAAGAGTTAATTTATAACTTAAAGAAAGGCAATAATGAAAAAGCTAAGAAAAAGGGACTAACTTATGCTCAAGAAGGGTTTTTTTTTTTTTTTTTTTATAATTATGACCATAGACATTCAGAAACTCTTCTTCTCATTAAAAAAACTTTTGAATCATGAATGTGATTACATGTGTGTGAGAATTGCAATGTAATCAAATTACCCAGATTTTTAACAATTTATTATTAAGGGACTTTATATGGCTTAGTATGGGATGGTATTTCAATTTTTAGTAGCATTTTTTGTTAATTCTATTTATCATTGGATGAACTTAGTAGAGGGTTCTTGTTCTGAATCCTCTAAATGCATAGGTTTATGAGGCTCTAGAGCATCGGTTGGTTGTTGCTGAAGCAGCTCAGAAATTGAGGCTTCCTCTTATATCAAAAGATGGTGAAATCCATGAGGAGGAAATTGAAAAATGGAGTATAATGTCACGAAGCTCCCTTGATAGTACGAGTACCAGTGTGACAATTAGCTCCAGTTCTAATTCAATGAACTATGCAAATAGTTCTGCAAACAGCACTACAGGTGTAACTAATAGTGCTGCTGAGTCAGCAGAACCTGGAGTTGGTGGTGTACCCAATCGTTTTCTTGGTATAACACCTACTTATTTATGGCAAACTCAGCTGCAACAAATGCCATTAATGATGGTATGTTTGCATTATCCTGTCTCACACAAAATGCATATATTTTCTGTTTAGAGATTTCTAACAAATTCTTTTATAGCTGTTTTATTTTTTCGGTTTAACACAATGAGTTCTGTGTGCAATTCTAGGACATGGCAGAATACCAGATGTCCCTTTCCCACGAGATTGAGGCTCGTTTGAAGGATAAATGCAACAAGTTAGCTGATGCTTTTGTTGATGATATTGGTAGGTCCCATATATTGCTGGACATCTCTACCTCCCACCTCCTCTCTCTCTTTTTCTCTTACAAAACTCGTTTGGTTTCTTTCCTCTCTTTATATGTGGGATGCAAGTCAGCTTATCAAATGGTTCTTTTTTGCAATATTCTATTTGCAGATTAGTAGTTGTGTGTTTATGGTCAATTTTCTGGCAAGAAGTTTCCCTTGCAAACTCTGAAAAATAAGCTTTTTAGCTCAAATCTATGCCTCAATATCTAGACCTAGGTATTTGCCAATATATTAATTGAAGCAAAAAAAAAAAAAAAAGATGATCTATAAATTTGGATTACATTCTATTTGGAAGATGGATAGGAGGGTTACATAACAATGAAGCATTAGTTACAATGAACTGAACTGTATTTTGATGATCAAACATGTAATTTATGATGGCATATGTGCATAGAATAATAAATGAATTAATTTGCCAATATTGTGTTGCTGCAGACGCTTCATCTGCTAGCCAAAATTCAATTGCTCGGCTTCCAGAGAGGTTTGGACCATTCTTTCTTCTTGTTAGTGTCTTGAAAATGCTTATTTTAACTCTACTTATCTTTTGCTTTATCAGGGTTAAGTTGATAATTGAGGAAATTGAAAGGGAAGAAGCTGCTTTGCGTGAGGATCTATTTTCTGCTGATAGAAAGTTTGCAGAATACTACAATGTAAGAGGATAGAGTTGTTAAGTTGTTTCTGTATAATTTGTTTAATCTCTTGTGTAGCATGTAAACTGTAAAATGGTGAAAATGTTGTTTTGCTCTTCCACGGTATAATTAGTATGCTATCTATTTTAATAACTTGTATATTGATTTCTTCTTGAGAAGGTCTTAGAGCAGATACTAGCAGTGCTCATTAAGCTTGTTAGAGATTTGAAGTTGCAGCATCAGCATAAATATGTAAGCCTTCTATGCTGCAAACATTTAAAACAGTTATGGATGCTTTTGATGATTAAAATTGAGATATCATTGAGTAGTGTCATTAAATTTGCTTGCTTTATAGTGTCTTTTTCCTCTTCCTACATGGATGGATGCTTAAACTTATTGTCCAAATGTCTTGTAGGATGAACTACATAAGACTTGGCTTTGTAAAAGATGCGAGACCATGAGTGCGAAATTAAGGTTTGTTGTACTGCTTTGTGCATAGATGGTTTCTTATCTCCCTTCAAGAAAAAGTATTCAACAGAAATATATGCATAATGAATAGCAAAAATCAATTGTTATTTCTTGTTTCATTTTTTGAGCCATATTTGCAATTTCCAAGATGAGAAGCCATTGCATTTTATTCTATAACTTGTGTAATTACTTTCTCAGGGTTCTAGAGCATGTTCTGCTGCTTGAAACTTATACTCAGGAGTCCATACCAGCCCTGCATAAAATCAGGTACTTGATGGTGCAAATTTTATCTTTTGTTTGGTTTGTATATTCAATTTTGGGTTGGTAACGGGACATCTTATTTTTATTTCAGGAAGTATCTTGTTGAGGCTACAGAAGAAGCTTCCATGGCATACAACAAAGTGGTGTGTTTCTTCACTTGTGTTTAGTTTGTGCAGTAAAGTTTCTGGAGTTTCTCTTCATCGTTACTTGTCTTTTGATGTGTGCTTGACAAAGGCTTTTTGGTGTGCGTGTATTTCAAAGATTAGCCTATGGAATTATTTTAATTTCTTCTCAAATTTTTTCCTTTTACATTTGATGGCCAACATGATTGTTATTGTGAGTTTGGGCTTTTGACATGTGAGGATCTGCATCATCTTGAAACTGCGTACATATTGAATATGGTGATACATCCTAGTTTTGTCCTTATTATTAATCCTGTTTTTCATGATCAATTTGTGTTTTAAACTGTCTTACTAGGTTACACGCCTTCGTGAATATCAAGGTGTGGATCCTCATTTTGATACAATTGCAAGACAATACCATGATATTGTAAAGGTAAAACACCAGTAACCAGTTTGCAGTCTTTTGGCCTGTTAATTCCTTTGGAAGCTCTAAACCTCTGCTGACATCACAATGTTACAGAAATTGGAAAATATGCAATGGACGATCCATCAAGTTGAAATGGACCTGAAACGGCTACCAGATCATCCAAGCACATAATGAAGATTCGTGTATTTAAAAAGTTTATATAATTTGTTGTATTGTAGCTCAAAGTGTCCAATGATTTATTAAACAGCTCTCTCCTTCCTTTTCGCAAGTAATTTTTGCTCAGTGAGTATCATTACCAGCTTGTTGCTTATCATGTATAGATGTAGCAATGAAAATATATTATCTTGAAATTCTTTGACTTTTCCCCTAAGTCGTGTGTCAATGGAACCTAGTAAAGTTGCGCTTGTATGCACCAGGGCACTAACCAGTAATGATATTCTTCTTTTGAGATTTGCTTGTTATTGTAAATTGAGATGACATATGTACCTCAGGGTTAGATTTTGATTTGTTGGAAATTATCCTCATTTGAATGAATGATTAAGGCATCATTTGGATTAAGAGATTTTTAAATATGTGGATTTAATAAAATTCATGGATTTTAAATCTATGAATTATGAAATTTATAAATTTTAAGAATTTTATTATTTGGATTGATTATAAAATCAATGAATTGTTAGTGATAATTTTAGAATAAAAAGAAAATTTTAATCTCTCGTGCACAAAAAAAGTGAATTTTGGGCTTTTTCACTTTGGAGAGTAAGAGATTTTTCAAAATTTATAAGTTTTGACCATCTTTTAAATTGTTAAACGGTGAGTTTAGTCTAAATTCATAAATTTTATAAAATCTCTCATTTAAAATTTTTCGTATCAAATGAGGCCTAAAGATCATCATTGGAATGTCTAATGCATGTTTGAGGTGTTGAATAGATAAAAATGTTTGGAGCAATATTATTCCAATTTGATAGCCAATTGTTAATTTTGTTTTAACTACTATAATTACTAAATCAAATGACATTCTAAATAAATTTTGAATGAGATGTAAAATCCATTAATCTCAAACAATTGATCTAAAATTAGATAATTTTCACTTTTTTTTATTGCATTTAGCTTAGAGATGGCAACAAGTCGGATATAGGGAGGATTTTGGTACATTTATATCTTATTCATCTTGTATTGAGACAGATCGAGGCGTATCACATGACAGATCAAATTGCGGATATTCATTTATTTTTTAAATATATATATATATATATATTACTTAAAAAATCTAATATATATTTTTGTATATTAAATGATCTATGGGGATTTAAAGCGGATATACCAATATTCACTATCATTCCATTTATAAGCAGAATAGATTTTATTTATCCTATTAACATCAAGTTAAGCAAGCATTCGATAAGACGAATTAAAATTGTCATCCTTAATTTGGCTTTAAACTTTAAGGGCAATGACTCCATTGTTATCCAACCAAAAGCCTTGTTGATATTTTAGCATCTACATCAATACATTATACAATTTGCATAAATGCAAGGAATAAGAATGATGATGACTTTTGACGAGTGCGTTGGTCTTGAGTTCAAGAATAAACTCGGATGGTACTTAATGAAAGGCCAATTTCATAAGGAATTGGATACTAAAATTACACTTTAAAGTTAAATTGAAACAGCCTTAAAAATAATTATTATTAAAAAATAAAATAAAATGTGAATTTGGATTTTCCGGATTCTTCGGTAGCCGCAATAGCTATTTTGTGGTTTCCACTTCAACACCCACAAAGTTGAAAATTCCAGGTTGGGTCCTGGGTGCGTCCATTGTACGCGTGAACAGCCCAAATTCATTTAACATGAGAATAACAACGTCAGCATGGATCTTAACCATCCATTATCCTACTTCATTAATCCCCACCGTACACGCGTAACCAAATACCGACTCTAATTCGGAGTCCAACCTCGAAACCGACCCAACCAGTCCTTATATAAATACCCTTCCGACCTTGATATTGTTATTCAGTGTTCAATTCAGCGTTCAGGTAAATCCTTTCTTTGGTTTTTGGATCTTTGAATTCTTTAATCGATTGATATTGGATTAGATTAAGCTGTTGATCATGTTTTGATTTTTGGGAATTTGTGGTTTTGAAATTTGACTGTTATGTTATTTTGATTTTGGTGCAGTGATTTTGGTTTTGTTTTTCTTTGCAATTTCTCGTTAAGCAAAGTACATGGTTGATCTAGAAATTCAGTTTCCTGGTCCTTTTGATCCATTTCCTGAGGCCAAAGATTCAGGTGCTCCTGGAGAGTATGTTCATATTCGTATTCAGCAAAGGAATGGAAGGAAAAGCCTGACAACAGTTCAAGGGCTTCCTAAAGAATTCAGCCTTGAGAAAATCCTCAAGGCTCTCAAGAAGGAATTTTGTTGTAACGGTAATGTTGTTCAGGACAAAGAGCTTGGTAAAGTCATCCAGCTTCAAGGAGATCAGCGCAAGAACGTCAAGAGTTTTCTTGTAAATGCTGAACTTGTGAAGAAGGATCAGATCAAGATTCATGGTTTTTAGAGAACCTCCTTTTGTGGGTTAATTATTATTTGTTATGGTCTAGGGACCTCTAAATAGTATTAATAGTTTGTTATTATTAAAGTTGGTTGGTTGGTTGGTTTGTTTTTTTAAACGTGAATTTGTACTGTTGGTTTGTTTTCTTAAACGGGAATTTGTACTGTTGAAGTTTGGATTATAATAATGGATGTTATTAGTTTAATGATGATTGCTCTACACTTCTCCTCCTTTGCTTGACTGTTAATTTAGTGCAAATTTGAGTTGTTGGTGTGCAGTTAATGAGAGTGCTTGAGTTTCAGATTACACGAACATGTGATTGGAATTTTATTGTTGTGTTGAAAGCACAAGTAGGACAAAACATAAATTGGAGAAGGCAAGCTGTTGTTGCTTGGTTCTCTTTTTATATTTGCTAACAATTGTTTGACTACTTGTTCTTCATGGCTTATTGAGAAAAAGGGTGTGTAGGCAAGGATAATGCTTGGATAATAAAATTTTTATACAAGGGGTGGTTCGTATTCGTTTTGATATTTCTAAATTCAAAGGTTTGGATAAGCACAATCTAGCAATTTTGAAAGCCAAATTCATATATCAAATATAGATTTTCTGAAGGAAGCAATCTTGCGCAAGGAAAAAACATTACTATTTATCTACTGTGCTTATAATTTCCATAATTGTTCCAGTTTTCATATTTTAGGAGCATGGGTTATGCTTATTTCATTATGAACATAATTTTTTAGAAGACTTCTGTAGGTAATACTATATAGCCTGGTGGTCTCCATTTGTGCTAAAAGGAAAAAAATTAAGTGATCTCAAGAAATAAGAGGTTGCAAATTCAGAAGCTATTTTATTAGCCCAAGATTGGATAAAATAAAATTTTGAAAAAGGAACACACCTCGCTTATGAAGTTGACAATCTCAATTTGCAACCAAACATCAATTTGCTTCATAATTAACATATTCACATCTCTTATGTTCTAACTCGAAGAAACAATACAAAAAGAAAGGCTCACAGTTTTTCTGGGGAAAAATTTTACATTTCAATCAGTTTGGAAGTGTTTTGAGAGCAAAAAACATCTATAGAAATGATTTCAGATTCTCTACATTCCTCTTTATCAACATCCATTGTACTTGTAAGAGGCTGTCTTATGCAGAAACAGTAGCAAGTCTTGTACATCTAAAAGAGCCTTCCCTGGTGCTGGTTCCCAGTTTTCATCATTGTGCAGAACTCTTCGTAGTTGATCCTACCATCCTGTAAACCCCAAAAGCATTTAGTAATGTAATGCAGGATCTCCAGGAAAATCAAGACTTCTGATTGAAACCAGATAAGAAACTTACATTATCTGTGTCAACTTCAGATATTATTTCTTTGATTGTTGCGTCATCACCCATTCCAAAGTCTTTCATAGCTGTTTCTAGCTCATCTGTTGTGATGAACCTGCAAAGACATCAAAAATTCAATTTGAAAAACTATTGTAGACTTCGTATCCAATTATTTCTCAATTACACACAACTATGCAGTTTTCAAAATCTCATCATCTCCACATAAGTAATAACAAAGAATGCAATGCTCAGGTCTACCACGCTTGTTCTGAACAGGATACCATACGTCCATAATAGACTTACCCACTATTATCCTTGTCAAAGTATTGAAAGGCTTTGTAAAGATGTTCTTCTCTTTCTAGCCTGTGCCTATGCATTGTAGCTGTGATAAATTCGATATAGTCTATTGTCCCATTACCATCAACATCAGCCTGAAATGAAGAAGAGCCAAAAATTTCAGCTTGGTAAAACATGATTAGAAACAAATTTGAGTTCCATAATCAATAACATCTTACAGCCTCCATAAGCTGCTTGACTTCGGCTTCTGTCAATTTAGATCCAAGTCGAGCCAATCCTGCCTTGAGTTCTTCATAGGTGATGGTGCCACTATTGTCAGTGTCAATGTTTGCGAACATTGATTTCAGTCCTTGGATTTCGTCAGTAGAAAGATCCTGTGCAATGACCTAAAAAAAAAAAAAAAAAAAATGAAGTGTTCCAAAATAAATACACAGCTGAAAGTCTATACCAGTCAATTTCATTCCATAAATCTCACAATTGATGCCCTTTTTCTAATCCTTCACTTACTTTGAGTGCCATTTTCTTCAGCTTGTTTGTTGCTCTAAATTGCTTCATCCTTGAAAGGACTGCACTGTTTATTGGTTTGTCTGAGGCTTCTCCACCTTCCTTCAGCCATGGATGTTCTGGAAACATCAAACTAAACTTAGAAACCTCATATAAGTCATAGGCACAAAAGAAATTATTTTTATCCTATAATGTCATCAAATTTCTGAATACCATACGAGACCTAAGAACAAGAATTGCAAGAAATTCTAACAAGATGGACAATTGCACGACAAAGAATAAAGGCTGATTTTTCTGGGAATTCTGTACCTAGAACTTGAGCAGCAGTAATTCTTTTCTTTGGGTCCTGTGTCAGCATCTTGCGGACCAAGTCCTTGGCACCATTTGATATCGATGGCCATGGTTGACTATCAAAGTCAATATCTCCTTGTAGAATGGCATCAAATATGCCCTTCTCCGTTTCTGCAAAGTATTTTTCAATTACCAATGATTATTGTTTACTCACTGAAAGAATTCATTGGTGATCAGAAATCATGCCAAGATTCCACGGTCAATGAGTGTAATGAAAATAAAAGAATATGTGTTAGGTTGTTAATAATTGACAATTCAGGTCTATTTCTTTACCTGCCCAGAATGGAGGTACACCACTAAGCAAAATATAAAGTATGACTCCTGCACTCCAGATATCTATTTCCTTTCCATATCTGCGTCGCAGTACTTCAGGAGCAACATAGTATGCACTTCCAACTATATCTCGATATACCTTTCCTGCAAAGTATACCATAGGTTAGTAACGCATTATATTCACAATTATGATAAATGAGCAATCATATGCTGTGTGGAAAACTCCACCCAATAACCAACTCAATATTCTGTCAAAGCTCACACCTCTTTTCTTTTCAAAATCAGGGCAAAGCAAAGAACTTTGTTTAAATAGAGACAAATTTAAACAATGACATCAGGGATGTTATCATGTTAAGGAATACGTGAAGATCAGCAAACTAGGTCTACTCTTTTATGCAGTCTCCTGATACCTAGCTTGACCATCAGAGAGAAGGAATGCATTCATAGGAATAAATTTCCCCAAAAAAGGAAGCGAGTTGAAAGATCATATCTCAGAGATAAGCACAAAATGAAATACACATTCGAAGTTAGAAGTTACTTGTTTAGTTTCATTATGGCGCGAACACCATATAAAGTTGCAAACTAAATGCACCAACGTGTATCTAGTACTGAAAGCCACTTATGCCAAAATGTTGGAAGACCATTTGAATTGCTGAAACATGCTACAGAGACCACGTGAATACATTGAGATTTTTAGCTTTCTTTTAGGAAAGTCCAAAAAAATAGGCCCCATCAATCAAAATAGGCCCCATCAATCGTCAGAAATTCAGAATTGCCAACCAGAGAAATGTATTCCAGCTAACTTATATACCAATAAGTCAATATAGTTTCTAAGTTTTAGCTAAATCGTGGACTAAATCATCCCAGTTCACATGTGCAATCAGATAAAAAAGAGCAAACCTTTCAGGGCAAAAAACATATGCACAATTTACATAAAATTTTGCATCCTATTTTAACATTAATCCAATTAAGAAAAACATAATTTTCTAATTCTAGCAAGTATAACCCAGTCAAGCAAAATATAAGAAACAATAAAAAAGAATCTACCTTCGTCAATGAATACCGAAAGGCCAAAATCTGTTGCCTTCAAAAGAGCATTCTGATCCTTACTGGACAGCAAGAAATTCTCAGGCTTAAGATCCCTATGCATCACACCCATAAAATGACAGGCATGGACAACATTCACAATAGCCCTGCATATAGTAGCAGCTTCCTTCTCGCTATAGTGGCCCTTAGCAATAATCCTATCAAACAACTCACCACCTGCGCAGAGCTCCATCACAAGATGTACGGATTGCCTATCCTCATAAGCACCTTTGAACTCCACAATATTAGGTTGCCCACTCAAATGCTGCATTATGTGAATCTCCCTTTTCATATCCTCCTTATCATTCTTGGTAACCAGTTTCCTCTTAGAAATTGACTTGCAAGCATATTTCCTGCCGGTTGAATTCTCAGTACAAAGATAAGTTACACCAAATTGACCTCTACCCAATTCCTTCCCGATTGTGTAATGCAGTCTCACATCCTCGTATGGTTTTTCAAGAATTGTGTCCGGTTTTTGGACTGGTTTTGGGCTTGGGGCTGAAACAGCAGGCTTTCTTGGGATCTGTACAGGTTGCTGAGAGGGCAATTGATAGGCTGGTTGGACTGGGGATTTGGATTGGTAGGTAACAGGTTCTTGGGGTTTTTGATGGTGATGCATCTTAACACCGCCGTTATAGTGCTGCGGCTGAGATTTTTTCCCTTTGCTAAAACAGTGACCCATTTCTTATTATAGCCTAATTTCACAATTATACAAAAGAAGATTCAGATACCCAGATCAGGAAACAGTAGTATGAGACTAAATTTTTTAAAAGGAAGACAGAAAATTGATTTCAAAAATTCACCAATAAGATAGAATCACAAACCAAAATAAGAAAAAAAGAAGAAAATCCAAGAAGACAGATAAGAAAATTTTCACAAAAAGAACTGAGCTTTCTGATTGTAGATCAGAAATTTAGGGATGAGATAAAAGAAGATATTCAGGGAATATATATATAAAAAAAGAAATAGACCCAGATGGGAATTTGGACTGAATAGAACTGAGAACGAGGTAAAAAGATACCAGCTTGGGCAGGCTGTAGCCAAACCAGATCAGAGTTATTGGCTTTTTGGAGGTGATGGGTGTATTATAGATCAGAAAAATCTAATAGAGAAACGCAATAGAGGATAAAGAAGAATTTGGTCAACTGTGGGACTAAAAGTTCAGCAATTGTCACAAGTTTCTTACGAGAGAAAAGATAATTCCAAAGCCAGAGACAGCTGAAAAAGACTCTTAGCCAATTAACTTATGCCTTCTCTCCCATAGACGCACATACATGACTCATGAGCTGAGGCTTCTTCATAGATTTATAAAATTAAATTTATACCATAAATTTGTAAACTTTCATAAATTTATATATATGGGTTCATTCATCCGAATGCGGTCTCTTTAGCCTTTTACTTAGTCCAAAGAGTTAATTAGTTGTAGTAATTTACAAGGCAGAATTTTTACCCTAGTTTTTGCCACTGAAATTCAAGTCCACAGCAGACGCAGGTAAATCTTGAAACTTGGATAATTGTAGGGTAGGGTAGGGTAGGTCTCTACAGAAGGCAAACAAAAACACGTGGCAATGGGAAACGTGCAATTAGGGTCAAAGAAAAAACATTGTATAGTTTCTGTTACGCGGCTTTGATATGGTAAAAGTACACACGTTTGTTCTTGAAAAAAGCCAGTTTCTAAGAAACTGCATGGGAATAATTTAAAAAAAAAAAACTTTGTGTTTTTATTTTATACAAAATAGAAAGAAAATTATTTATTATTATTATTTATAAAAATCCAAATTCCTATCTAAATTAATGTTTTGGTGTGTACTCAATTACTCATTTCTGTTAACAAAAAGTCGAAAGGGTCGTGTGTAATGTTTAACTAATGCCTGTTTTTTTTTTTTTACTCTTTAAAAGCATAGAACATTGCTTGCAAGTTTTAATTGTTCATTTTGATCACTTGCATTTCAAGTTTATCTCAATAATTGAAATCAAGATGGTTTTTAA
The DNA here is from genome assembly GCA_947687605.1 of Reutealis trisperma. NCBI lineage: Eukaryota > Viridiplantae > Streptophyta > Magnoliopsida > Malpighiales > Euphorbiaceae > Reutealis > Reutealis trisperma. Next base: position 9,924,619 of record CANTUT010000019.1, read on the forward strand.
TACTAAATTTGTGAATTTAAATTTAATCGAAACTAAATTAATAAAAAAAATTTAGATTATTGATTTTTTTGTTAATAGGATGAGAAATCCCTACTTTTATTTTTTTAATTTAATTTGATAAAAAATATATTTTTATTAGAATATCTTATTCGATAGAAATATTTTAACCAACTATATAATATGTATGTTGCTCATATAATTTATATTTTAGTGAATAACCTATGAATATATTTACTTGTATTTTAGCATTTTAAAAATTAAAAACTAAATGGATATATATATATATATATGAAGCTAGGTGATATCACAAGGTTATAGGAAAATAAGGTTATTTTAATGTATCATTTTCTTTTAGCCACATTAAAAATAGTAATTTTTTTTAGTATGGAAAGGAAAATCAAATTTAAGTTTATTATAATCAAATTTAAGTCTATTATACAAATTTTATATACACTTACTATTAAGCAATATCTTAATGTGCATATAAAAAATAAACTTTTTCATTTTAAAATATTTATCTTTTAAAATTTTAATGCATAGATTCATAAAATTATTAAATTATCATAATTATAAGAGGCTAAATATCATTTATTGATTTTGATGTAAAAAAAATAATTAATGCAAATATTTAGTAGGAAAATAAATAGAAAGTAAAGTTAGACATGGGCAACAGTTTGGAACCATCAGTTCTAGTCCACCACCTCTTAGTGAATGGAAGAGATTTATGTTTAGATTGTCCTTACACATCCAATAAGACAAACTGGTAGCTTTGGACTGACTAGTCGGTCCGGTCCGATTTTAATCTCCCTAAGTATCAACCCTTAATTGCCCTTAAATCATATGATCCAAGTCTATTTCACGATTCATACGGTTATAGTCCTAGTTTGAAAATGATTACAGTTTCGTATGGTTTTGATTATGATTCAAATAATTTAAAAATTAAAAAAATAAATATAAAGAATTGTGGATTTCAAATTGTTTGTTATTTAAAAATAAAATATTAATGTGTTACTAAAATTTTAAGTTCTTTTGAGGAGTTTAGAGCTAATTTAAAAATAATTATTTTAATGTATATAAAATAATATAAATTATAATATATTAATTGAATGATTTAAAACTGTAATTGATTAACTATAAATAAATAAAGGCCCTTTGTAGCTTTTTTATAGTAGCTAATTATTTTAACAATAAATATATTATATTTAAAATTTTTTCATATGGTTTGAACTGTTCACGATTCAGACGATTCAAACAGTCCTGTCCGATACGATTTTCATTATTCTTTCATTCTCATAATCCTTAACTGGATCTTAAACCTCCGGTTCTATGGTCCGATTTATGAATTGGAACTGTTGACTGGTCTAATTCTAAGATTGATTTAGACCAATTTTTATCCGGTTCACAGTTTAAACTTATGTCTTAGTAAAGTTGAAAAAATGAATACTCCTTTTATCTCATTTTATTTGAAATATATATTTTTTTTAAAATTTCCAAACAAAACTTCACATTTATATTTTTAACACTTTTTTTATTTTTTACACTTATTTTGTACTTACATATTAATTTAACTTAAAAAAAAAAATAAAATCATATTTAATAAAAGATATAAAAAAATAACATATTATTTAATATACTTTTAAATTTTATAAAAAAATATTTTTTAAATAAATAAGACAGAGAGAGTAATTATATTTTTGAGATCCTAAATCAATAAATAAGCTAAAATAAAAAATAGTAGAATTTAAAAGCAACAACCATCTATTAGAAAAAAAAGCAAAAAAAAAAAATTAGATCTTTCTTTATATAAACTGATTCCACTATCATATTTCAAGGGAATGATTCCACTATCATTAATTATTCATTATTGTTTTGAGCAAAGTCGTTGAAAAGAACAAGAACAACCCCTTTTATCTCTAGCCCTTGTTCCGTAATGTATGTATCTATTTTTATTTAATACTTTCTACAAATACAGCTTCACTTATATTAATAAATAATTATCTTAAAAAGAATCATTGTTATCAATCCAGCATGATCCGGTCGGTCGGATAAAAAAATCAAAAATCAAAAGTTAAATCAATCCAAGATGATTTTAAAATTCGGCCTGACTAGACTAAGCCAAATCAACCAGGTAACCAATAACCAGGTTTACCCGCCGGATTTTTGTGAGTGGGCCGAGTCGATAAAAAAAAATTTGCTGCCAAATTAAAAAAAAATAAATTATATATTTTAAATTTTAAATTATCATTCACTCATTCACTATTTTAATTAAATGAATATTCAAATTTATATTTTTTTACATAAAAAAATGTAAATTTGAGTAAACCTTCTACTACTAAATAGTAAGACTTATTTAAATTTGATTGTCAAAATAGCCACTTGATATATTTTTTCTCTAGTTAATGGTTTTAAATTCATATTTCTTATAAATAATATTTATTAATTACTTAAATAATGTTTGTTAATTTTAATTACATATATATTATTTATTTTTAACATATAAATCTAATATACTAACATATAAATATATTATATTATACTTTTATATGTATATTACATTTATTTTTGATATATAAATAATAAATATATAATATTATTTAAAATTTCGGTTCAATATTTGACCTGTAACATTTGATCTTCACGGGTTCTAAGGTCGAGCCATGTTTAAAAACATTGAAAAGAACTATTCATTCCATTTCATTTTATTTGGAAAATGTTTTTTCACAGTTTTAAAATATATTAAATAATATGTTATTTTCTTTTTATACCCTTTATTAAATACAATATTTATATTTTTTCTATGAATTTTATGAGAAAAAATTGAATTAATATTTAAAGATAAAATAGATATAAAAGTTAAAAAAAAAGTGTCAAAAATAAAAATAAGTCATATTTTTTAGAATATTTCAAAAATAAAACGGAGGGAGTATTATCTAATTTTTAATGCTAAATTTCAAAACTAATAAAATTTCATTATTTTTATAAAAAGAATACAATTTTCATATTAATTAATATGTCAATAACTCAACCTTTTCATTTAATAAGAAATATAAAAAGATACATGTATATTTTGATTAATAGTCTAATAAAATTAATTAATAATTTGTTAATAAAATATAATGCATTAATATTAAAATATACTATCAAATAAAAGTATAATAGTAAATTAATAAATTAACCACCTTTAAAAAAAAGTGACCTATCATTAGAACAAATAAAAAAGAGAGTGAGTCTATAAAATGCTCTATCTTTATGGCAGTTGAAATTGGGCATCATTTGAGAGAGAAAATAGTTGTTTTCTTTTAAATATGTAATAATATTATATTAATTTTCACACTTCATGGCCATTTATGATTTGGCCATATCTATTATTACTAAAATCAATTTCACGTGCTTCATATGCAAGTGTTGTCCTTTCAGACAAAGTTTTTTTCTTTAATTTATACATTTACACGTTTTGAAATTTTAAAAATATATTTATTATTTTTTTATTTTACCCTTTATTCATTTTTTTTACCAAATAATTGCATCCATTATTTTTATTTTTTTATATCAAAATAAAAAAAAATATTTTAAATTTTTAATTTAAAATTATAATAATTTAATAAATTTTAATTTATGTATCGAAATTTTAAATGAGTAATATTTTATAGTACAGATTGTAGGACTTGGACTAGGAGGAACAAATTGATTTGGTTTAGATGCCAAACGTGACTGGAAAACAACATTGATAACAAATCCTATAACACCGTTGTTTATACTTTATTATAGGGTCAAATGTGAAGGAACCCACCACTATCCCATATTCCCACTCTCAATAACATAAATAGTGTATCAGCACAATTTAATACTAGTAAAATACCTCTAACTCGCATTATCAGTTGTCCTTTCTCTTTCTCAAGTCGACCAGCCTACTCTGGATCACAGACATTAACCACCCAACTTGGACACTGTGGCCAGAAAACGTGGCTTAATAATTAATAGCACTCACATTTGGCTGTCAAGTATTCAAGGGGAGCATGAAACCCTGGAAATTAAGTTTTCCAGGTGACAGGCAGATCCTTGGAACAAAGGTAAGTGTAATCTCATTTCTAAATGTTTATGCATCAGCTGGCACGATAGTCATCAAAAAGATAAATTTTAGCACTTTCCAAATAATCAGGCTCTAGTGAAAATGATTCATTATAAGAAATAGCCAGAGAATCATACAATCAAACATAGAAGAAAATTTGAAAAAATAGAGAGAACCGAAGGATTTACCATGTATTTTAAAGTCATATCACTCTGTGTCAACCAAAATTTACCAGGATGTTCAAACTTAATCACTGGCTTAGACAAGGGCAACTCAGAAATGTTTCAATGAGATTTTGATTTCTCAACAAGAATAATCCTACCATTCCATTCAGTCTCATCAAGGGCTCTAATTGCTGCGTCCGCATCTTCATCCCTTTCCAATGATAAAAAGCCAAATCCCCGAGAATCCCCAGACCTTTACATGCAGAAAAGAAATTTCAACATTCAACTGATAAGTGTAAACTGCAGGTCCAAATAAGAGATCTTTCATAGTTAAAACTTCAAGTGCATCGATTCATTTATCAGCACATATTAGCATAATTCTGGATCAACAAACAATGCATGATTTGCTTTCAATTTGCAAACACAATATAATACTTGTGTCTATCTATAATCCGGACTTAAATGGCAAAAGAAGAACGGGGTGGGGGGATCCATATGCACTGCACATTAACTAAATACCTTATGCCTCTTTTACACATGCACGGAGCATTATTCAATGATCTTATGCTGTCAGCTAAACATAATCCCAATATGCTTCTGCGTATTTGACACATGGTCCATAACATATAGCCACATCTGGAATTCACAGATTAGTTTTTGCCCTTCTCCCAAAAGATAATGGGCGGCATGACTAAGATGATTTGTGTAAAAGCTATATCATGAACAATACTTCATCAAAGTGTATTAAGGACACCAATATTGACTAATGACATTGTTACCTCTTATCTCGCACAATACGAACATCTCGCACGCGGCCAAACCTAGCAAATTTCCTTTCCAAATCTCTTTCTGTTGTTAAAAAGTTAAATCCTGCAACAAATAAATTGTTCCCAGGCTTCCCCAATCCTGTCTTCCTATTGGGAGGAGGAACCCAGGGTCTACGTCGAGGAGAGTAACGATTGGAGTGATATACTGGAGGAGATCTTTGCCTTGGAGAATACCTTCCCCTAAAGCCAAAAGAATGAAATCAATATGTCATCCAAAAGCTGCACACCATCAGTGCGGGTGCATATGTGTATTTATAAATACCCCAAAGAGATAAAATAGAGAGACATAACACATTTACCTAGGAGATCTATGACGATCTCTCATATATGGGGATCTCGACCGAGATCTTCCACGGCGATCTCTCTTATATCCTGAAGAGGAATCCCTTTGTCTGACAGGTGATTGTGACACTGATCTCTCCTGTCTTCCATGTTTTCTGGGTGAACTGTGAAATTTAGGCGATGCAGATTTGCGCTTCCGAGAAGAGCCATCCTTGTGGTGAGACCTCTGTGGAGAGGCAGCTATTTGCTTAGCAGATAAATGATCCTGAAATGGTACTCCTTTATCATCATCAGTCCTTTTAGGTGATGAAGATTGTTTGTTTCTGTGTTGACTTGATCTTTCTTGTGAAGAAGATTTCCTATGCCTACTTGATGTAGGTGGATATGATGGCTCCAGGACACCTTGTGAAGACGGTGGCCCATGGCCATTGGGAGACTGGTGTATGTGCAGGGACCTTTCAGGTGAAACTGGCAATTGTCTTACTGTCAGTGGTGATGCTGAATGTATGGGGGCGTTTCCAGAAGAATGTGGATTTGAATGGGAGTGAATTCCAACCATCCTCCCACTTGCAGTTGGAGAATTTGTTGAATTATAGTTTTCATCCTTATGTTCACTTTCTAGCCAGTATGACTTCTCTCGAAAGACATTTGCTTCCTCCTCATCAGGATTAGTTTTTAACCAATCTATGTTGGATTTTCCCTCCATTTTCTCAGTCTGGCTATCATCTAATGGTGTAGGAGACTCCTGTGAATGAGCAGAATCTTCAGTTCCCCTTTCACTGTGTGAAGTTTTTGCCATAAATTGAAAGGAGGATTTATGAAAATAACTGCCACTTAATTCACCCATCTCACCTTGGCAATCTTTATCTATCAATGGAGGCTCAATATTCTCCTGATCATAATTCAATTCAGTTGGAAGTGAATGGAATTTGTCACAAGGGGATTCTGAGTTCTCAATTTTTAAATCAACAGGCAAGGAGGAGGACCCCTTTCTCCCCATCTGGTTTGAATCTACTTGCAATCCTTCAGTAGCCACAGAGTTTTCATGAACACAACCTTCACCTTGTACTTCTCTACCACTTATGAAGTCAACATCCAATTCTCCAGCAGATGCAGAACCACATTGTCTTTGAAGATGACTCGTTTCCTCTACATCCATCTCAGAAAATCCCAAATCTATCCTTGGATTACTTTTAAACAAGAAAACATAATAAATAACAGATCCATATAACAAATGTATATGCAGAAAGGAAAGGTGAATTGTAATCCATATTCATCATTAAATCCTTGACACCACCTCATAAGAATCTCAAGAAATTGATCACTTAATCAATGTCAATTGGGAAACAAGAAAAACAGAAAGGCATCATTTTATATAGGTTTTCATAGGCAAAATCTACCAAACACATACATGATAGAATGCATTAACAACTATAACACTATCATGACTTGGAATAAATATGTTAAGTAGTAGCTTCCCCTACTATTTAAAAAGAAAAAAAAAAAAAAAAAAAAAAACTTATGAATACAACTTGCATGAGTTCATTTTGCCTTTCATCTTATTCCACAATGTCAAATGCACTGCTCTCACAAACAATTAATGTTGTTCTTCTACATCATATAAGCGTTACATATAAAAAAAATTTTGTAACTGTAAAACGAATACTACATTCGGAAAAAGGAATGCATGATCGTCTTTCAAGTACCTAAATGACTGCACTCACAGGCTTAGCCTTGCGGTAGAACATTTTCTGACTAGACAATAGACCCAATTCGAGTCCCCGCCTTTCCCCAGTAAAAATAAATAAATAAATAACTATCCTTCAGAAAGAAACCAAAATAAAAATTCTGATGGTACTGAACAAGAAGTATACATTATTATATAGCCTTCAAAAAATTCTCCAGGTTTCTCCTCAATTCCCCAAATTCTATTCAATGCCATGCAAATAACAAACAACTCAAAACACACATTAAAATGCCTTAAAACACTATTAAAATTCAAAACTCTTCTGTAAATGACTGTTCCAACCAACCCAGAACCAGAATTCTTCAATTATGAACATAAATTTATTACCTAGCAATGTAAATTTGTTTTTACGCAGCAAGATAAAATAAGCAAATAAATGCCAAAATTACTGTAAAACCAAGAAATTGAATTTATAGATAATTTATTAATTACCTTTGCTCTTGCAGCTTCTTGAATGGATTGTTTGTTTCTCTATATTAAATTTCTTTTTTTAGGTATTTTAATGGCGGATTTAAAAGATAAACGAAAAATATTTTACATCAGAAACTGCGAAAAAAAAAAACGTTTCTGCTCTTTGTGTTTTGTCGGATCTCTGACGTTGTATTGATACGAATTGAAAGGTACTTTCACATCCGGCTTTTGGGTCTGACTTGCTATCTTGTGTAAGCCTAAGCTAGCCCAGCCCAAGATGGCCCAAATTCAAGCCCATCTGCCATTGGCATAGCTCATAGGAGGCCTCTTTGTCGTCGAAAAAGAGGGAAGGAAATAGAGAAATTTATTCAAGTCCATTAATCCGTTCTCTATGGTTAAAAGATATAATATTTTGATTTTGATTTGTGGTTATATTATGTTTAATACTAAATAATATATATGTTTTTTTTTTTAAATACTAAAAAAAGAGAATCAATAATTTTATATAAAGTAGTATTGAAAATTGAAAATTTTCTTAGAGCATTTTTAATAGGATGATAATAACTATTAATCCTCACTTAAGCCATGTTTAGTTAAATGGGATAGTGACATTAATTATTAATCGGTAAGCGGATGATCAATCAATTGATATTTGTTTATTGGTCATTCTCACAAATGTTAAAGAGTCCATTATCATTACTAGAATGGTATAAAATGCTACCTACAACCAAATCACATCTTCATGAACCATTGCATGGTTGATTTTTTTTTTTTTTAAGATAATATATTTGTGAGTTAATTATTGAAAACTATTAAATTTTTTGTTTTTTCATTTTTAACCTGCCATTTTATTTTATTATAGAACATATAAATTTTTAAAAAATTGTATTAAATTTAGCCTCCAATCACATCTTAGTAAAATTAGTCTTCAGAATTTATTAAATTAAGGATAATTTTATCATTTTTTTTTTAACACAATGAACAAATATAGCTTTCACTTATTATAGTCAAAGACAAAACATTATTCCAAATAAAAGGGTATGAGATATGAGATTCTTATCATCTTTTATTTCAACTTCCAAACCAGTTGGTTAGTTAAATGTTTAATTGATATTTCAGTAATTAGAAAGGAAAAATATTTTCTCCAATTTATGGTGCAAACGAATTAAGTTATTTGTGAGTGGCTCGCTGTTTGACTTGATAAAAACTCGTTCATGTTTGATTTATTTTATAAATAAGTCAAGTTTGAACCTAACTTTAAAGCTCAATAAATAATTGAATTGAACTTGAATATAGTTAAACTCAACTCGATTAAACTTATGAACAATTTTATTATAAACTCGTGAACAGCTTGATTACTATTATTGTTATTATTATTATTATTATCAACTTAATAATTTTGACATTCTAAAAAATATATTTTAATACTACTATAAATTTTTTGATAATTCAATTTGATTTAAATATATATACTTCTAATTAATATAATCTAATATTTTCTTATTAAATAATATAATATTCTAATCTTTAAGAATATTTTTTATTAATCAATACTTTTTAATATATATAATACTTAATTTTATGATTGATTTTTTCTTTTTACTAATTGGATGCTTTTAATTTTATGTTAGTTTTAAGTATTTTTGTTATAGTTATTTTATTAAAAATAAATACATAGGAAGTTTGGTATTTTGATCAATTATAAACAAGTTTTAAAATGAATCAAATTTAAATTTGAGTTTAATTCAATTATAATTTATTAACGAGTTGCTTGAGTGTGATTTGAGCTTAAACGAGCCAAGTTTGAAAAAAAAAAAAAAATCGAGCCAAGCCTAAAACAGGCTTGGACTCGGCTTGGTTCAATTACCCACCTAACTCCTCTTAATTGCATAATAAGTGAAATTGACTATTTATTCGTTACATTTTGATTTGAACATGTGATTTCTTAAGTTTAAATATAATTTAAATATTATTAAATTGGAACTTATTGGTGTAAATATGACAATTTTAATTAGTTCATTAGGATAGTGTCCAATAAGGATAAATGGATTTTATCTTGATGTAATCAAAACTTCTTTTAAATTATAATTATATATAGGAAGTATAATTTTTTAGTTTATATAAATATATGAACTTATTTTTTAATGAAATGAAGATAGAAAAAAGAAGCCTACCCCACTCTCTTCTCTTCCATTATCATCCTAATATAGCTGTATTGCATCCATAAATTATACATACACTTCATAAGCATACAAAACAATAAAAGAAGATGCAAATGCAACGAATAAGAGCAAGAGCAAGAGTGAAAGAGAACTACACATTGCTAGTTGCTACAAATCATTAATGCAAAAGCACAGGACCACCTGCCCTATCTTAACAGAATGTCCATATTTCAAGATTTTATTGTCTTAATATCTCAATGGCCAATTGCCCACCATTTCTAAATTTCCCAGCCCACAGAAGTACTAACCAACCTTCTGAAGCACCTGGTTTTTAACATTATTTTCTCTCTCTATCTATCTATCTTTTTCTCTCTTTGTAAAGTTTTCTCCCATTACATCACTGACCAGCAGGGCGGACGAAGGATGTAATGTTAGGAAATAGGGTAAAAAACTAATAAATAAATCTAAATTTAGTATCTTTAATTGTAATTTATAAAAATTCAATTTAGTATAAAGATGATTCTTCAATATAAGTAATATTTATACTAGATGATTGTTAAGAGATAATTTTTATATTTCTTATATTTTATTAATCAATTTTTATGAGATGGTTAATGATATAGATTTTATTGTAAAACTTGTGTTGATAAAAAATTGGGGGAGCCAAATATAAATTTTTGAAAAAATATATATATATATATATAGAAAATTAAAAAAAATAAATTGACTTGTTATAGGCCTGTCCCTATTATTGACAGTCCATCAATACAGAGAATTTAAATTCAGATAAATATAATATAGTGATAATGCATTTCTCGAATGAATAATATATTTCTATGCTCAAAAAAAAAAAAAAATCTATGTAGAGCCTTTATTTTCAGATGAGGAAATAAAATTTCTATCAAGTGATGATGGGCTATATAGTGAAAGAGAAAGAGAGAAATGGATTATTAAATATTATTAGTTCCAATAGAAATGGCATGCAAATAAATGAGCTACCTAGTTGGACCTATTGTGCAATTGGGTTTCTTTTTCCATACTTATTTATTTATTATAATATGTCTAAAATCTAAATATTGCCCCTCTTTCCAAGTTTATTAAGACTCTCACTTGGAATAAGATATACAAGAAAATTTTTGATAGACTGAGTACATCATGTCACTTATAAATTAATTTAACAGATAAATATGATACGTTAATTAATAATGCAATATCACATATAAACTAATTTAATAGAAATAAATCACGTCAATTAATCATACTATAATATATGGATATTGATGTGGCATCATTAATTAACATATCATGTTTTTATTATATTAGTTTATGAGTGATGTGGTATATTTAGTCTACTTAAAAATTTCTCTTGTATATATATATATGTTTATATATTTATAAACTAATGCACGTGTTGGGGTAGCCTTCTTTAATGCATGCCTCATTGCCTGCTCTATAAAAATCTTGGATCGCCTTCTTCTTTTGATTGCAAGTTCTCTCCTTTGGTTTATTTTTTTCAAATATACTATAATACCAATTAAGAAAGGCCAGTGACAAAGAATTGGTTTTCTTGTACAATAATAAAGGTTTCTTTGAATTGTCAAGAAGCTGTTTCTTTTTGGGTTGTTGGAGCAATGGAAGCTTTTGGAAGTGGCTTTTTCATTAGGGTAATCAAGAAAGCTGTTTTTGCTGCTTTCACTTGCATTCTTGCATTTGGTAGGTACCTTTTCTCTACCTCTTCATTTCTTGTCTGCATGCGCTCTCTTGGGATTATTATTAATTTTATTATTATTACATATCAATCATATAAATCAAGATATGAACATATATATTTATATATATAAGATTTATTGATGAAGCCTAAAGCTTTTGCGTGCTTTTTCTTTGTGTGCAACTGTATAGATATTAACTGGAAAATTCTTATATATTCTATCATCTCAAATAACAACTTTCAAGCGAACAAATAACAACTACTTATTACTTAAATTATTATTGTGAATGTGAGACTGACTTTGTAAATAGCTCATATTGAAATTTTTTATTAAAATCAATTTTAAGCTAGCTTATAAAAATATAATTGCAAATAAATTCATTAGTCCATAAAGATTTTTCTTCATTTTTTTAATCCAAAACTGTTATTTAGGGTGTATATATATATATATATATATATATATATATATATATACATGAAATACTAAATGTACCCTTAACTTCCAACTACTACTATTCATTCTGTCTAAGTTTTTATAGAAGTTCATTGATCATCATTTCCAACTACTCAAAGGCTTTATTAATTTGATAGGAGGGGCTTTAGTGGGAACAGTAATAGGAGCCATGAAAGGGCAGACAACAGAAACAGGGTTTCTTCATGGGTCTGGAATAGGTGCTGTGGCTGGAGCAATCACTGCCGTTCAATTGCTGGAATTAGTTGGTGATAATGGGTCCAAGGTATATATATATTTCAGTGGTTATGAGTAATCTCCGCGACCAATTAAAAATTTTTAAATTTTAGTTGGAATCAAATTTATTAAAAAATAAAAAAAAACCACTAATATAACATTATATATACTAACATACAAATTAGCTAACTTAAGAAAAATATTAAATAAGAATTGCTCACATATAATACTAATATTTATACGTACCTTAATTCACTACCTATAGCTATAAATATAATACCATATTTGTGGAAGTCCCCAATTTAATATGGGGAAAGGCCATTTCTTATTGATCTGTAGGACTGTAACATCTAAGGTGTTGGCTTTGATCAATTTAATACGGTGGCCCATTTTTTTCCCCCTGTTTTCATTTAAATCGGAGCCATTAATCTAATTATTAAAAAGAAATTAGTTCGTGTAAATCAGTACTCAGCAGAATTTATTATTAAAAATATTTTTAATTAATTTTTATTTGTTATAAAAATATAAGAATATATGAATACATATTATTATAAATAAAAACATATATAAATGTAAATTTATTATATATTTTATATAAATAATAATAATAATTATTATTATAATAGAATAATATTGCCATCTTAAAAAAAAAAAATCTACTATTTATGATATTACTATATTAAGTTACTTAATATTAAAATTGTTTTTTTACAGGTTGCTCTAATTTATAGTTTGATGAATGGGAAGGTCTTCATGGAATGGGTAAGTCCTGCAGTGCTAAAAGCTTATCAATGGCAAGTAAGTAAAACTTATTCCTTCATTATGCCAATTAAATTAATTTTATATAATAACAGTAATATTACAAAACTCTTTTATATATTTAATATTTATTTGTTATGAATTATAATTGGAGCAATTTAATTTAATTAAATATCAGATTAGTGCACTGGAAACTACTTACAGAGAAATTTCAGACATCTATGACACAAGTGGAAATAGAGGACTGTCCAAGAATTGCATTCAAAACCTTCCTCAACTCACATTCCAATCTACTCACAAATTTCAACTATTTCACCAATTTTGCTGTTCAATTTGTTTGCAGGTAAAGGTTTTTCCTTTAAAATTATTTCATATATTGACTGTATTCCACTACTGAATTATTAAATTATTAATCTAATAATTAGAAAAATATTATATATATATATATATATATATATAAATTTTTTATCCAGGATTTCAAGGATGGAGACTCAATGAGAAAGCTACCCTATTGCGGGCATTTGTTTCATTTGGACTGTCTAGATAAATGGTTGACCAGAAATGGCTCTTGCCCAATGTGCAGAAATTATGTTAGTAATCACATAGATGTGTTGTAAATAATTGGTTTTGACTCACAAATTAATAAATAAAAAAATGCATTTTCTATATTATTATTACATTATATCAAATGAAGAATAGCCTTGATTTCCCAAGAAGAAAATAGGAGAAGTCTCTAAATGATACTCCATATTATCGGCGTGTTCGAGATTGCATTTATCAAAAACTATTTTCAATAAAATTTTTTATACTTTTTTCAAAACTGCTTTTAATTAAAAGCAAGTAAATTGATTCTTTTTTCAGAATCATATTTGAAAAAATAATTTATAAAAAAAATAAAAATCAATTAATTAAACCAAATAAATTTTTAAAACGCTTATTCAATTCCTAACAGTAATTCCAAACACAATCTACATGATTTTCACTAAAAATTTATATTCTAATTTTGCTAAATAATATATATAGGAGGATTACAGGAAAATAATGGACAATTAATCCCATTATGTAGTTCAATTAAAATTATAATGTCTTAAAAAACATATTCAATTTTTCTTTTTCAATCTAATGACAGGAAATAAAACGTATTCACTTACTAATCAAATGTATTTATATACACAATCTTTTATTTAAATACATCTAATAAAATTAGAACTATTTTCATTATTTATACAATTATAATTACATTGAATTAACTTTTATTAATTATTAAAGAGAAAAATTATTTATCAGTGAAATTCAAATATTAGCATAGTTAGATGTGTTAAAAAATTATCTAATCTGACTCGGCTGACCCGACTTAAGTAGTCAAATTTCGATTTAAATCCATTGGATTTTTAATATTTGGAAAAAAAATATTACTCGGATCGGGGTCAATCATATTTTCTATAGAATTTACAAAGAAATCAGTAAAGAATGAATATATTCAATCCAATTTGAACCAACGTTTCTTAAATCAGATCAGGCGGAATGAATTTTCGCTCAAAATTTATAAATTAATAGGAAAAATCAGGCTGGATTGGATTAAAGAAAATTCGACCCGACCCATGAGTGTAATTATATATCACTATATACATATATATATTATTTGATGCATTGGAATTTTTATTCAAAAGGAGAAAAAAGAGAGAGAGAGAGAGAGAGAGAGAGAGAGAGAGAGAGAGAGAGAGAGAGAGAGAGGAGCTATAATTAATGGGCTAACAAACCTTCGTTAGCCTAAGACTGTAAAGGTAAGCCCAAAATAATGGGCTGGACTATACGGGTCCATCTTCTCCCTCTATTACCACTTCAAGGCTAAAATTCCAATTTTCAAAAACGACAAAATTACAATTCAAGAGGACAAAAAACCCAAATATTCCAAGACATAATTACAATATAGCCACCGCGATTCCTCGGCTTAACTTTCACCACCAAACTGCAGAAGCTTTCTCAGAGAGTGAGTGTGAGGGAGAGGCAAAGAGATTATGGCGTGGTGTGCTTTGAAACCCTTCAATGTCCCCATGATGAAGGTAGGGGGTGCGCTGAGTCACCGGACTCCGTTAGCCGTCGGCGGTTTCGGTTGCGCTTCAGTCATCGGCACCTGCCTCTGGCGCTCTTCTTGTTCTTCGAACCGATCTTTTGTTCCTCCCTTCGCTTCATTAAGCACTGCTACTTGTTCTTGTAAATCGCTCTCTTTATCTGTTTTGAATTTTGGATTATGCTATTTTTTAAGCTTTGAATAGTAGAAATTGATCTATAAATGAATTTATAATATGATATGAGACAAAAACATAAAAAATTGTACGATTCTAGGGTTTTTAGCTTATTGCATGTGATATTGGTCCAGAAATGAGTTAATAGATAGGTGGAAAAGTATAGATTTATAAAGCATTGCTCATTCTGCTAGTTGCTGTAGCGTGTGGATTTTGTGATTTTATTATGGTTGTTGTTTGATTATAGGAACATGATGCAAGTTAAGTGAACTTTGATTCTTTTTGTTTGTTGAATCATTAACTCATTATAGTTGAAAACATTGTTGTGCTTATAATGTTGAAATGCTTTATTTGTTTTTGAAATGTAATTTCAATTTGTGTGATTAATTATGGATTTGGACTTGTTGATTTGAGAATTGATTTTATTATACGAAAAAGAAGTGGAAAATATGATACCTGCAGAGAGGGACAAAATAAGTGAGTAGATAGACATTGGACATGGAAAGAAATAAATGATAAAAGGCTAATAGAGCATGTCTTTGGGGGTCATAGTCTTATACTATGACAATATAGATCTGTTATGGGTTCTGATTATTGTTATGCCTAAGATTGACAAATATGTAATTATTTCAGCCAAAAAGGTGGCTGTTAAGACTGAGAAAGCTCCAGCAGCATTGGGACCATATTCTCAAGCAATCAAAGTCAACAACCTTATATTTGTTTCTGGTGTTCTAGGTCTTATTCCGGAGGTACGTGCGATTATCATTGCAGGACCTTTTTGACAGCATTCCATGTGTCTTTATTCTTTTACTTGGATCTGGAATACATCACTCTTTTGTTCCTTAATCACCTACCTTCACTTACATATTGAGACCAGCATGCTTACAAGTACATTATCTTGTTTTATTGAGACCATCATGCTTGAACAAGTATGTTATATTGTGTTTTTCTTTTTTAATTTTTTTATAGTACAATCTCTTTTAATATGTACTGATTATGTATCTATGGTACTGTAATCCAGACTGGGAAGTTCATCTCTGACAGTGTTGAGGATCAGACAGAACAGGTGCAACAGCAAACCTTGAATTAGCCTCCCCTGCTGTAGGGATTTGTTTGGCTTTGCAAGAAACAAGTTGAATTATTCTGATCATTTATTTTCAAGATAAGTTTGCATGTTCAACTTGCCAGCAGATGACCCGAACTCAGCTAAATCAGTGCTCAGTTTGTTCAACATGCTGCATGTGTACATGCCATTGGTCATTCTATAAATATATATTTTGTTGGACAACTCTTTTTCATTATGATGTGGTATTATACTATTATGATAGGTGTCCTGAGCTCTAGTATAGTATGCTGAAACTGCAGCAAGTAGTCTTTTCCATTGATTTCCCTTTAGATTATCAATATGATTTTTGTTTTCTTTGCAGATGCTGTCTTCCTCACATTATCACTGCCTTTAAGACTATGATGTGTGTGTGCTTTACTTGGTTATGCCATTTTACCGTAGCTATGTTATGTTGATTGGTCTTAGCCAAAGCATGAGATTGTTATTGGTTAACTTTTAGCTTTTAAACTTCAAAACTTGGTGATAATTGATGGGTTCTGGTTTTGAAATTTACAGGTACTAAAAAATATGGGGGAAATTCTAAAAGCTAGCGGCGCTGACTATTCCTTTGTTGTAAAGACAACAATTATGTAAAAATCTTTCTCTTGCCTTGGCAATATTCCTTTTGATGATGCAAATTGGAAAGATAATGAGCTGTCTTCTTCTGTTCATTTTTGTTATCTGCAGGTTGGCTGACCTGAAGGATTTCAAAAAAGTGAATGAAATCTATGCAAAATGTGAGTTCTGTTGAGAGTTTTTTTTTTTTTTTGGGACTAAATGAATTTGGCATGTGTAGTTGGTAGTTACACAGGTTTCCACTCAGTTTGTTTAGATTTATCATGCTAGCATAGCATTGATGAAATCTTGGTGCCTGTCCTAGTGAAAGTCTAGGCTGGACAGCAGAATGCTTTCCACATGTGCTAGTTGCTGAATCTTCAATTCTTCCTATAGTATAAGATTTTGGATACTTTTTAGAATCTGCATGCTTTTAAGATATGACATGTCACAGGTTAATCGACTAATTGAAACAGCAAAGGAAATTGTTTTTTGTTGATTCTGAATGTCATGTATTACCCATGAAAGAATTCTTTTAATTTTGAATTTCATTTTAATTCACTTTTGGCATATATATGTATATTTATTTTGATGGCTGATTGAGGCCAAGAGCCAAAGCTATTCTGGAACAGCAAATTTTGGATCATAATGTTGTCGTTGTGAAGAAATATTTTAAGCCTTTTGAGTTTGTATTTGTTCCTGATGGAAAATAAGGAAAAAATAAAGTACTTTGTCTAGTGCTATGAAAAAGGGGGTATATGTATGTTTTTCTAAACTTGCAATATGGTTTATGTTTCAGACTTTCCTGCACCGTTTCCTGCTCGTTCAACATATCAGGTGGCAGCATTGCCAATGGATGCCAAGATTGAAATTGAGTGCATAGCCGAACTTCCCTGAAGAATTGAACTCATGCCTCATCTAGGAACTTAGCTACCTTTCAGAAGCGGTCAAGTTAATAAAGTGGGGTGGGGGAAATATGACAGTTGTGTTCTTCGTTTTGTCGTTGATGCTGCTCCGTCTAATGTGACAGTATTAGTATAGCAGTCCTAGCGAACACACTATAGGGCAAGAGATAAGCCCCAATGCAATTAGGGAATTGAGAATGGAAAAAAAAAATTTTTTTTTTTGATGATGCAACAAATAAAACTTTTAGTTGTAGTAGTGTTTATAGCGTATGGTAATGGACTTCCTTAGTTGAGATCGAACTTTTGAGAGCATCATTTGCGATGAACTAGTTTCTATGCGCTTATACAAGTGATTTTACTCCTTGGTTAACGGTGAACTTGCGTCACCTACTCTGTGGCCAGTGAAGGAAGTTACTGTTATGACAAAAAAAAAAAAAAAAAAGATATATTTAGAAAATGATCGGGAAATATAAATATTATTATTCTTCTAAAAAAAATGAAAATTAGAATTAACAATAGAAATTAAAAGTCTAAAAACTTAATTCCAAATTCGCAAAAAAAAAAAAAAAAAAGAAAATCCTTGGGAGAATGATAGAAGGTATAATCCAAAATAAAACCTAAGCAGAAATCCCCCTAGTCAAAAGGGACTTGATAGTTGATAGTTGATACTACTTGATGGTCCCACCCGCGTCAAAAGACAAGGCATGGGGCCTATGTAGACAACGATATTGGATTTCATAAAATCAGCTTGGACCCCACAAAGAACCAATCAAATTCACAAAAACACAATAATAATAATACACCGAACTGCAGGTGAGCATTCCCAAGGGCGAGGCACAGGATACGACACGACAGGCGAATCCAGAAACAAAACAGTGGAAGTGAAAAAGAAAAAGAATTAAACTTTGTGCAAAAAATCAGGCCCTCCTTCAAATCCCTTAAAAATGGGGAAAACACTTTTATTCCATTCCATACCCAAAGAAAGTACTATCCCTTACCTACTTGTTCCAAATAAAAAAACTCTGTAAGATTTTCTCGCCAATTTATTTATTTATTTTTGTGGGTTTTGCTTATCTTTATACGTTATATTATCGGTGAACCATACTAGATCTAGAGATTTTGCCTCACATTCAGATATTTCGTATTTTGGGTTTAATTTTTCTGGGATTTTTCAAATCTGCCCCCTTGTTTTAATTTTTTAATAATTGTTTATTTGGGTCAGTCTTGCTTGCGGGAGTCTGTTGGTTGGTTTTGATTGTGGAACTCTACTTGCTGTTTATGTTATTAATTTATCTGTTTAATTGTTGTTATTTCTTTGGTTTTTTGGGTTTTGTATATAATGGTACAATTTGATTTCTTGGATTTGGAATTTTATTAAATTTGTCTTCTTTCGTGTAAAGTTCAATTATCATTATTTTTTTTAAAGTTGTGGCTTTTCTTTTTCTTTCAATTTTACAAATTTTCTCTGGGCCGCTTTCTTTATTTTATTTTCTGGTATTATGCTTAATTTGTGGACTTAACAATTTTTGCAAGTTCTGAAATTCCTTTCTAGAAAGACGAATTTGTTGAATATCTCAATTTTTTTTACCTCGCTATTGCCTAATTTCGTATTTTTAATTTCCTACTTGAAATTCATATCTTAGTTGCTTTATAGTTGGTTTGATTAGTATAGAGGTAGAGCATGAAACTGCTATTTAATGTTTGGATTATAATTTCAAAACATCTAACGTATTCGTGATTGTTTTAGGTGCCTATTTATATAAAACATGGAAGGAATCATTGTTAGAAGGGTAATTCCCTCAGATAACAGTTGTCTTTTCAATGCTGTTGGGTAAATCCTAAA
Organism: Reutealis trisperma; assembly: GCA_947687605.1. Taxonomy (NCBI): domain Eukaryota; kingdom Viridiplantae; phylum Streptophyta; class Magnoliopsida; order Malpighiales; family Euphorbiaceae; genus Reutealis; species Reutealis trisperma. The sequence goes on from CANTUT010000019.1 coordinate 9,944,090, forward strand.
CTCTCAAACTTCTATTCCAATTCACTTCTTGTACTCAGTTGAGTTTGAGATTTAACTCCAAAACATTATTTCGTTGAACTTTACAGGTATGTTATGGATCACGATAGAAACAAAGCTCCTGAATTGAGACAGGTTTCGGTCTATAAAAACTTGCTGCTAGTTTACTATGTCATCTTTAAACCATGTGTTTTGCATTGTTATATCAACTTTATTTTTAGGCTTTATTTCAATTTCTTAAACATAAAGTTTTATTTTGACATTTCGCCAAAGGCACTTGCCTCATTCAATCTAATTCTGTTAATGAAGGATATGTAAATGATCCATGATCTAGCTTTATATATTGCATGTTGTATGTGTTGCTATTGGCATGATTAGATGTATGGATAGTTGGGTAGATCCATGCACACAATTTTGTGGACTAAATTTTAAGGGTTTCCATTATATGAACTTTCCCACTTTGTAAGTGTTGGGGAGGGTTGTCACAAAATTTGGTCAACCATTAGGCATTAGTTATCATGTGTTATATATTACAAGCATATGTCAAGGAATTTTTTAATTTTACCTGCAATATTCCACTGAACTAAAAACAGGGATCAAATTAATTTTAACTTCAAGGATGAAAAGACAGTTTATCTTCAAACTGTGAAGAACCATTCATCTTTCCATTTTCACTCCAAACTCCATATGCTTTATTATCTTTTCTATTTTGTTTCTTGATGTTCTTTGCTATCAATATTTTTCTCCTAAGGTTATAGCTGCAACAGTGGCAAGTGATCCGGAGAAGTATAATGAAGCATTTCTTGGAAAGCCAAATCAAGAATATTGTGCTTGGATCCTTGACTCAGAGAAATGGGGAGGTATACAAACTTATCCATACCAAAAATAAGATTGGGGACTGGTCAAAACTTGCTATTTGTTATCTAGCATATTCATGAGAAGCAGGAGCTATTTCTGCTGAAATTGTTACCTTGTAGTAAACAATAGTACATTCATCTTTAAATCATTAAGTTTTGTTCAACTGTGGTAATTTTCCCATAAGCTTATGACTAGTTGATATCATTTTAGAATTTAATCCGAGACAAGCTGCAAGGAACTAGTTTCTTTGGTGTATCTAGAATGTTTCTTTGAATCTCTGACACTTCTTTTAGTGAAAGTTGTATTTATCCACTAAAGGTTATTATTGTGAACAACGGAAATTATTCATTTTTTTAGGATGGAATAACAGTAATTATTGATTCTTTCATGAAATGCATGAACAGAAAAGACTACAAATGAATTTTTAGAGGTCTTCTTATTGGTTTAAAATATTTGTATTTTTATTTTTGAAGTAAATTTTTTTTTTTTTTTTCAATTGGCAGATATTATGACTGCTCAACCGTCAAAACCCTTGATAGCAATATTCTGTTGCTATAGATAGCTTGTAGAAGCCAGAAAGCATCATCTATTTGGGCCATGTTAGAGTGTGCTAAATTTATTTCCAAGCTCAAAAGTTGTCAAACTTGTCAGTTCTTTAGTAGTTACAGCATCTAGCAGATCAAAGATATAATTTATCGTTCTATTGTACAACAGCTGACCTCAAATATCATCTGTAGCTTTTCACTGAGTTCCTTTATTCAGTATAGAGATACGGATTGTTGATATGCTTTAAAGCATTTTTATTTTTGGCAATTCTTTTGTCGCGGGAGAGGAGCTATCAATACATTATGTAATCTTACTTCAATTAGAGAATTCTTGCTAATTTTTTTGTTGTGTCCTTGCAATGACTATTCTAGGTTTTCACAATTAATTATAAGTACCTTGATATCTCTTTAAATTCAAAAGTGAACATCGTGTTTCAGAAAAAAAGTTAAGCATAATGTCTATCAGTCTATGTCATTATTCTTGGAAAATATTCCTTTTCTCTTTTATGATTTGAGCACATTTCCATGGAAGTCTCATTGTTTATTTGGTGGGAAATAATCTATAGGCTTCCTTGTCCATTCCTGTTGTAAAAGGTGAAGACATGGTTTGCCGTGTTCACTGCAGCACATACTGTGAAACACTTCATTTGGATTCAGTATATGCATGGTAGGGATGTGATAGTTACTGGGGTGACACATACTAGACCGCTTTTTCAACTGTTGCATCCTTACTTTTCACTGCTTGATGCCCAAGAAGATGATGAAATAAAAACCATTGAATTGGATGGTGGCGTTGTAGCTAATGCAGGAACCCAGCCTCTGCATAATTGGTGAACAAACTAGTCTTGATTTGGAAATCATAATCCATGCTGTTTCTAGGATATTTTCATAGTAAGTAACATGCTGGAATTTGAATCTCACAAAGCTGTAAATCTAGCAGTAATGGGAAAACACTGGGTTTAGGATTATGTTCGAATGGTAGGTCCTAGGCTTGTGTTCTCAATTTATTTAATAAGATAGCATAAAATTCTTGTTGCTTCCTTGAAAATCTCCATGCATCCTTGTTTCTTGAATGTCAAGCAATATTGTTTGTTTGCTAACAGTACCATCCTGCATGTGGTTTTTGAAGGTGCCATTGAGCTTTCAATTTTAGCAGATTATTATGGACGTGAAATTTCTGCCTTTGATATCCAAACAGCACGATGTGATTTGTATGGTCAGGTAAGTATTATTAGTTATTGTTCTATCTATGTCAAGGTGTTCCAAGTTGCATTACTGAATATTTCTTTTGCCATCTCTCTTACTCCCTCCGGCTTCTTTCATTTATTGCTATTTGACAGGAAAGGAAGCTCTCTGAAAGAGTGATGCTCATTTATGATGGGCTACATTATGATGCTCTGGCTGTATGTTGTTTCATTTTCAACATCTTTTATTATTTGTGTTAAGTTTTTTTTTTTTTTTTTCAAAATGGATGCTTAATCAAGAAGGACGAATATTCAAATATGTACGAGCTATAGAATTCATTTGCAATGGGATTTGCTGGTTAAACACAGTTGCTGCAACATATGCAAATAAATTAACAAATAAGTTTCATGTATTAGGGTTAACAGAATGATTTACTAGTGAATCAACAGATTGCAGAATTTGTTTAGCGATAGCTGCTATTATTCCTGCTATAATGTTATAATCTATTTTCTTCTTTCTGTTTTAACCACATCAATAATTTGCGGTTTTATTTATGTACTGAATTTTTGGATGCTTTTTTGTTATTGCATTTGATAGATGTCTCCATTTGAAGGAGCTCCAGAGGAGTTTGATCAGACCATATTTGCTGTGCAGAGGGATAGAACAATTGGACCAGTTGAGGGCCTTGCCCTTAACCTTGTTAAGGAACAACAAAGGTATTATTTAGACTCATTGATATAGGATAAGTACTATGAAGTTTCATATTGAGGGACTGAAGGCTATGAAACTTCAATATGACTTCAAATATAGACCTTCATGTTAAACTGTATTTTATCAACACATGCAATGGCATCCTGGTGAAGGTCAAAAGATTTTGGTGGCTTACACGCCATTTTGGCAGGCTAACTAAGAATTCTTTAAGAACTTTATTGCATGATTAATCTCAAGAAAGTTTCTTTGATTTTAGGTTTTAGATTATCCCAGTCCCCACACATTCAGGCTGCGTTAAATGGCTTTTGAGATCCTATGCCACTTTGCTTTTGTGAGATAATGCTATAACTGCATTGGGGTCATTTGACATGCAAACCTGAGTAAATGCATCTTGTTTGCCTTTGTGCTGGAGTATACATGTTTGATGAACGTAGTTTAGCAAACTGTCTTAACTTTCAAATACTATGTTTTACATAAACGATGGATAATTAATTCCACCAAAATGCGGAAGTAGGCAGATAATTTCAGTAACTTTTTGCTGCGATTGAAAAGTGATTATTGGTGAAGCTTTTTTTTTTTTTTTTTTGTCCTCACCCCATTGCATGGTTAAATGCTGACTATTGACTGGTGATGCATAATGGCCAAACCCATATCACTTGCAGGAAAAGAAGTTACACAGATACTGCCAACTTCACTTTGCGCTGTGGGGTTTGCCAAATTGGAGTAGTTGGTCAGAAGGTGAGTTCCTGTTGATGATGCCGATGTTGTGGCTGTGCTAATTTGTTTTTTGTTAAGGTTGACACCATTTTCCTAATTTCTCGGTTTCACTTCTATTTAATGTGAATATTTAGGAGGCTGTTCAGCATGCACAAGCCACAGGCCATGTCAACTTCCAAGAATATAGATGATAGAAATTGCAAGGAAGAAAACGGCCCAAAACAGATTGGTTTTACTCCGATGAGCTCATTTGGATTGTTGTACCGTTCAGTCAATAAGCTATTGGATTCTTTTTCTCTGAGTGACCAATAAAATGGTTATATGTACTTCTAAGCATTGTTGTATGCTGGTTTGTATCCGAAATAAGTTACAAATTATTGCCTTTTCTTTTTACTTAAATGATTAAAACCTGTATCAAGTTTAAGACAATGCATTAGTTTATTACCATATGCAAAGATTAACCATAAAAACCAATGCATTAGTTTTTGTGCAGACGACGACAACTCCGAATAAGGTGAGATGGACAAAGCAAAACTGAAGTCACTGTGGCATCAAAACCGCTCGAATACTAGTCTTGATTATTGAAATTGATAAGTCGTCATCATCATTGTTTTCTGCTCGCGTTTTTGTTGTCAGGTGTTAGAAGCATGTAGTCGTATTTTCAATGTGTTGGCCGTTGGAACCAAAAAAAGAATAAAAAAAGAATTTTAAGACAGGCTGATTGTTTATGAATTCTGATACATGCTATGCGAGTGTAACACAGATTACCAATCCATGCAGCCATGCAAAATTTAAGATGCAAGTTGTTCAATGACATGCCACACTGAGACATGGTTTCTTATGGTTGTGTGATCACTGTTTCTTTGAAAAGCAACCATCTTCCCCAAGCTGATGTACTCTCTTGGGTAATGCCAGAAAGAAGGTTTTGATCATATATGGTGGAGAGGAATGTGCAATATTTCGATGTTGGGAAAGTTCTTAGAAGAACGTGGTTTCTTGAACTATCTAAAAGTGGACTCATTGATAAAGCTCCTAATTTTTTTTTAAGCCAATAGATTGGGTCTATCTGATTGGCATTAAAGTTGAAGATATATTTATATATACACACACATGGGATAAGTTCAAAAAAATATCTTATGGTTTTGGACATTTTTAAATAGGGATTCGTGATTTTTTTTTTTTTTTGGGAAAATAGAGCTTGTGATTTATTCTAGTAACAAATTTGAAATCTACCGTCAATGCACCGTTAATCTCTTGCACATGTGTCATTTATTAACTTATGTGATATGTGTCAATACCATGTACCACTGACCATACATGCCACATGGCATAAAAATTAAAAATAATTAAAAAATTAAAATAAAATAATTTAGTTATGATGAAAAAATAATTATCAATTAAAATTATTATTAAAAAATTAAAATAATTAAAAAGAAATGGAAGGAACAGTAATTAATTTTTATTAACAATTAAATTATCTTTTAATAATAAATATATATTAAAAATTGAAATAATAATTAATTTTTATAATTATTTTAATTATTGGATTAATATTATAAAAATTAATTTAATTATTTTCATTAAAAGGTAACAAAAATAAATTTAATCTTTAAAAAATTAATTTAATGATACATCAGTGTACCACGTGGCATTAACAAATGCTACATTAGCCAATAAGTTCTATATATGCTAAAAAAACTAAGAGTGCATTAATAATAAGTCCCAGATCTATTAGTGATGCCCTATTTTGAAAAATATATAAATACGCAAAAGCATAAGATATTTTTTTTTAACTTATCCTAAAACAAAAATATATATTCCAATGCTCAGCTCAGTCCAACTCACAACTATAATAATTTTTTTTAAAATAAAGGAAAATTGACAAATTTAAAAAAAAAAAAAAAAGAACATAGTAAATTCAAATTTAGTGAAAATTATTTGAAAATACAAATATATTTCGACATAATTTGACAATTATTCAAGTGGTCTATTGGTTAAACTACATTTGGAACCTTAAGATTATGAATTATATTTCCTTTCTTTCTACCTATCGGTTCTCAAGCAAATAACAAAAGCTCCAGTCTCACCACCGATCTATCCTCTTTCCCACCAGTCATCATGGACGCTATGAATCTGAATGCTTCTACCTGTATCTTCAAAAAAGACAAAAAAAAAAAAAAAATGCTTGCATATTAAAAAGAAACATTAACCTATTCTATGAATCTGAATAGCTGTTCCTTAAAAAAATTGGGAGTACCAATGTGCAGATTGCTTGGATGTACTTTTTCAAGCCGGGATCATCAACCATTGCTTTATCCCTAGTTGCCACCCAAAATCTGGAGTATTAATCACTTAAATTTTTCATCATTCCGCACCCACTGCATATAAACAGTAAAATTGATCAATCAGTTAAGTGAACCATTCAAAAGTAGAAAAAAAGCAAAGCAAAAAAGTTCATATATACGGACCTGATCAGTGGAGAATATAGAGATTGCAGTTGTTTAATTAAAGCTTAATAAGTCCTTTGATTTCTAATTTTAATACAGAAAGGCCAGAAAAATAAGAGCTCTTCAAACGAAAGTGGCTTTGCAACATGAATCTGCATAGTTATCTGTTGCTTTTCAACGATCAAAGGCTCAAAAGTCAAGATCCCAATACCGAATAAATGACTGGATCTAAAAAGAAAAACAAATCCCCCACAGTCAGAGCGGATAAACTGATGAAAGAAAGCAGGATGCAACAGAAAAGAAGCTTCAATTAACTGATCGATCAAATTTGCAGTGAAGATTGTATCAATGTGCAACAGTAACCCAGCTACTCCCTGCCTCCTTAATCAGCACATTATCCCTCATATGTCTTCTCAAGCTGTCTACCAAATCCCACCTTCCAATTGACGCATAGAAATTTGAAAGCATCACATAATTTCCAGGATTACTTGGTTCTAATTCCAAGAGCTGCTTTGCAGCATATTCACCCATCGGAATATCCATATTAAGACCGCAAGCATTCAACAGTGACGCCCATATTGCAGCTGTAGGCCTAGTGCCACTTTTATCCATGTCATGAAGAAGGCACCATACATCTTCTATTCGGCCAGCTCGACCTAAGATATCTATGAAGCAAGAATAATGTTCCACACCTGGTTCCAAACCATATTTCTTCCTCACCAAATTGAAAAGTTCTCGGCCTTCTTCCACCAACCCCGAATGCCCACATGCAGATAAAATAGCAAGAAAAGTCACAGAATTAGGTAAGATCATAGTTCCCTCCCGTCCCATCTTATTGAATAGCTTCAAAGCTTCATGCCCATGCCCATGCCTTCCATATGCATCAATCATGCTAGTCCAAGAAATTACATCTTTATGACAAATCCCATCAAACAACGTCCTAACATTCAAAATTTTTCCACATTTTGCATATGTGTCTAACAATTTGTTGCAAAATTGAGTATCTGAAGTAAACCCAAAACGTGTTGCCACACAATGGATCTGCATCCCAATCCGCAAATATGAATTCTCAGAGCAAGCTGTGAGAGCACTGGTAAGTGCAACAACATTTGGTTTTATAATACTCATTATCGAGAATGCCTCTTTATATCGCCTATTCTGAATACACCCAGTAATCAAAGAATTACACATCACATCATCCTTTCTCCAACTTAAACTAAAAAAGACTTTCATGGCTTCACCAATATGCCCAACGCTAGAGTAAAAATCAATAAGAGCAGTACCCAAAACCACCAAATCACGACCCATCACAGCCACCAATCCATGAACCTGCTTACCTTGTCGAAAAGCCTTGATAGAGGTGCAAGCCTTAAGCACAGAACACAGCGTGAACTCGCTAAATTTCACTCCTTCCCTCCTCATAGCTCCGAAAACGCCAAGTGCTTCCTTGGCAAGACCATGCCTTAAAAAGCTAGAAAGCAAACAATTCCACGTCACAACATCTGGGAATTCCACTTCTTCAAAGGCCTTATAAGAGTCGTCTAAGAACCCATATTTGGAATACATATCAATAAGAGAAGTTTTAGTTACAGTTCCTAAATCAGTGCCAATTTTGATCATTAGAGCATGGACTTGTTTGCCACGTTCTGGATGAGGCAAAACAGAGCAAGCACTAAGAACTGGAGTGAAGGTGTAAGCATCAAACTCAGGACAAGCAAAACGCATGCGGCAAAAGAGATCCCATGTTCCCAGAAAGTTGCCATTGCGAGCAAAAGAGGCGAGCTGGGAATTGACAGAGTAGAGCTCTCTTTGAGGAAATTCATCGAACAATTGGTAGATGTGAGCATAACAGTTATGAAGTTTTGCAGCTCTTAAATTGCCGTTTATATGTATTCTGGCGGTGAAGTTGAGAATAGAACAATGAGAAGCAAACATTATTCGCAAAATCGAAAACAAGAAGGGAGTTTTAATTCCAAAGTCAGTCAATTTTGGGAGCCATCTTTAACTCTTCTAATTGAAATGTTACTCAGATCATAGTATAACTATAACCATCAGTATTTCCTTCTAAAAGAATAATACTGATGTAGAATAAGTAACGACTTGCTTTAGGAATTTAATTGAAAAATGAGAAATCCAAACAGAATATATATTAATGAGGAAATTACATTCTACACTGGTTTTTAGACAAAAATATCATTTACACTATCATTTTATTTTTTATACATTTTGGTCTCCTATCTATTTCTTTTAGACCATATTTTTTCTTTTTTTTTTTTCTTTTTTACTTCGTTTCTTGTTTTGTTAGTTTGTACAGTTATTGCTTTGATGATATAGTAAATGATGAAAAAAATAGTAGGTTTATTTTATTTTTTGTCTCTTTTTGAGCTCCCAAACATATCCAATGAGCAAACATTACACATACTTTTTTATACTATATTTCTTTTTTTTTTAATTAAAGGAAGAGCATTCATTTTTTTATTTTTTAAGATATAAACATTATATTTAATTAATTAATTAATAATAATAATAATAATACATTAGTAGTGAAAAGATCTACTAATTACTAGTAATAATATTATTGCAATATCTTTTTCTCTGGATCATTATTTTTTTTCAATTTTTTCCACTTATTATATTGCACAAAGGAACCTATGGAGAATACCTATCACGCCCCGAACTTGAGGGCACGTGACCGGTACTAGGACACGGGAAATGCACGTGGCTACCAGTGCCCGTAGTAAGCCTAACCCAAATCACAAGACAAAAAGCCCAAAACGCACAACTGAAAAGCCCAACGGAAAAGGGCTATGGGCCAAAATAAGGTAAGCAGAACCAAAAGAAATTACAACACAACACAATTATCAAATTGGCCTAACATCATTTATTCCATAAATTCCAGAAAATAATAAATTACAGAAATGTTCTGCTTAATCCAAAGATTACAGTTTTTTAAAATACATAATTGAAATAATACACAAAATACAATTACAAAGTGTAACATTGCGGAGTTCTAGAGTCACAATTACAAATGTACATACTTTATATACATGTCTGATTACTCAACAATATAAACTACTGCCGAAGAGAGACTGGCAGTCTACTCAATTACAATTCTTTCACCAGCTCATTCCCTGACCTGAAAGCAACAAGATGAACAGGAATGAGCGTTCGACTCAGTGAATGATACCAGCTAATATATTAAACTGGTATCCCCCAAAAAGACTGCAATTCACATGATATGCAGTATGTCATAGAGACAAACAATTCATCCAATCAAGCAAGGATGGGGTATGGTACACAGTACCACACTGATACTTAGTACTCAATATGGGGAGCCGATCCCCCTACTCTGACTCTCTGAATCCAATAATCTGTCTCTTATAACCAAGGGGCCCGGCTGTCACTGGTTTGTACCACGCAGCCCTGACCCGACTGACAGTAGCCCTGGCGATGAGCAGGCCCGGCCGGCATCCATCAGTCATAACTCATCTTCTGAATCTCATCATAATCCAATCATAACCATAACAAATCCATAATCCTAGGTGGTACTGTATCCTCCCGACCTCCATCCATCAATCACAACCATAGTATGGCACATAATACACAATATCAATTCATCATTCACAGTCAAATGTTACATGCTTATATATGCAGTAGTAGTGCATAATATACATATATATATACACACAACAATGCATATGAAGTGAAAACAGGATAATATATCAGTGAATATCACTCACCTAACTGTCGACGCTTCCGACCGGCTTCCCTCAGAAGAGTAGCCTTGGAACTAGGAAGACACCAGATACCGACACCTCGCAACAAAGAACATCATGATAAGAATTACACTTAACCGCAGAACAGACTCGACAACCTAACAAATACTCTAAGAACCACTAAACAAAGATTAACTCATATAACGACTGAAAAACAAGGGTTTCGGGTTAACCTTCACAAATTCTGAACATACGGACGTCAAGGATCGTGCCAGAACATCGAAACAGAACCACTGGACCTCTCCACGCGCCGCCGCCGGAACCACGCGCCACCGCCGGTGGTGGCAGATCAGGGGAAACTCCACACCAGCAGGTTCACCTTGACTCCAGGAGCACAAAAAGGGTCACCACTCGCCGGCACTCGCCCTCCAGCCACCGGAAAACGCCTCCAAAGTCACGGTTTGGTATTTTTCGATCTCCTCCTCCGGTGGTCATCAGGGGGCAAGGTAGGTACCAAAATGAAGCTCTCATCCTCAGGAGTTGAACGAGACCGGCCATGCTTGATTTGGCCGTCGGAAATGGCCGAAAAATTGAATTGAAGTTGCGGTGGCCGGCGGTCCTTCTCTCCTCTCGTACGCCGCCGTGCCACCGCCGATCGTCGAGCTGCCACCTCCCTCGAGGTCGCCGGTCCATCCTCTACCCAGCGGTGGTGGCGGTGCTTGCCACCGCCCGCCGGAACGCAGCCCACTCTCTCTCTCTCTCTCTCTCGGCCTCTCCCTTTCTCTCTCCTCTCTCCTCTGCTCCGTTCTGCCTGCTTCCCGTTCTGTTCCTTTCTTCCCAAAACGTCCCGTTTTGCTTGGACCAATCACAACTCCCTTTCTTCTTCTTTTTCTTCACTTAAAACACAGATTTGTTATATATATATATATATACTAAACCATATAATATACATATAATACTACACGTATATATATATATATAAATTACCAAGAATAATCATAATAATAATACTAATAACAATAATGATAATAACAATAATAATAGTAATAATAGTGATAATAATAATAATAATAGTAATAATAGTAATAAACAATAATTCATAATTTACATATTAATAATAATTTACAACATATACTCATGAATATATATATCAATAACATTATTAACGATAACTATAATAATTATAACGGAAATCCAAATATCCGATAAAATACTATAATCAAACTTATAATATAATTAATACCTTTATTAATACTCAAATATCAAAATATAATCCAAAATACCATTCTCCAAAAATCCACATTAACATAATCATAATAATATAATATTGTAATATTATATCAAAATTACCATTAATAATACATATTCAAATAACATGAATATTTATAATTTAATAAAATATAATTCCAATTCTTACTTTAATAAGAAAAATAATAAAATAATATGTTTCCGTACGAAAATAGAATTTTATAAAATAATTGAAAATTCGGGGTATTTCAATACCCTTTTAATTATTCTCTTAGATGTATTTTCTATGAAATATATATCAAATGTATACAAAATATATATTAGTTAATTTTTTTGGGTCATTATTACTTTTTTACACTGTATTTCTCTTAGATTGATGTTTTCCCACCTACTAAACACATATTTTTATATTAATAAAGTTAATGGTGTAGCATGTGGGCATATTATTATGATAAACCTAGACATAAAGGCAATCCATACTATCAAACTTGGTTAGCTAGTTTCAATAGAAAAGTGCAAAACTTGAATTTTTTTTTTGTGCAAAAAAAAAAAAAAAAAGGGTTTTTAACTGAATCTTTTTTTTTTTTTTTTTTTTGGATGTTGGGGTGTTATTAGTTGATCTCAAATAATTTGAATACCAAACTCATCTCAATTCAAAAATTATAATAATTTTTGAATTAATTTGATCGAATATCAAATTTTAAATATATTTTTAAAAAATATATTATTTAATTAGTAATTTATTAATTCAAATTTGAATTTAAACTATTTAAGCTTAAGTTTATTTGAGTATTAATTTGAGATTAAATAAATATGTTCAAGAATTGAGTATTAATTTTGAGATGAAATAAATTTATTTAAATTTTATTTCAAATTAAATAAATAGATAAATTTATTTATTTGAGTTTAATGTTCTAAATATATACGAACTAATATATCAAATGCTATACCAATTGTAGCAAATATATACTAAATATTAAACACATACTAGACATTTACAAATTATATATGTGACGTATACCATATATATATACAAAACATATGCCAAAAATATACCATTCTCTAGGTCTATTCTTTTAGGTATATATATAAAATAGTTGCAGATACCAAGCATGTACTTACCATATACTAAATTTTGGTATACATATACCATTTACTATTAGTTTATCTTTCTAATTTTTTCAAAATTTCAATATGTATACATTAAAGTAGTTGCAGATACTTAATGTATACCAAATTCTAGTACACATATACCATTTACTGTTAGTTTATCTTTCTAAGTCTTTAAATTTGTAATATGTATACATTTAAAGTAGTTGCAAATAGCAAATATATATCGAATTTTGACATACATATATTATTTACTATTAGTTTATCTTTTTACTTTTTCAAATTTGCAATTTGTGTATATATAAAGTAGTTGCAAATACCAAACATATACTAAGCATATACCAATTTATAGTATACATATACCATTTACTGTTTATCTTTTTAATTTTTCATATTTCTAATCTATATAAATATAAAGTAATTGCAGTTACCAAATATATACTTAAAGTATACTAAAATTCATTATACATATACCATTTATTGTTAGTTTATCTTTTTAATTTTTCAAATTTGCAATATGCATGTATTAAAGTAGTTGCAAATACTAAACATATACTTAATATATACCAAATTTTGATATACGTATACCATTTACTGAGTTTATCTTTTTAATTTTTTTCAAATTTGCAATATATATATATATATATATATATATATATATATATATATATATATATATATATATAAAGTAGTTGCAGATACCAAATATATACTTAATGTATACCGTATTTTGGTATACGTATACCATTTACTATTATTATATTTTTTTATGTTTTACAAATTTGCAATTTATATATAAAGTTGTTGGTATACATTAATGTAATATAAATTAATATCTTTTTATTGTTTATTATTTTTTGAGTTTTTTTTTTTTTTTTTTGTGAACAAATTCAAAAAATATGCCAAACATCTATCCTAGTAAAAATGTTATTTTTTGAAATTTAGACGGTATTTTTGAAATTTTTTCATTAAGACGGTGAAAATGATATTTTTGCCCTTTTTTGGTTATTTTTGAAATTTTTCCTATATTAATTGAAAATTGGTAGAGACCCGCATGTTGGATCCGACTTTATTTACTTCAAATTCATTTCTTTTTAGTTTTAGGTAAATTAAATTTTATAATTTTTTTAAAATATTGATACATAAAATTCATTTAAATTAAATTCTTATATAAGTGCGTGTTAAAAATTGACATATCTTTTTAATTTTTTAGAATTGATTACAATTTTTGAGTTAGTACATGATTATTAGGCTTAACTCATTGATTAATAAAAAATATATAGTAATTAAATTCATTATAAATTTATACAGCAATATTAAACTCGTAGCATTGGATGGATAATCTACCGAATAGAATGTATTTACCTATGTTATTTATAACTTCAATACTTTTGATGCAATTTCATCAAATATTAAATTTCCTTACTCAATTCTGAATTCTTGAATCCTTCTACCTTCTCTCGACCAAAGCAAGAGAAATCAAGTTTGTGAACCTCAAATATAAACAATTTCTTCATAATTGATTCCACCAAACATTATCACTACTCCATAAATTTCTCCAAAAGATTCAACAAAATACTTTTGAGCTAGCACGGCTATGCAGCATACCCTTCGGGTATGTAACACCCAACGATTGCAAGACAATTCTTTCTTAATTTCATCATTGGAAAACAGTTTTCCACTACGGAAAGACTCTGCATATAATTTTTCCATTGCAGATAGTTGCGAGATAAAGGGTTTCCCCCACCCATTGGCCATCAATACCCCTGTTTAGCTTATCTCTGTAATCCAACTCTATCCACTGTTCATCACCGAGGACAGAATATCATCAATGGAAGCTGGCTTACAAATAACACAATCTTGCAGCCAATTTCACTAGGAGAAGATGACAGAATACAAGACCCGATTCCATAATCTACTCCAAGTTTTGGTGGCTCTATCTATCTCATATGTAATAGGGTTCCAAAGAAATTGGCTGCGATGATCATCTTTGTCAGACAAAACACGCCAGCCATGACTTGAAGCCCAACAAATTTTATTTTCCAACTCAGGGATATGGACCCGAAGGTTTGCTCTTTATTTTCTTTGCCGTGAGAATAAACCAACCAAGGGTATGGCCCAGTCGCCGGCGGGCATTGATTTCCGATCTCTTTGCAACACTATTATCTTCCATTTCTTTATTATCAAAAACAGCTCAATTACAATGACAGTGAAAGGAGATGGAAGGGAATATATTTTAGGGTTTTCGAGCAAAACATAGGTTGTTGTGCATATATTTATATGCTAAGATATCATTAATTTCTGAAAATGTGCAGAGATACACAATCTTAATTTTTCCTAAATAAGAAAATCATTGGTGTGAAATTCCACCAAGGAATTAAGGATCCAATCTAATTCATTAATTTCTAAATAAGTGTAGAGAATCAGTTTACATGATAATTCTTTAGCTGGCGAATTATAAATAGGAAGATTTCTAATAAATGCTACTGCTAAATAAGAACAAAATCACGTCTTCACCAAGAAATCCTAATGAATACAAGATTGAACAATGGGGTGAGACCGTGAGAGCGTTTCCTTCATCCTTATGGTGGTTTTATAGAGCTTCAAAGAAAAATTTTCTTCTTCATTATCGGACATAACACATCAGCCAGATTGTACTTGTTCTTCCATTTTAGGCCCATAATACCATTAGTTATGGGTCCAGACACTAATATTTGGCCCAGTCTTCAAAGACACATTTCACATAATGCATTAGGCCACCATAATGCAATTTCCTCTGAAATGCATTTAGCAAAAAGCATTACATGTATAACGAATAGGCCCCTTTTAGTCCATAGCCAATGATGCATTTTTAACCTTTTTGAGCAATTTACATCAAGAAAAAGGCTTACCTCTACCTGCACCGTCAGAAAATGACACTACTTATTTCCACCTGGCTTTTCTCTGCAATTTTGACAAACAACATTTGCATCACTACATCGAGCTTAGATTTTCTGCTTAAGAACATGACGCAATTGGACTTTCTGGCTTTCCATCCTTGCTTCCATAAGCCTTGCCTTCAAGCTGTTTTTCTGTGCCCCACGGGGCCAGTCAATGCAACCTTTCATTCCTCTATTTATGTGAGGATTACCTGAGTCGGGCGAACTCCATTGCCCCACCAAATCAGGGCTGAATCCATCTTTACCTGACCCTCGATCTGGAGATAAAATGCCACCATTGGATTTCCTTCCATTAGAAAGTCTGCCATTCATTCCATCTACTGAGATTATTTTGTAAGTATCCCCATTATTCAGACCTGATCTCCAAAGTTTTGCAATTGACGACATCTTCTTCAACTGTCTTGTTGGCACAGAACAGAGTTCACTAATTTCAGTTATTGGTGTTTCATCACATGCATTTTCTTCCCATTCCGTTCCACTTCCTGAGACATTACTGTCCCGGTGATTCTTGTTGACAGATGGGGCACTCCCTTCTGGTGAGTAACTTGAACCTTGATCTTCAAGATGGCTCACAGTTTCCCAACCGCTTTCATCTTCTTCAATATCACCATTGTGGTCAAGAAATGCATCAGAATGTCTATGATTGCCATCCTTGGTTATCATATTCACTTCAGGACTTACAGTATGAATTTTTGATGCATGGCTGGCAGGACTGTAGGCAATACATGGCTCAATCTCCCTCTCATTGGGTTCACCTGAATTAACTTCTTCATAAACAGAGAAAATATCATCTGGGTTAGGCGGCTCATATGTGAAGTCCTTTACCTCCTGAATATTCACAGAGGCAGCAGCATGTATAAGTGATTCTGCTTCTCTCATTTCTTTCAGATCTGGGGTTGCACTTCTTGATCTTAGAAAAGTTTCCAAATCTGCTACAAGCCTGTTCATCTGAGAATACTTCTCTTCAACGGCCACCTTCGCATCAACCAGCTTCATTTGAACACGCTCTTCACGCCATACCTCAGCCATCTGTAACATCTTCCTTTCATCATCCACTTCCTCACGCAGTTTCAGAGATTCCCTTTTTAATGCTTCAACTTCAGCCTTGTCCTCTCCAATTTCCTTGGCAAGCTCATCGCACACTTCCTCAACCAATTCTCTGGCCTTTCTTTCTTTTTCAAAATCCAGCATAAATCGCTTTGCTGAAACCTTTGCATCAGCCAGTTCGTTAACCAATTTGGAATTTACAATTTCCAACCTTTGGCGATTTTTTCTTTCACGGTTCAAATCAACTTTAATATCATCAATAAATGCACGAATTTTCTCATGCTCTCTGCTCCTCCATGCAGCCCTTTCTTCACTGACTTTCTTCAAAAAGTGCTCTAGTTTCTTTTTTGAGGACCGGCGCTCATCTTCAAGCTCTTGAATGCGTGCTCGAGCCTGCTCTAGTTCAGCTTCAAGGGCAGAAACCACTGACACAGCACTAACTTGTTGATCAAGATGCTTCATGTGGCTGTATATCTGGCGCACCTCATCTAACGTCTCCAAGCAGACAGGATCCCATTTAGTTGCACCCTCCATTGCAGAGTTGGAAAACTGAAATGACGGTTCAAGCTAAAATAGAGGAAAGCGGGTCCAGCATTAGACAGGGAAACATAAAAATGAATAAGTACTAAATAATGTAAACAAAAAGAGCAGACATTAAATTCTATGCTTTGAGATTTTCATGAATAACAATAATTGCAGATGCACCATCTTCTTGTTAACAAGAAGTATTTGAAGGTTTTACTACTAGACCAAAAAAAAGGAGGCTGTACTACCTCCAAAACTATATTGCTAATTAATAGTCATCACAAGAACCACAATCCAGAGATTAAGACTTTTCCATAGCAAAATAGTGAATAATGTTTTCATCCAATCCATCTTGGCCACAAATTATTTCGTCCACGAATACAATTGCACAACCTTGCGCTTATGAAAGCAATGGCAAGTATAAGACAGCTCACAATGTGCAGTCAATGTAAAAAATCTACGCACCAGTAATATCACAAACTAGTGTTCCAGCTTAGAGTTTCTCTATCTTCCAATTTGTTTCTTATGTTCCCCATTAATCTATGTGATTCATGATTTTCCCTTTTGAATGCGGACAAATTGACTCAACTATATTTACGCATGTTGATTGTAATGTTAAATTCATTTGGTAAGCTGCTGAGCCTTTTCTGTATCTTTAACTATTTAGATTTGATTAAAAATCCGCTTTGTCTAGATAAATGTTTATCTAAATATACATAAACATATACATTTACATACCAGTATACATGTGTGCATCTATTAATTTACTATGATTATCAAAATTTTCCATGGATGAATAATGCTAAACAACTACAGGATTAACTTCGCGTCCTAGTCGTCCACTAGGAATTTAGAAGCCTCACCATAAGAAAACAAGTGATTTTATCTCTAAGCTAGATGATCATGATGATCGCATGACGTCAATCCTTCAAAATGAATATCATCGAAATAGGATGTGGCTTATTCGTCATAATATACATGCCATGTAAGTAGTATATATTATATAAAAAGCAAAAGAGTCATCTTTCAGTTTTATTAGTGTCACTAAATCTTGTCCGCATTGAACAATCCATTAACAGCTAACAATTCAGTTAAGGAAATTTAGGAATGCACATACCTTACACACGAATCTATTATTCATACGAGAAACAGAATTTGGACTCTGTAACGGATCCTGTACTTCAGAACACTTAGCTTTGCCGCTTTCATGAGGTATAAATGAGATGCCTGTGTGACCAGCACCAGGCTGCAGAGACAAATAACAAGAGTCAGGAAATCTGCAAGTCATTCAAACAACTGTTGAGCAGGTAGCAGCAAATAAATAGACTCGAGCACCATCCAAAGCTAAAACAAAACCAAATTATTGAAAACCCCAAAATCACTTAACGACCAGGTTCTGTAATTGCTATTTAAACAGAAAAATAAATATCCTTGATAAGGATCAATTATACCAGAAATGAATAAATAGATTCCATTATAGTTGACAAGAGAATCAAAGAACTTTTTGCAACCCCTGACTGTCTGAATCAGAAAAACATAGTCAAACTTACAAAAAGTTCCAGAATTGAAGACACCAGCTTTGTGTAATGATCAAGGAAACTAGTAGGATTCTACTAGCATAACCACTTTAAATTATAATATTTTTCACTTCATTTTATTTAGTCATTGTTTTTCTATCAATTAAAGATTCCATCTTTAATTTTTGACAATCCAAAATTAATACCAGCAATAATTAGAGTAGGTATATATATCAGCATTATTATCAGTGATCAGATTTAAAGACTTCAACAAGAATCAAACACATTAATCACACAATTAACTTCCATTAGATCACATTCAATACACATTCAGATTAAATAATTCTCTACGGCTATAAAACCTTACACATTTACTCAGGTACTTATTTATTACCCAAAAACTCATAGATCTTTTCAAAAAAGCACAAACCAACTATAAAATCAAATCACCTGAAACCCTAATCGTTCCTTTCCCTTCCTCTCTCCAGTACTGCCAGCCACAGTCTCCGGAAGCTGCAAACGCCACAATCCAGCTGCAAGCTTCCTCGCAGAAACCGCTTTCGAGATTTTCCGGTGACCTTTACGAGCACCACTCTCCAACTTCTCTTCCAGCTCATGCTCATGCTCAACCCCATCTTCTTGACCTCGAATATTTCTCTCTTTATCTTCGATCTTCCATTTTAAGAAAGGAGTTTCCGGTCGGCTTCTACTTCGCCTTCCGACAGGAGTTCCTGCTCTTTTCGATCGAGTAAGAGTAGGATTCCGGTTCCAGTTCCGAGTCTGGCGTTGAGGTTTGAGATCTGGATGAGGCTGCGGGTTTTGAGCTTTTGAAGTAATAGAGTTCCCCGGAAATGTCGCCGTGGAATGCGGTTTTCCGGTAATCTTCATTGTTGCAGCTTACGAAAATCAGCCATTTAGCAAGAAATTGAAAACAGTAAGGTTTTAGCGAGAGAAAGGTTTTGTTTTTTGGTTATAGTGATGTGTGCATTTGCGTGAGAGAGAGATGAGAAAAATAGTACAAACGGAGAGAGAGAGAGAGCTGTCTTCTCTTCAGGTTCAGGGATTTTTGCTGGAGAAAACGACGCTTACAGTCAGATTAGTAGAAAATATATACTATACGCATACGCATACGATTTGTGTACTCGGTCAACGTTTTTTTTTTTTTTTTTTTTTACCCTTGTAGCTTGACTCTGTGGATTTTTTTTGCCGGTGTGATATATACGGTAGCGTTTTGAGAGGAGAGAAACGTGCTTTGTAGCACGTGTTTTGCAGAGAGACGTTGTAGATTTTGCATATTTAAAATCCTTATTTTGAAACGAGGTCGTTTTATCAATTTGATTCCATTCTCCCTCTTTTTTTTTTTTTTTTTGTTGTTGTTGTTGTTGTTGTGGGGGTGGTTTCTAAATAAATTTTCATACTTTTTATTTAACAGTTTAATAATGTATAAATTTATTTTAACTATGAAGCTATTACATAAAAAATATTCAAACTATGTACCCTTTCAAAATTCATTTATAAATTTTATTAATTTTAATAGAATTAAATATTTAAACAGGATATCTCTTTCTATACTAAAAAAAATTAAGTATAATCAATTTCATAAAAATAAAAGTAAATAAATTTTAAACATGTTCAATATAATTGAAATATTATTCATTCAAAATTCTTTATAGTTTTAAAAGAATTTGGCTTAAATATAATAGATTATTTTAAGTTAAACAATACTTTTTTTAATATTAAAATATATTAAATATAAATTTATAAATAAATTATAAAAAAAAAAACTTATGAAATGTAGGCATTACAAACAAGTTAAAAAAATCAAGCATTTCCATGAAATCATATGGAGAAAACATGATTAATTAGTACAATGGAGCAAGCCAAAAGATGATAATTAGACATTTAACTGAATAAGTGATATATGTAGAGTTACGCATGACAAGTCATTATGATTCATGAGTGCCACTCCGCTCTATGTTTGGCAATGAGGAATGACTTTTCATATTTTACGTAGAAGCACTCAATGAATTGGACACCCATACGTGTGCCTAGTAACCTTACTTTATATCCATAAAGAAACACATCAATTTGTGGAAACACAGCCTAAAGCAACATATTATATTGTAGTTTTAGTTAACCTTTTTTTTTTTTATTATTATTAGAAATCAAAACTTGGAACTAAAGATATTCACTACTAATAACTTTGTCTTAATAATAATAAAATATATAAAAAATTATAAGATTATAATTTTAAATCTCATTTAAAATTTAATTTTAAAAGATTAAATACAAATACGTTTAAATTAAACTGTTGTGTAGGCTTGTTCATAAATTAAATTCTATCTAAATTCAATTAAGAATTAACTTAGAAAAACTCAAAAGTAATTTTTACTCAATATGATTGAAATTTGGTCGATTTTTTGGCTTGAATTGAGAAAGATTTATCTAATAAGTCAAAACATATAAATTAGGAAAAAAAAAAGAAATTCAAATAAAAAATTAAATTTTATAATTAGTTATAATTTAAAATCAAAATAAATTTAAAGTACCTAAATTTAATATCAAGTCACATCTTTTAAACTCGAGCCCTTAAATTAAACTCAAATTCAATCTAATTCAAATCGAGGAACACCCTATTATTATAGCATTAATATGTGAGAAATGCAACATTTTATATGTTTAATTTTATTTATAGTTCTTGTAATTATTAATAAATTTCCATTTTAATTTTGTTTCCATAAAATCATTGTTGTCAATTTGTTTAAGGAAATTAAACACTTGAGCTAATTTAATTAAAAAATATATATATAATCTATCTAATATTTTAAAATGCATTGGCTTTTTTTCTTTCTTTGAAGAAATATTTTCTTGTATTATTGAAATTATAAGAGAAGAAGAAAAGGGGATTTTTGAGTATGCGCATATTTCTTTAGATAATACGATGGACTTTGCATGTAGATCTAGTTCCTTCTTCTCATTATTATTATTATTATTATTGTACATTATTTAGTCCCATAGTGAAGAGCATCCGAGGAAAATCCCATGGGGCATTTGGTGGTTAAAATCCTATGCTAATGCATTTTGCTAGGCGACAGAAATGTACCCACATGGGGTTGGCATTTGCACACACACTACCTACATGGTCTTGCTTGATTTTAGAGCCCATATACTATAATTAATTAGACATTAACCCTAAACATAGATTTGGTCATTTTAGATCTAATGTCCCCTTATTTTATATATATGTATTTTAATCTATGCTATTAGAGTATTTTCGGATTAATATATTCATCAATCAAAATTAAATATATTTTCTAAATGAATTTAAATATTTATGCATTAAAAAATTATTTAATAAATTTTAATTTTGAAAATCAAAGCCTGATCAATAAAAAAAATTAAATTTTGTTGCTAATTAAGTTAATTTCTTATGGTGTTATTTTATATCTTAAGGCCTGTACTTTATGATTGAATATTCAGAAAGTAATTCGAATATGAATTAATTGTTCATGTTTCATATATACTTAGGTGGTATTTGGTAAAATTTAAATTAAATATTAAATTTTAAGCGTTGAATATAATAAATATTAAGAATTTTAAGTATTAAATATAATTAATATGTTTGATAATTGTAATTATTGAAAAATTATTTAAACGAGTATAAAAATAAAAAAAAAAATTAGTACATTAAAAGTTAAGACAATAAAAGTCACTTTAAGAATAGGTTAAGGATATAAAAGTGACAATAAAAAAATTTAAAAACTCAATATCTAAATGTGTTTAGTATAAATTTTAAATCAAATATATTAATTTATAATTTTAAGTGATTTTTGATTTAATTAAAAATTAAAAATTAAAATTATTTTATATTATCAAATCATTTTAAAATTAATAAATATTAAATTAAATAATAAATTAGATTACCAAATACCACTTACTACCCATATTTTAGTATGCAAAACCCATAATTAACCACTAATAAATTATTATATCTTTGGATATCATAACCTCTTTTTTTTGTTTTTTTTTTTTTTTTCCCTTTCTTCAAGGAGGACTTGTTTTTGCGGCTATCGATCTTGATTAATTCTTGGCCATTGGATCTATGATTATCCAATTCTTAAAATGTCATTTATGCAAATTTGTTAGTGGAAAGAAGAAGATTCTGGCCACCCAATACAGAGACATGTTTTGTCCTTGTCATCAAATGTGGGGCCCGGTTCAATTACCAAAACTAGTATGGGCCCTTAGTTTTTTGTGGGGTCTCCTAAGTGGAAAATTATTAGCTCAAAATTTTGATGGCTTGTTGTTCATTCTATTGATAGGTCCGTTTATTATTGTTATTATTAATAATTTGATATATATATATATATAAATATCTATTTGTCTGTTCCAAATGAATTGCATTTTGTGATGGTTGCGTCTGGTGTGAAACATTCTCACACACGCAGCCTAATAATTCAAGTTAGCTACATACATGTGCTTTGCCTTTTGATTGATTTCTCTTATTATACTTTTTTAATTATTATAATTGAGTTATATATAATGAAAACGTTTATTATTATTATTAGAAATTTCTTGACCTTAATGTAAAGAATTTGTTTTAGTTGGCAATAAAATTTTAGATTTTTCTAATTGAGTTCAAGCCGTTGAAGAATTGCATGATAAGAAAAAATTGTCAAAGTAAATTACTAAAATATATATCATAAAATTTTCATCGAATTGACTTTGATGGTTAAATTAATTTCTAATATTATTTAAAAAATTTTAGAAAATAAAATAGAGATTAAATTTTTTACTTATGATCTATGTATTTATTTACAGTGAGAATTTTCTTATGAATTTCTCTCTCCCTCCTTTTTTTTTTTTTTTTTGTTGTGTGTGTGTTTAGTGTAGTGATTATAATAGATATCAATTGGATTAATAAATATGTGTTTAATATAATATTTGAAAGTTGATTCTATAAATGAATTTTTAGTTTAATGATAATAAATTAAATTTTAAAATTATGAAATTTTAAATTTGAATAATTAAAGTTAAATTTATTTGCTTGTTTTATTGTGTTAAAATTTGATAGGATGCTGAATTTCAATGAAATTTAGGTTGTATTTTAGAGAAACTTTTGTTTTATAGTGGAATTTTCCTGAAGTGGACATCTCACTAACTAAATGTTAGCATGAAGATTGGCTAAGTTGGGGGATTCTTGGATGTAGCCAATACTTCTACAAGGTTACGTCAAGTATTAATTAGGTATCCGCATTGACATTTAAATTTAAGACAAATTATTCACTATATTAGTGTAATTTATCCTCAAGTGACATAAATATGATCCATTCTTCATAAATTCAAATAATTTTTTTTGCTAAAACGACATATATTTTGAAACAAATGAAATAAATTTGGAGCAGATTTTACTTTAGTAATGCTGTCGTTGAAGTCTTTTACTCTATTTGGCGCATCCATGTCGTTCATTCTTCTTCAGCGAAGTTTATTCTGTATGGAAACTGATCGATAGGGGAAAATCTTGTTAGCAGAGGATGTGGAACCTTCAATACAAACTTCTTCATGTTCAATTTATTTTTGTGAAGGATCCTTAGTTATTGACAAAGAACAACTTCCTACAAAGCCAAGAAGACCTAGGCAAAGAGTTTTTGCTCCTTGTCCAATAGCCAATGCGTGTGGTTCTCTATCATTGAGGTGGGTCAATGGGAAAGCTCTTCTATTCATAAACTCTAGGGTTAGTCTATATGCATTCTCCTTACTCAATCTGATGCTTTTTCTTTTCTTTCTATTTCCAAAGGTGGCAACGATGTCAAAAAAGAAAGATGATTCTACTTAGGACATTCAAATGTACAACTTTTATTTTTGGCCTTAGGACTAGTTTATTGGGCTTCAGGTCCTATTTAGAAAACTCTTGTATAGGTAGTCATTATTATGTATAGACTGTAAGTCAATTTATTGTATTATGTTGAGCTTTCACTGTTATTGTACTGTTTATTAGGCTTCTTCTCATATTTTTAAGAGGAAATTACATGCTATGGCATTTTTTAAAAAAATATATGTCTTTTTTAGCCTCATTTTTCATTTTTTTTTATACATTTTAGCCTATATTGTTATTATATTATTGGTTGACTTAACTAATGCAACGTGACTTTATTATATGAAAAAGATTAGTAAAACGTCGGGCTATAAGTACTGTGCATTTAAGGACCAATGTGGATCCCACATAAAAAATATTAATTTTATTTTTTTATTAAATTAATTATTATTATCAATTTTTATGTTGATATAACTTTTATTTTTTTCAATTTATTTATTTTTCCCTTTTAATGAAATTTAATTTTAAAGGTTTTTTTTTTATCTAATCACAAAACAATTTCTTTATTTAATATTTAATTTTTATTAATTTTCTTGAAAAATAAAATTAAATGTTAAATAGTATTAGATACTAATAATTTATTAGAAATATACTGTTTTTAGTTTAATATATACTGTTTCCTGTAATTTTTTTTTTTGTTCAAAATTAATGATTTGTATAAGTAATAATAAATACTAATTATATTGTGAAAGTATATTGAATTTGTATTAGATAATAATTATTTGTTACAAGTATATTATTTTTTGTTTAATATATACGGTTTGTTGACTTTTTATTTTGTTTGAAATACATAACTTGTATAAAAAGTAATAAATACTAATTATATCATAAAATTATACTGAATTTTATTTAATGTATTCTATAAATTAAATATCAAACAAAATTAATACTAATTATTTGCTAGAAGTAAACAGTTTTTGTTAAATGTATGTTATTTGCTGTAACTTTTTTATTTTATTGAAATTTGTTGCTTGTATAAATACTGTATATATTAAATTTATAAGCCAAAATTAAGAAAAATGATAAAAGTAATTTTTTTTTATATATTTATATGTGGATAGCCTAATTTTTTTAAAATAAGATTTTCAACTTTAATAAATTTTTTAATTTTTATATTTGAAATTTCAATATCAATAGAGATGGCAATAAGTTTAGAGTGATAGAGAAAACAATAGAAAATTAGACTATTTGGCATTGTAAAATTAAAAATTATATAAAAAAGGATAAAAAATATAAAAAATTGTCTCACATGTATGATATAACCAAATAACTAAAGAGAAGTGGCAAAATAGAGCTTCATGTACCACTAACAACGTACTAAAAGGGACTCACTAATCAATTTATTAATTTTTGAACATATAATCATAGCTAAAATGCTAAAAAAGAGTTGTCCTATTTTTATAAAAAGATTTGCACCCAAAACTATTTTTGCAAAAGAAAAATTTTGGCGCTAAAAATGTTAACTTTTATCATTTTTAGCTTATTTGTGTAAAAAGCCCTATTTTTAATGCTAACATAATTATTTTCTTTATATATATATATATATATATATATATATAGGGTTCCACTTTCTTTAAAACGAAACAGTCAAAATTAAATAGAAACTAAGAAAATTCTAAGGGAACCAACTTGGTAGGTATAACACATTAAAAAAGATATAGAAGAGACTACCAGAAAGTTTAAAAAACTCCCATGATATATGCATCTTCTAGTGTCACTTTATGTGGAAACCATAAATCAGAGGATATATATATATACAGTAGCATTAAATTTGTGGATAATTCAATTAAATTTATTAAAAACCAAACTGGAACACATGATGTAACCACATGAACCTTTGATATACTAAAGAGAAAAGAAGAAAATTATTGAAGCAGGTATGAGTTCGATTTGCAATTATTGAAATCAGATGTCTACGAGGTAGTTAGAGATTGTATTCAATGAGGTTGAATTCTTATTAATTGAAATCCTTAAAATTAGCTTGATCTGTAAATTGTGTAAATATATAAAAAATAATTCGAGGTTTAGCTTGATTGGTAAAAGAGTTTATATATTTTCTTCTTAATCAAAATTTGATTTTTAGAGTCGACACTCAAAAAATAATTTCTGAATACATAAATTGAGCATAAAAATGCACCTTTACACTCACTTAAAAATGAGACTTAATTTTGATTGATACGTAAATTTCCTGAAAATACTCTTAATCGATTGAAAAAAGAATATGTTAGTTTTTAATTCCTTATAAAAAATAAATCATTTTAGAAGTGAGCGTTAAGATCCAAATCTTATGTAGGTCATATTTCTTTCTTTCTATATATATATATATATATATATATCATATCAGCGAATTAAATAAAAACATTTCATGAATAATAAAAAAAAAATAAACAGTAGATTCTTTTTGGTTGCACCATTGCATGGTGGATGGAGTTTTATGAATTTTGGTTTGGTATGGGCCTTGTATCTGTTTATAGTATCATTGTCTACTTGGGTTAGACTACTTGAATATATAGGCCTAATTAATGACCCTCTTGTATTTTTTTTAAAAATAAATGGAATTCATTAATTCTACAAGAAATTATTATTATTATTATTATATAAAAAATACCAATGCAAAATTGATCATCTGTTACTTGAATGAACTTAAACTCATTATTATAGAAAAGAGTTTGTATTAGAGATTTAGATTTCAAAATATTAGGAATAAAATAGATGGTGAAGTTCTCTATTAAAAAACATATTTAGCTACTTCTTCTAATAGTAATCAATACATTAATTTGATTATCTTTTTTGCTTGTAGAAATTCAAGTTTTTGTGAAAAATGTCTGTTGACTATTTCTTGATATAATTAAGATTTAGGTTAATTAGATAATTGCATAAAAATGTTCTCTCTATCAGGACCACTTCCAAACCAAAGCATGGTTGGCTACTACTCCTACTTGGGAGTAGGAAAGGTTGGAGAGATTAAGACACCCGTGCATACCTCTTTAATTTCCTAATAATTTCTCTTACTTTTAATTAAATATTGAGTTAATTATTAAGTTTTTAATATATATTTTGGACTCTTGCATTTTATGATGCGAACTAAAAGAAAAATTCCATGGGCAAGATAATAAATCTTTTACGAGTAAGATAATTGAAAAAAACTCTTAAAAAATTTAAAAGAAACTTTTCACGAATAAGAAATTGAAATTCCAATTTAAATTATGATAGATTATGATGTGCTATAAGAAATGGTTAAATTCTGATACCATATCAAATTTTTAATGTAGATTGGAAAGAACTAGTCTTAAAAACTAGCTATTAAGGTTAATGAGTCTATTTTTATATTAATAACTTAATATATTTGTAATTAATTAATGCGATGTTATATTTTTAATATTAATTGAGAGTGTAAACAGTAATTAGAAAAAAAGAAAATTAGGGCATAGTTTGGATCATATATTTCTATTTACCATATATTTATCACCCAAAATTACATTTTGTTAAAAATATATATAATTTTTTAATATTTAATTCACGTATACTTAAAATAGTAATTAATAATATTTAATTCACGTATACTTAAAATAGTAATTAAATGCATATTATTAAAAGCAAAATGAACTCCACTCAATTTCTTAGAATTCATTTAAAATTTAAAATTTCATATTATATATTAAAGAAAATATTCATTTTTGCTACTCTAAATTCAATTGATTAAGCTAAATTTTATTATTTATGAATGATTTTTTTTATTTTAACGTTATTTATATCAAACATTATTTATATCAAACAAAGTATAACATAATTGATTGTAAATAAGATTTAGTTTTATTTTCTTCTCTTATATATTCCCATTGATGGAATAAATAATTGATGTCAAGCTCAAATAATTAATGTATAGGATTGGCTGAACCTAGATGTGTGAGAGTTTGACTAAGGAAGGGGAGACAACATTTGATAAGGAGTAGATGAGAACAGGTGAGGGAGGTCATACCCGTACTCCCACCTTTCATGAACCTATTCATTTTTTGCTTCAACAAAACTTGCGACAAATAAACTTGCAATTGTCATCATCACTAATGTACAACCTTAGCTGTGAATTATAATTGGCTTCACACAGATCTCATTGTGAGGCTCATATTGTAATAATTTATTACTCTCTTTATTCTAAAAAAATTATTTACTATTTTTTTTATGATGTTCCAAAATATTTGTCTATTATCAAAACAGTTATAGTTATTTGTTAATTTTATTTTTATTAATTGAAATGTGTGTATTCTCAAAATTAATATTAAATATAGTAATAAATGAGTATAAGTACGGATATAAATGAAAAAATTTAATAAAATTTATCAGTTGACAAACAATTAATGATATTTTTTTAAATTGCGTGATAAAAAAAAAGAGGATAACATTTTTAAAACAGAAAGAGAATTTAGTATAGGTAATACCAACATATAAAGTTGGCTAGTACTTAATAGCTTTGTACTCTTTAGTTTGTCTTATTGTATATTAGGTTAAATATTATTATTATTATTTTTTTTTATCGAAGACGTCTTATTTAAACTAATTTAAATTGAATCCATTCGAATCTCTTTCATTTAAAAATTAATCTCACATCTCATATGAGAATGATCTTATATACAATGAAATTCCATTTTGTAAAAGAGAGTTCCTATAGATCTTATATAGACAAGAAATTTGCCTCTTTATCTCTGAAATTAAGAAAAGGAAACACATACTATTTATTCATGCTTGCACCTGTGCACACTAATAATGTGGAAGAGGCTCTATATGGCTAAGAGCCTATGACATGAACCAAGCCCAACTCCCATGCCCATTGCACAAACAATGGATCAAGCCTTTGGGCCCTTTTCCCCCTTCCCCTTTTTTTTTTATTAACAGGGGAATTTTATACTTGTGTTTTAGAGATCAAGTGCAAATATACCTTCAAGATTTTAAAGTATATATCACTTTCTATATTTTTTGAAGCGCAAATATATTTTAGGTGTTTTCATAACTCACTATTCTATCCTATTATATAATGTTTTCATAATTTATCATTCTATCTTATTACGTAACGTCTTTTATTTTTCAATCAAATTTACCTGTTTGTAAATTAATTTATCAATGTGATATGAATAATTTATTTATTCTCTTTTTATATATTGTATTATTTTATTTAGTTATTTTAGTATTAAAGAGAAAATTTAACATTGGTGAAATTCAAATTTAGTATTATCTTTTAAAATAGTCCTATCTTAATTACTTTTAAGTTAAAGACACCAATTATACTGCATTATTTATTAATCACATCAAACTTTAAATATATAATTAATAGGCTATTTAAAAATCGACTTTAAATATTAATAGACGCCAAAATTCAAATGTGATCATCGTCACGACTCTTTTACAATGCTATGTCATAAAAATCGTTTAGGCTATGAAGAATATATTATACAAGTGATGATTAAATAATATTTTTCAATGTTTTTTCTTCTCCATATATGAAGATTGAACAAATTCCTTGAATCAAACATGATATTAAGCATGCAGAAATTCACCATTCAAACATGGAATTCTTTTTCTTTTAAGGTTCTTGAAGTTGAATTGAATTATTTAGCAGCCTCAACTAAAAAAAAAAAAATTATTGGTCAAATCGATAATCGAGTACCCTTTGGATTGCTATGTTTGCATTGAATTTTGAAGTTTCGTGTAATAATTAACAAAAGTAATAGTTATATATATTGATAGTAGAAAAATAAATTAATAAGCAAACCTTAGACTTTCAAACTAATTTCAATCCAAATCAGCTCATCATACTTGAAATGCAAAAAAAAAAAAAAAAAATGAAAAGTAAAATATCTAATAAAATATAACCAATATACACATTTTTGGATATGATTTCAAGCTAATCTTCAGTTGGAATTGATTGAAATGTTTATTTTTGCAACCATTACCATTTTCGGATATATAAATATCAATGTCGTTGTCAATGGGAGAATAAATTAAGAAAATAATTAATTATATCGATCAGATATAATTTTTTGGTATTTTTATCTCATTTAAGTCAATGAAAAGTAAAAAATTTTATATTCGAATTTTTTAAATTACAAATAATTATTATTAATTTTATGTAAAATGTTTAAGCGAATGATTATCTTCTATTGTGGAACTTACTGTATATATTTTTGTGGAGTATTCTCTTTTTCTAATAAAAAAAAATTAATTATATTAGAATAAACAGATAATGTTTTATAGATGTATAAGTTCAAGAGATAATAAAGTAATAATAAACAGACGGCACAAAATACAAGTGCAGATAATAGTTTTGTTTTTTTTTTTTTTTTGGCCAAATAATTTTGTTTTTTGTTTTTTAATATAAAATATGAATAATTTTTTAAAGAAATCATGATATGTATAAAACATGCTACAACGAATTTTGAATTTTATACGTGTTTTACAATAGGTGTAAAATTATAAATTTTAGTATGATGGCTCCCTACACATGTTGAATTTCGTGTTTTTTATTGAATTATTAAAAGAGCTTTCAATTAAATATTTTTATTGCTTTTTAATTTTCAACTAAAAAAACACCTAATAAATGTATTATGTTATTAATATTTAAAATATAATTTTATTTTTTCGCCTCTCAAGAATATGACTATAAAAATTGATTATATATGTTGTTAAATATATTTTTTAGTTTTATGAAACGATTTTTCATTAATTATTTTAATTAGTGATTATAATTAAATTTATAGGGTGCCAACAATAATTAATATTAACAAAAACAAAAACAAAAAATAAAACTAAAAAAATATATTTAACAGCATAATCAATGCTTCTAAACAATATGTTTTTCCTAGTTATTAGATTAGAATTTTTTTATTTTTTTTTATCTTTTAAAAAGAAATACTTATTGTAGTGAAATATATAATTAAACAAGATAACTTAACTTAAAAATATGGATATAGAAATCAGTTGAGTATGTGAACCATTTAAAACATAAACTATATGATAAAATATTTTAATTAGTTCTTTTAGCATATCAAAATTGAACTGTTTAGCTGTACAAATAATATATCCTTTTCTCCATAAATTCTTTTCATATATCTAATTCAGGATTTGAATACAATACAATATTTATTGATGAACATTTCAACTTTAAGTTTTTAGTGCTGAATGTTTTCTCACTGCAAATATTTTATTTTATTAATCACAAATTTTTAACAATATTATCAATGATCTATTAAGTGTGTATACAAAAGGTTCATCACCTTTGGAAAAAAAAATTATTAAGAATATAATCTCATATTAATTAACTATAAATACTTTAACTGATTAATATAGAAATTAATAGGCTCTCTCACCTTAATAATTAATTTTTAAAATTGTTTCTTCCAAATTTATACTAAAAATTTAATATAATATCAAAATTTAATCGATTATTATACCAATTCATATTCTATCATAATTCGAACTGAGATATCAATTTTTTGTTCCGTTCATACCATAAATTACAAGTATCAACTGGATTTAATAAAAAATTATTTTAATTCAATTGTTCTCCCCAATTTATATTAAAAAAATAAGAAAATTAAAAGTAAAAGTACAACCATAATATATATAAACAAATTTAAGGTCAATCCATAGCAAAGGGCTTATTATTATTATTACCAGATACGCATTCTCCTACACGTTTATTGTTTTTAGTTTATAGAAAAATAATGTGAAGCATTTTTTCTAGATAATACATCACATGCAACTAATATATATTTAGTATATATATAAAAATGTTTGTAAGATCTGTAATGTGTTTTTTTTTTCTTTGAAAACAGATCTGTAATGTGTTGTTGATATAATTTGTATAAAAATTATACCCACGACATGCATACCCAATTCTTGTAGAATCTAATAATAATTTCGTGTATCTAGTAATTAATTATTTTCTTAATACCACAAGCAACAAATTTAGAATTAAAGCTAATTAAGGAGAAAACGAATAATTTGTATTATAATATTAATTTTTAGAGTAATGTGTGATATATATAATTAATATAATTATAATTTATTATAATATTAGAAGATCATTCCATGCCATGAATTTATAGAATAATGTTTTGTTTCATGTACTATAATGATATATAGTAAAAACTAATTAGTAAACTCACTATAAAGATTATTTTATCAAGTAATTAGATAATTCAAATTCATTAAATTAAAACAGAATTTCAATAACAAATAATTTACAACTTTAAAATTTCTATTCATATATATCTAAAAAATTAAAATGCATTAAATCCTTTTTGGGGTGACTTAAATTAACTCTAAAAGACCACTTTAATATTTATATTAAGGTTTTATTTTATTATTGCATAATGCCTCTATTTGTGCAAATAAATTTAGGGTATGTTTAATTTAATGGTTATAATTTATTATTGGTTATTAGTTATCGATAGTTAAAACTTAAGATTTTTATATAAAAGTCTACGGTTCAAATCCTAAATTGAATGAAATAAATTTGTGAGAGAAAAATAAAATATATATATATATATATATATATATATATATATATATATATATATATATATATAATATAACTATCCGTTTTGTACAACCCATTTAAATCTCAATGTAAAATGGAGAAGAGGGGATCTTCAATTAACTGAAACTAAAATGAAAAAGGAATAATAGACTTATGGTACTTAATGGCATTTGCCTATAAAATGTTGATATCTCACCATCCTTTCATGACCTTTGATTGGTAGTTTAGATTTTGTTTAGGCTAAAGTTGGGTCGGAGGAGCTGCAACTAGCTCCATATTTCTGAAAGAAAACACAAGGCAACTAAGCACCAAAATTAGGTGACGAAAAATTAGTTGATTCTGTTTTCATCACTGTTGAGCAATAAAGACAGCTCATTTGATAAGAGTATCAGAAAGAAACACTAAAGTTGACTATATATATATATATTAGTAACTAAGTGTTAATTTTCGTCGACGTCACAATGATTAGTGTCTTAATTTGAGAATTACACAACATCAACTTAGTTAAAACTATTGTGTATATTTTACGTCTAATGAGAGAATTACATTGAGCATGGTAAAAAGGATATTCATATCTTTATATTAAGCAAAATAATAAATATATTCTTAAAAATAATTAATTAGTGATTAATTTGATATATAAAAAGATAATTATATCAAGAGTAATTGAAAATTTTACTACGATGAATTGGTTGGATGAGTGAAAATTTGTCCATCAATTAATCACTTTAATCTAGTGTGATTTAATTTTTAAAACAAAATTTTAATAATATTTTTTAACATTTGATTTTTAAAACTGACAACCTAAATCCCTCTTCGATTTTAAAATATAAGTTTTTGTGTTGAATCTCTTACTATTATGGAGAAAATTTTCACTATAAGTTATTAAGAAAAAATTACTCTTTATTGTGTGATGTATCGTAGTGGTATATTTTTAGGTTATTGTTTTTAAACAAAGTAATATATTTTGTTTTATATGATCAATAGAATAATGGTAAATAACAAATATAATTAAAATATTATAATTAACATAATATATTATCACAGGTTACCAACTAAAATAGATGGCTTGAATTGCTACTGCCATTTGCAATTGTGATGAGCTAAATGGCAATAGGTAGTATGATTCCCTCCAACAATTAATTTCTATGGTTATAATTTTTCTTCTTTTATGGGTTATTTAGAATTTTTTTTTTAATTACTGGTTGGTTGAATAGATATCCTTTCTCTAATATGATATAATCTAATGGTGTATAAGATAATATAAATTTACTTTATTTAAAAATAAAGTAATAATAAAAAAGCATCGTATCATGATAATATTTCAATATATTTATTTATCATAAAAAAAAATTCTACAACCGATAAGTTTATTTATTATACTTTTTAGTTTCTATAAATATAATCTTAATTACATAATTGTTTGAATGACAACTATACAATTAGTATTTATTTATTTATTTTTTGATATGTAAGAACTTCATTAAATCGAATGGTCAAAATCAGACATCAAGCTCTCCTTCAAGGACTGAGAAGCTACATAAGATATGCAAGGACAAGCCAAAGATTGTGCCTCTTTAGCAAGAGTATGAGCAGGCAGATTGGCTTGCCTATTTAGATGATTGGTTGTTGACTCATTATAATTAACTATATAATTAATTAGGTAAAAGATTATATATATGATAATAAAAAATTGGGAAGGCTTATGACTCTTTCAATTAACCTAATGAAACAAAAATTTATGAAGCAATTTCTTCGAAAT
Source organism: Reutealis trisperma (assembly GCA_947687605.1). Taxonomy (NCBI): domain Eukaryota; kingdom Viridiplantae; phylum Streptophyta; class Magnoliopsida; order Malpighiales; family Euphorbiaceae; genus Reutealis; species Reutealis trisperma. The sequence continues at coordinate 9,978,822 of CANTUT010000019.1, forward strand.
TCTCTCCCACCTTACACATTTACTAGTCTAAACGAAGTAACAGTTATTTGATTGCTGTGAAAATGACATCAAACCAATTAATTAATCAAGTAATTAATTCTGTACAGAGATTATCGTAAGAATATATATACAAATGGGACTTTGTCAAACCAAGAAAATCCCACAAGGAAAAGATACATATGAATTGGTTAACTACAGTAACATGACTCAGTCACCTAATCAAGTCAAATTAAGCAAGAAAATGAAGCCTTATATAAATTATTAAAGTTTATTATTCCTTGCATACCTATATACTCCATCCGTTTCAAAATAATTGTCTCCTTATAAATTTGATTTTATTCCAAATATTTGTCATTTTAGAATTTTAAGAAAATATTTATTATTCTTTTTCAATTTTATCTTCTATTTATCCCTCTATTAAATATTCACATTAATTACTTTTATTTATTTGCATCAAAATTAAAAAGAGATATTTTAGTCTTTTTAACTTATAATTATGACAATTAAATAACTTTTTAATATATGTGCACTCTCCTAAAATGACTATTAATTTGAAACAGAAAGAGTATAATTTAGTGTAAATGCATATAAACTTGGATAATAAATATAGATTTTAATTCCAATCACAGACTACTGTACAGCTTAATAATAAGTGTATATATGACTTGAGCAATAGATTCAAATTCGATTTTCCTTTCTTGCTATATATATATATATATATATATATATATATTCAATTCCAATCTCTCAAATATTTTAAACAAATATTATTTATTCCTTTGATTTATTTGAGGCTAAAAATACTCAACATTATCTTACTGAATTATCTTCTAGCCAAACACCTTATTTTATTCTTAATTTCGTTGTATTTTTTAAATAAATGCAAAATTAAGCTCATAAAAGACTAGTTAATTAGTTTTTTTTTTCAAAGATATTTTTTGTACATTAATTTGATAAAAGTTAGACAGGAAATAAGAACAAAATTTAAGAATATTGAATTAATTCAATAATCGAATATATATTTCATAATATAAAAAATTAAGATTTTCAGTTAACTCCAACATTATCATTTTCTTAAATTTTTTTTTCAATACAGTTAAAAAAAATCTAAATACCACAATATGCTATTCATGAAAGTATCAAAATTAAACAAAAATATAATTTGCTCAAATAAGAAAATATCAAGAACAATGATTTGATATTTGAATTTCCATTGTGTATTGGTGAACATGATCTTCAAGCACTAAAAAAGATGTGAATTATGGGTCATGTATAGGATGTGACATGTGGCATGAGCAAAGAGCTCATGAATATGGTGATGAGTTAGGATTGAGCTAAGCATCAAAAAGTTTTTGATTTTTAATGGTTTTGGTAAATGCAGGTATCTAATAGTGTAAAATTTAAAATTAAAATGATAAATATAGAAATAAGATGAGACGAAAGACTAGAAGAAAATTTATGTGATTTAGCGAGAGAGTCTATATTTATTTCACTCACTTGTGTATGTATTTATGATACATTTATATTTAAATTTTTATATGATTAATTTATTGTATTTTTATTCACTTATTTAAATTTTACTATAATTTTAAAATTAAAATTAAACTTTTAGTTTATATGAATGTATACAAATTTATTGCTTTTAACAACATACGTCTATTATTGAAAAATAATTATTTTTTCCCTCAAATATACATATACCTATATAATTTTTCCATTGAAAAAACAGAAATTAAAATTTCATTGACAAAAATTTGAATGGACAAATTTTGAGAAAAGGAAGGAAAGCAAAAAGAAAATCGTTGTTTATATAGGCGTAGGCTTTGATTTTCAAAAAGCAAGAAAAAAGGTGGTTTTATAGTACTATCTTAGTGTGGAGGGAATCAAAACTAAGTGGATAAGATTATCGTAATTGGGGTTATAAATATAATTAATGATAATTATAAAGTGCTTGTAATTTGTAAACAAATAATATTTCATCAGTCTCAAAATATTTGTCATTTAAAAAAAAAAATTGTTCTTATTTATTTATCATTTTAATATTTTAAAAATAAATTTATTATTTTTTTCAACTTTATCCTCCTTTTATTTCCCGTTAAACATTTATATTAATTATTTTTCTTTCTCCATATCAAAACTAACTTCATGCTCATGCGTTGCACGATTTATTTATATTTTTATTTAATTATTAATTTGTTACAATATTATACTATATAATATAATTTTTTTTATCAATTTCACCAATATATTTAAAAAAATTAAAAAGTATTGAAAATAAATTTACATAAATATAAAAATAAATAAATATAACTAAACATCAAAATATTTAATTAAAAATTATTATTTTAATGATACATCTTGTAATAATATTTTAATTTTCTTTTAATATAAGTACATATTTTACTATTAATATTTTAACACTCGTAAAAATATAAAATTATAATATATATATATACACACACACACATATATGTTAAAGAAAAATTAATAAAAAATAATTAGACAAAAATTTATGATAAAATATTTAAAAGTGAACAAAAGAAAATTAATCTCTTTATTATTAAGTTGAACATTTTATTTGAAAAATATAAAAATTATATTTATTCATTTGTCATATCATCTTTTTACATATAAGAACACACACACGTGTGTGTGTGTATATATATATATATATATATATATATATATATATATATATATATATTAATTGAAAAATAAAAATAAAAATTTTGTAGGTTACAACTCATAATCATATATGTTTTTAATATATTTAGTAGTGATAATGATCATTAAAATTATTTATGAGTTACAACTTTTTTTATAGTAATTACTCATAATACAACTCTATATATATATATATATATATAATAAAAAATATACTTTTTAAATTGATAATTTATGTAACACATTATTTTAAATTATGATAAAATTAAAAATTTTCAATTTTATTTAAGTTACATATCATAATTATATTTATAATATATTTAATTATCATAATGATTTAAGTTACAAATTTTATTAAGTAATATTAATTGTTTTTAGGGCTTGTTTTTTATATAAATAAAAGCAAAAAAATATTACACATGGCCTAATAAAATATATACACATGATAAATATATACTATGTGGTTAAAACTAACAAATTCTAAACCTGTTATATATATATATATATATATATATATATATATATATATATATATATATATATATATATATATATTAAATTAATAAAGAGTATTTTAATATTTTTATTTTAAAATTATGATAATTTAATAATTTTTTTAATTTATGTATTAAAATTTTAAGTAACAAATATTTTAGAAGGGAGAGAGTAATAATTATAATCATTCATCAACAATCACGCGAGGATACAAAATAAATAAATAAATCTTGTGAGGATCCAATACTCGTGAAATTACATATATAAATTAATTAATTAATTAAAAAATATTATCTAAAAAAAATGCTATATACAAATAAATTAATTAAAAAAACATATAATAGTAATATAATGAAATTGGAACATCAAAGCCTCAAAAAAATCCAATAGATTCCTTTCTCTAATTTGCGTTCACACTTACTTTTAATGTGAAAGATTCCGTGTTCAATCGTGTTCACACTTGAGTCGCCACCTCATCACTTTTAGACTTTCGGCTTCACGGCTGGCTGGCTTTTGTGGCTTGTTGGGGATGTTGTGGCTCGAGTCAACCTGCCACTTTAGGCCATTTGAAATTATACATAAAGGTCAAATTTATGTCAATGGTTAATAAAATACATAATGTAGAATAGAATATATGGTCAAATTTAAATTTTTAATTTCTTATTGTATTTGGTTTAAATACACGAGTATAAATTATATTTTTTTTAGAAAGCTATATTTATCATTATTTTTAAGAATATACATTTGGATGTAAAAAAAAAAAATACAATTGAATTTTGAAATAAAATTTGATATAATTATTTGTGAAAAATAATTAAAGAAAAAACGCGTACACTATATGGATTAAGTACACGAAAGGTTTTTGTTTTCTTTAATACATTTGATTCTGACTGTGATTCAAATTTAAGATTTTATAATTGTAAAAACTATTTTAATAACATTAAATTAAAGAGTATTATTTAAAAAAAAAAAAAGGAAAATACAAAAAGGCCAAAAGATTAGGAAAAATGGAGCTAAGCCTAGCCATCCCATGCAAAGCCGATGGCTATACACAGTTGTTGTGGATGATGATAATAACGAGCCATCACATGCAATTAACCCGAATCCAAAATTGGTGATTATTATGATGAGGTCAACACTGTACCAATTACCTGCCAGGTCAGCTACCAATTGCAATTTCATCCTACGTGGCAACAAATTAGTTTTGACTCTCTCCTTCTCCATCTACCTTTGTCTCTTGCCTGCCTCTCTCTCTCTCTCTCTCTGTATATATAAACCCATCATCTCTTCACAACCAAATCCTCCCTCTTTCCTTAATCATATACATATACAACTTCACCAACCAACAACAACACCGCCACCACCACCAAAACAAAGAAAAAACACCCACAAAAGAAAAAGAAAAGAAATGGGTAATTGTTTACGCCGTGAATCCTCCATGCAATGGGGCGGCGATGACTGGGGTTCGCCCATGCCGGACAAGTTTAAAAGGCAAGAGAAGGTAATGGACATGGAAGAAAAAGGGCTTCTTGGAGTTCATAATGATAAAGATTTAAATTCTTCAACAACATCATCAAAATCAAGTACTGAAGTAAAGATCAAGATTTCTAAGAAACAACTTCAAGAATTGCTTGGTAGAGTTGATATGAAAGAATTATCATTAGAACAAGTTTTAGCCCAATTGATGATGAATGTTAGTAACAATACTGATCAATATGCGACACATCAAGGGTCGTGGAAGCCTAATCTGCAGAGTATTCCTGAGTAATGGATAGTGATGATTGATTGAATCTTTCTGCTCCATTTTTCTTGTAGAATCTATAGATTTTCCGTTTGTATATTTGCATACAGATCTCAGAGAAATGAAGCTAGAAAAGACTCTCTAGGTTTTGTTTTGTTCATTGTGTATAGTTTTGTGCAAAGAAAAACCAATATTTCTGGTTTTAGATTTGAAGATTGAATCTTTTAATTTCTTGTTAGAATATCTCTGTCTAAATGTTGGTGTTTTGAACAATAATTTAAGCCAAAAACTAACTGAAATTGATTCTCTTTTTAATTGGAAAAAAATGAATTTGTTATTAGTGAAATGTTAATTAATTTTAACACTCTTTTTAAATAAATTAATTGTCTCATCATTAATCATTTTTTAACCAAAGTTGTCATTAAAGACATTCATTAGGAAAATATATATTTATTAGAAAATTAACCCTTTAAATAATGTCGTTGTTGTATGTTAATTTCGATTTAATTAATATCGGCATAATCTATAATATATAGTGTATTTTTTAATTGATCAATATACTCATGTTCGAGCTCTTCATTTTCTAATATTTAAAGAAAAGAAAATTATTTTATGAGTACTAGTTTATGAATTTGAACAATTGATTGAAATTTAATTAATCAAAATACTAAATTAGGTTATAATAAGGCAACTATTCATAATACTGGTGATATTTTAGTAATTACATTAATTGGTTAAGCTAATTAATAGTTCGGTGTTTAGGTTCTTTTTTTTTCTTTTTTAAATCCATTATATATTTTTTTCCTCTTATTTTCAATATGATTTATTGGGATAAATTGATTTAAATGAATTGAAATCTTACTCGGCCGAGTTGCCCCATCAATCAACTCATATATTGGTTAGAGTGTGAGGCATTTTGAGGAGCTTTTTACAGTGAGTGGAGCAACCAATATCTGAACATGTCATGTGCAAAAGTCATTTTCATTCAACCACTAAAGAAAATAATGTCTATAAATAAAAGTATAAACTGGGTCTTATTAAACCTGGATCATACCAAATCGGTTCAATATTTTTATATTTTTAATTTTTTATAATAAAATTTCAAATAATTAATATTGAATATTACTAATTCAACCACAAATTAATTAAATTCAGAATAAACAGAGATTTTTATGCTTGTCATTGTGCCAAGTCAATTCAATATGACCAAGTACGTTATTAAATAGAGAATTAATTTGATAATAATTAATTAACGTTGCCATGTGTTTCCAAAGTGGTTGGCTCAAATGGACAAGTTATCACTTCAGCAATAGTAGTGACAGAAGGATCTCAGAAATGGAAAATTAGAACTGAAATATATTATCATTTATCAACTTGGACTACTTCAAACTTCAAACAAAGGCAAACTTGCAGCCTTTATCTTAACCAAAAGTACTTGACAAATGTATGCATGCATGTTCCTTCTAGTTTTTTCGGGTCAATTACTCAAGGATGAATTTAATCAAAGATTAAGTTCCTTAACAAGAAGATTTATTCATCATCTTATTAATTAATTAGTATTTATATTTTATTAGAATCAATAATTAATATGTACGTCAATGTATAACTTAGTAAATGTTTATAAGATATAAGTTTATATTCGATTTCCCTTATACTAAAAAAAAAACTATAATCCTAAATTTTTATACAAATTAAAAATATATTTTACACTTGTTTAGAAATTAAAGGAAAATACAAATTGTTAAAAAAAAAAATCTCCCACTATTATATATATATATATATATATATATATATATATATATATATATATATATATATATATATATATATATATATATATCCTAATTTTGAGGGGAAAAAAAACCATTCATGGCTTTGTTTTTTTCTATTTCAATTTTCCTTTTGAGCTTTTGTGTTAGAAGTTTGAATGGATATATTTGGACTCTATATATGGATTTGGATTCTTTCTTAAATAATTTATTTTTTATTTTATTTTATTTATTTTATAGTTACATATATAAAGCGTACATACTTTTAAGTATTAAGATGAAAAATTTAAATATAAATCTATCATTCATATGTCATACACTTATATTAGACTATATTTTAATATACTATAAGGAATATATATTACACTAATTATTTTGAATGACACGATAAATCTATTCACTCAGCAAATAATCAAGCCATATCTAACGCATTATAGGGGATGGTTCCTACAAATTGGATAACAACAATTCTAAAAATAGGTTTTTTTTTTTTTTTTTTAAATTTTTGTGAAGGTTTTTTCAATTTTTGTGAAATTGTTATTTTTATCATGCCAATAATTTAGGGAAAAAAAAAGCTATGTGAAAAGGAAGTGCTAAAATTGATTGAAAAAGTATATATAATTATAACTTTATTTCTGTTAAAAGTATTTAAAAAAAGTTTGTTTTCCCCGTTGAAAAGTAGTATGAAAAGGTAACTAATGAAGAAAAATTAAGAAGGAATATTAATTAATTTCTCATATTTGCGTCCAGCCAAATTGGAGCTAGTAGCATGGTTTATCTTGACTGGCCCGCAAATTAATGAAAGAGAAACCATACTTCAAAAATTCAAATATATATATTGAAGATGTATTTAATACGTCGTAATAACATATAATATAATATAATTAAATAAATTTTTAATATAAATAAATTATTATATATTGAGTAAAAATAAATTATTCAGTTAATAATTTTTTAATTTAATGATATTAGAATCCTCTTGAATGATGAAAATTTTCAAGTTTGATTTCATGAACTATAACAAAATTTATCCAAACAAAATAAAGGTTCACATTAAACATAGAAAATTAGCCCAGGAAATATATATATTCTCTATAATTTGATAGATTTCACTCATAATCCAAAACAATATTTTGAAACTTCTTTTTTTTTTTTCAAATATTTAATTTCAATTGGAGGCTTGAATTAGAAAACTCATAGTTATAGAAATGATTAGTCACTATTAATATTTTTGAATCTTATTTGGTTACATTGAATATTATAAAACTAAATCAAATCAATGAGATATGACAATGTGAAATTTCAAATTAATTATACAAAATTTTGTGAAATTTATTCAAATCAAACACTATCTAAAATAGTTAAACTTCATATATATATATATATATATATATATATATATATATAGTTGTAAGGGTCCTAGTATCATTAAAGGTAAATCGTCTATGCTGGAATTAAAATATTTTAAATGAGAAAAAAAATTACTTTTGAAATTGCTCAAAGAATCGAATCCAACTTAATATAAAGCGGAGTAAACTCTTTTATCGATTAAGTCAATTCTTAAGATTAAAAACTAAAATTTTTATCCAAATTTGAGAACAAAACATTAAAAAAGATAAAATAATTAAGGAAAGAAAAGAAGCTAGGTAAGTGAATATTAATTTTACCAACCTTTAATTTTGGTGTAAACTCGTACAAAATTTTTATTGACACGATCAAAAAATTATAAAAAGAAAAAAGTTAGATCATTAAATTTTTAAATTAATTTAAAGCTAGCTAGATAAGCATATAATAACTCATCAAAGAAAATTAACAGTAGTAGAAATTAAAGAGAAATTTCCTATAAATGGACAAAATTATTATCGAAGCATATGCATGGCTTATCTGACTTGAAAATGAGCATTTAATTAAAACATGTGAAAATTATTATTTGTTGAAAGTACAAATAAAATAAATTTAATAAGCCACCCTCTCTCCAGTCTCCATGCAGGCTTTTACTTTCTCGTCAAATTAAGGGAACTCAGGCTATCTTGACTATTGCTTGCAAGTGTTCTTTGCTAATAAAAGTAAGATAAGAATATCTATTTATCACTATGCAGCTTTTCTGTATTCTTTGGTCAAGTCAGGCTCTTTTTTATTTTGTGAAAGCTATGTATTAATTTTATAAAGGTGATGAATAATACAAGAAAAGTCATTTTACTTATTAATTAATTTTCATATTTAAAATAGAAAAACACTCGACCTATAATAAATTCATGAGTTTTCCATTCACTTAATACTCAAGAAAGAAAAAAAAATTAAATAAAAGCTAGCCCTCGGCTGTATACCAATGCATGAACAAAAGAAAAAGCAAAAGCAAAAGTTTTTTTTTTTTTTTTAGGTTAATTGTCAAAAGAAAAAGGTTGGAAAAATATAAAACTTTTGAAATAATTAAGCCACTATTTGGTTCGAGAGTGCGTATTTTATTTTAAAAAAATGATTAATCCATATTTAAAGTTTTAGATTATTTTAAAAAATAATTAGATAACTAATGAACGCCTCGTATCATCATAAAGCTATTTCATTCCATCTCAATGATTAGTTTCTAGTTTTGTTGATCATGGAATTTTTGGATCAAACTATAAGGAAAGTGTGACAATTAAAAAGGGTGATTTGTTGATTCTAGTTGTTAATAATTTAGATTTATTATCATAGTATACGAAATAATTTAAAATAATATAATTTTAAATGATGCAATTGCATTTGATATAATAAGAGTAATTATATAATTTTTTTTTACATAATTTATGATGTATTTAAAAGTAATTATGCTTTATTTATTTTTTATTGTATAATGTTTTTAGATTTCATTGCCTTATATCAAATTTTTGATATAACTCGAATCACCTAACATTATCTTTTAAAATAATATAAATTATTATTAAATAAAAAAAATGTGTTATTGCATTAAAGAAAAATATAGATTATTAAATAAATTTAATTTAATTATATTGCTATGTCATTTTTGAATACTAATAAATTTATTTTTTATCCATATTAAATTTATAAATTTGATATTCAAAATATTTACATTGTATATAATATGTCCTCATAAAAACAATTTACAAGGTTGTGATGTGGAGCTCATGCTAAATTATTGAGTTGTCCTGCTTTTCATGTCATGCCCTTATGGTGTATCATTTTTTATAAGTGATTGGAGTGTTTGTTAATTGTTTTTTTTTTTTTTATTTTATTTTATATATATATATAAATATAATGGTGAAAATAAATTAATAGCTATATTTATTTATTTATTTTAGTTGAGATAAGGATGATTAAATTGATTGGAGTATCATAGATTGTATAACAATAATAATGTCTTTTTCTATTTTAATAATTTTTGCTAAACGAGAGAAATTTTTTATAGTGCATAATTTGATTTCCTGAAAAAAAATTTTAAGATAATTTTCATTTTTTTATTTGGTAGATAAAAAATCCAAAGCTGTTTATATATAATTTATTTCTTTTAACATTTGGAGTGGAATTTAAATATGAGCCTATTTGCTTACTGCTAGACTATCTTTAGGAGTATTATATTCGAATAATTTAGATATATTTAATTATTTTAAAAAATACATTTAGTTATTTAAAATTTAACATATTTATGTGTTGGACTACAGATTATACTTAATAAAAAGAAATTGTCAATCAGACATATTAAATTTTTAAAAATTTAATATTTTTCAAATATAAATCCGACCCATAAATAAATAAAAAATTAATTATGGTCCTAAAAAAATGAAAAACTCTAATTCAAAAACCTAATTTTCATATCTTTTGAGGCAATGAACAGATAAATCAAACTAAATTCATCTTATAAAAGAAAATTAAATAATGTCAATATTTCATTGATAGCTATAATATAATAATTCAAGAAAGTGAATACATAGCAAATTATTATTATTATTATTTGCAATTCAGGAAAAAAAAAAAGGGCTTAGATTATTTATAAAGTGCTGATCTCAATAATTAAATTTCAGACAAGAAAAAAAACAAATTATGTTTTACATAAGCTTTATCATCCAAATAAACCCTTGGGCAATAGAAGTAATACATTTCTCTTTCATGTGTGGGCTGGGTTGCTTTTCTTATAGGCTTTCTATATTGGGCCTATTTCTAGCCCATTTCTTTTTTGGGCAAGAAAAACATATTAAATAAGACTTTTTTTTTTTGGGAATATTGAGGGAAATGATTCTGATTTAAATTTATTTTCAAAGTTATTTATATGATCATCATTAAGTTATTTATAGGTGTCTAAAATAGTAATGTGATGGTTTAATAAATAAATTTACCTTAAAATTATAATTATATATATTTATTTTTGTCAATTCTAGTGATTTTACTCTTAGTCATAAATATAAGAAAAAAATTATTAATTAAAAAATAAAATGACAAATTTATCTTTATCATATTTTCAATTTAATTTTTAAATTTTCAATGAAATTAACTGAACTCCTTAATTTTCTAAATTTGATTAACTAAGTCATTAATTTGATTTTAATTGTTTATCAAATTCATAAAACTGAAAAATCTAATTATTTCATATTAAATTGAAGATTAAATTAATAATATAATACAATAAAGGCAATTTCATTTATATCATTCAAATTAATATGCAATTATTATTAATTATTATTATTATTTCAATTTAGTTTTAGTTAATATTGCAACTAAGTTTTATAATTAGGATAAAATTGATAAAAAAAAAAAAAAGAAATAAATTACAATTACAAATCGTAATAAGACTTAATAGAAACTCACATTAAGAACAAATTACAAAGTAGTAAATTTATTTTTCAAAATTACAGATTAATCATTATAATTATCTTTTTTTTTGTGTCAAATTTTTCCTAATATGGCAATAGGAACCGTATTATGTGGTTTGATTTAGGTATTATTTAGTATATTTTATAGGAAGTATACTTTTCCGAAGTAAACTTTTTAGAAAATTATTTCATAAGAATTAAACTTTTCAAGAAATAATTATGTGTTTGGTTTACATATAACTTATCGAAAAGTTTTTTTTTTACTTAATAATAAAAAAGACAATAATATTTCATCCCATTTATTTAATAAAAGTAAATATATCAATTTATGTATATTTCAATTAAATTAGTCCAACTTTCTTAACTCTCTTAAGAAAGTATATTTTCTTAAAATTGAAGAAGTAGACATCCTAATTAAATAATGACTATCAAATAAGTTAAAATTTTATACTTTCTGAAAAGTTATACTTCCTCATTTTACTTATCCCATATTAAACAATACCTAAATTACTACAAAGAGGGAAAAAGAAAAAAAAATATTATAAATATAATGGAGAATAACAAGAACAAATAATATAGAGAAGATAATAGTTTTTCTAGATCTTCCATTCAATAGTATTAGCCCCTTTATATAAAGTACATAAGAGAAATAAATAGAAAGTTTTTCTAATAAGGAAAATACAATCAATACTAATATGAAAACTATAATATTCATATATATGCAAAGACATCAATCAAATCCTATAATATATCATAACACTTCCACTTGATATCTTTTACAAATAATATACCTTGTCAAAACTTTACTAAGAAAAAATCTACTGGGAAAAAATCTTAGTAAAGGAAAAAGAGTACATTATTCTTGTAAAATTTTACTCTATAACACTGACTCGTTAAAAATCTTGCTAGGAAAACCCAATGGAACAAAACCTAAGTTAAGAGAAAAAGAGTACAGTGCACTAAAATCTCTCCCTCATGAAGACATGATTTTGTCAAAGATCTCTTAGTTAGCGCATGCCAATTTTGTTGACTAGTTTTTCAAATATGGTTATAGGGAGTACCTTTGTAAACAAATTTGCCAAGTTGTCAAACCGTATACTTAATGATATTTAAGTAATATTCATATATAATAATTTATTTATAATATTCTCTTATGATATTACTTGCGTTATAAATATGTTTCGTTCAAAATCTTGCTAGAAAATCCAGTGGGAAAAAATATAGCTAAAGAAAATAATACATTTAATGCGTTATTTTATCATTACACAGATTGTCTCGCTAAAACTTTTGTCCAATAAAATCCTGTGGAATAAGAGTACAATCATATGCTAAAACTTGACTAAGGAAAAAGAGTACAATCATATGCTAATTTGCTCCCTCTGATGAGAACAAATTTTAACACAGCGTATACTAATTGATGAAATAATGCCTTTTAAATACCACACTAGGTAAAGACTTAGTACATAAGTTATTTAGGTTGTCACTTGAGCGAATTTGATGGATATCTCTTTTAGATTTCATATATATAAGAATTTGGGTGATGTTTATATATTTACTTCATCACTTTTGATATACCCACCTTTAGTTTGTGCAATACCAATTGCATTATTTTCAAAACAAAATAGGAGTATCTTTAGTGAGGTACTTCAAGACCATAAAAATCTTTTATAAAATTGTAGTACCACTATAAGTGAACACATAGCCAGTTTAAGATCTATCATTATGGAGATCAAGCAAATAACCAATATTCGTATATAGACCAATTTCAAATATGAATTAATCAAAATATGATCATAATATTAATAGTATATTGAAGATAACTTTTTACACCACTTTAATATCTCTTAGTAGGTGCAAAGCTATAAATTTTTCTTACAAATATAATTTTAGGCCTGATGCAATTTGCAATATACATGAGTGCCCTTATAACACTTATATATAGTACTTCAAGATCAAATAACTCTTTATTATCTTGTTTATATCTAAAAGGGTATCTCTTCACTTCAAGTAAGAGGATCACCGCTGGTATGTTTAAGGGAAAAAATTTATCCATACAAGTGCTTAAATATCTTTTTCACACAAGTAGATTAGTGTATTAGGACTCCTTGATAATTGGTCTGCAAGCCAATATAAAATTTCATTAAATTTTTCATTTTAAACTCACTTTTCAAATAGGTACATACTTCTTTGAGTTTTTTAGGAGTTATACTGATATTTAAATCAACATATATTGCAACAATAACATCTACCATTTTATGATCTTTTATAAATGCAAATGAATATAGTATATTATTCACAGATCTTTCTTTCAATAAGAATTTACTCAAACAATTATACCACATGTCCATTATTGCTTTAATTCATATATGGATTTTTGCAATTTGATGAAATATACGTCATATATTTAATGTACATTCATTTCTGATATCTTTAGTCATTATGGGACTTTCACATAAATATCGCTTTCATAAGACGTATATCAAACATTTCTTTAACTGCCATACTAATCAAATAACAGAATATTATTATTTCCATAATAAGAGAATTAGTTTTCTCATAGTTAATGATATAACGAGTCTAGCTCTACTTTAATTGTCTCTTTCCATGATGATCAATCATATTTATACTAATATTCAGTTATATTTATAGATTCTAAATCCAGATTTTCTTTTGAAATATCGAGAGCTATTATTGAGACAAATTCATTGTCGCTAATAATTGAATTTTTATCAACTCTCTCTTACATCACAAAAATAATTTAGATCTCATAATTTTTATTTATATAATCATCAACTCCAGAAACTATATATAGAGGATCTAATTATTTCAATGTCTCAGTCTATGTCTCATAATTGGCTATAACTCTTTGACTGAGATCTTTATCTTCATGAGGTTTCTCTTCAAGAGATTTTATGAGTGACTCTGCTTTTTTTTTTTGCTGATTTTTAGTTTTAGTTCCAATTTGCTATTCACGCTTCTAGTATGTAGTGAAATTAATTGATTTTTTATTTGCAATTGGAACTACAAAGCCCTTTTTGGGGTATTAGTAGCTGTAATATGAGATTTTGTCATTCTTTTAGCATTTATAAATGCATTTGGCAGTTAAGTTGTAATTTGTTGCAACTCTTGTTATTTTCTGAACTTCTGGTTCACTCTAACTTGTACATGGATTAAAATTATTTAAAAGGTTTTCCTTCCAATAAATTTTTCGATATTATTTAGCACTGCAGGTGCTTTTCCTCCCCATAATGTAGAGAAATGTGCCTTATCAAAATAAATTGTTAATCTCTTTTATGGACTCATTGTCGCACATTGAGATAGTGATATTAATATATTTATAGCACAACTAAAAATTTGCGGCTCATGTCTTTGTACAAGTTTCAAAAGAGAGTATGTATGATAAACATAATGACATTCATGCTAAACTTTCAAGGTTTAATTATTAAACTATAAATTCAATACTTAAATTGCAAGTTCAATGCAATATATTGTGCATGTATACGGGGGATAAAACAATAATGAAATAACTTATTATAATGCACAATTTATAAAATCTTTACAAATTACTCATTCAGGAAGTTTACATAAAATCACTAATATTGAGTTTTGTCCTCAATATGAGTTGTTACTCTTTTAAAGTTCTCATGATTTACCAAATAATTTATAGTATTCACTTTAGGGAATGCAGATGTACTAATGGACATTGTTTGATAATTTCTCAATAGCAATTATTCTTTCAGAATTCTTATGATCTACCAAATGATTTATAGCATTCATTTCAATGAATGCAGTTATACTAGTGGATATTGTTTGATGATTTCTCATTAGCAATTATTTTTTGCAACCACTTAAAGACAAACCATATTTGTAAATTTTCACTTTTTATACTGCTACTACAGGAGTATATAACTTTATTACCGCACAATTTCAGCTATAAAGTAATTTTAAACATAGTTGAATTATATTATAAAATAGACTTTAAGTTTTGTAGGCGTAGATTTAGCCAATTATATTGAATTTGTGATAGTACCACATATTTCAAGTGATCATATCGATCTTTAAAGCTCTTCTAGATAATACAAAAATTTTAAATAGTGAGATATTCATCCATCAGACCCCTTTTACATATAATATAAATATGATCAAAGTCTTTGCTTTGGAAATAAAATAAAAATATTAGATTGATTTTCTTAAAAATCCAGAACTCAATCGATTTTGAGAAAAATGAAGAAATTTGAATTAATTTCATGTAAAAACTCCAATAATTTATAAATCAATCATATCATTTATTATAAATTCATGTTTATAATGAAATAATAAATTTTCAATTATTTCAAATTTCATACTAAAACTAAACACATAAACAATGTAAAATTTATACTCATGAGGCAATTATTATAAAATATATTTGTATAAAGGCAAGTTGAGAATAAATTAGCTATTAATTATAAGGCACAACAATCTTTATACTAAAATTCAAATTAAAAATAAATAAATATTATGCAATGGCACAAGCAAATTATATTTTCTAATCACATAAACCAATATATATGTATACAACATATTTATCATGGCATATGTATAATTTTACTAAGGAATTTAGGACATAAATATTGTGAGTATAAGTAAAGGCATCTCTTGAGTAAACTTGAGCTAATTATTAATTTCGCGGGATTTTGGAACTCCAAATATATTAATTGATCAATTAGTAAATTACATAGATTAATGTCTTCAAAATACATAGTGTACACTATAACTATTATATACTCCTAATATAAACAGAATTTACTATATAATATATAAATTAAATTCTTCATAAACAATCATCTCAATCATGCCCAACAAAAATGCAAAAGAAAAATACAAAATTTATATTTATATGTTATATATATAATACAATTCATTTATTAAAATAAAATCATCAGGACTTTATATATAATAGATTAACCAATTAAATATTTCAAATATCCGTTGTAATTTGTAACTCATTGAATATTGTTAAAAGAAGATAAAATATAGCAAATAAGAAGTTTACCATACAAAGATTAATTAGAGTACCAAATTTGTCAAATAGTTATTGGACAAATGAAAAATCTTTAGCAATATTAGATTTTCAATATCCGAATGAGTGACACCAGTTAATCTATATTTTATTAGGCTTAATTTCATATTCAACAAAATCAAAATTAATGCGCAATATGCCACATTGGTTTGCTGCTCTCAATTTCATATCAACAAATTGTACTACTATGGCAACACGGTATGAGAATTCCATAAGATAAATAATTAATTAAAACTAATTCAAGAATTTTAGCATTTAGTATCTATGATAAATAATTCTTACTCGTGATATCGAGAGCCATCAATTAACATTGTCTAATATAGGATCATAATAAAATCAGTATTTTAAAGACTTATAGACAATGCATTTAGTTTTTTGAAAACATAAAATAAATTTTTAATGAATTGAGATGCTAGATTTCAGGATACTTAATTATTCAGGAACTTAGGCCAAAATTATTCAGAAATTTATATTTTAGTTATTTGTTTAATTAGTTTTTTAGGAATTATAAATGATACTAATTTTTTCAGGAATTAGAATTTGAAATATAATACTAGTTTTTCAAAAATAATAATTTGATTAGTACCAAATAATATCTCTATAAAAGAAATTACTAAGTCATATAATATGATAATATATGTTAAAAAAAAAATTATTGTTAACAAAAATCGATTCATACTACTAATAATTGAAATCATCAAACAAAAATCGAATCATACTACTAATACAAATAATAGAATTTGATTCCTATTGTTTTGTATGTTTTATATGTTGTAAAAAAAATCGATTCATATTATTAATAATTAAAAAAATAAACGATTTGATAATTTTATATATATATATATATATATATATATGCAAAAAAAAATTTATTTATTTATTTATGCCCACATCAAAAAAAATAAAAAAATGTATATTTAATTAATTGATAAAATAAAATAATTACATCTCGAACATATATGTGTATTAAAACATAAGTATATATTTTTTTGAAAACATATATGATTCATATATCATTCGAAATTAGAAAAAATAACTTAGGAAAAAAATGGTAAAACAAATTCATACTAATAATGTATTATAAATATAATTGAGAAGAACAAGAATAAAAAATATAGAGAAAAAAATAGTTTTTCTAAATTTTCCATTTAATAGTCTTAGACTATTTATATAGAGTATAGAAGAGAAAAAAATAGAAAACTTTTCTAATAAAAAAAAAATATAATCAATACTAATATGAAAACTAGAATATTAATATATATGAAAAGATATCAATTAAATTTTATAATATACTGTAATAAAAAAAGGTTAATTTTGAAAACTAAATAATGAAATTAGACCCTCCAAAAAGGCTCTGATTAACGCGCCAAAATTGCCACATTTCGCCTTTCGCCATTAAAATTTCGCCATTTTCCTCTCTTTTTCCAAAATGGCTGATATTGAACCTCCATCCTTCTCTCTCGGCCTGGACCTCGATGCTGAACCCGAGCTCCAAATACCCACTCGCCAACATCAACACTCCACCCTGAATCCTGCTCCGGGTCTCAGCTCCCGTGCCCTCTTTGTCCACAATGCTGAAGAAGATTTTGGACCCCGAGTCGTCGATTATGGAGAAAAAAATTTCGATCTTCAGGTTATGGATTCGGATCCCGAATCTGGGCCCGATTCGCCGCGGATATTCAAGCGGCTGAGACGAGGACCCGCAATGGAGGAATCGAGAGTGAAAAAGAAGCAAAAAGAGACTGTTTTTTGTGATAATGGTGACGATGAGATTGAAGTGTTCTCTTCACAGGAAGATTTTGTTAGAGGTAATAATACACAGTTGGCCATTTCTAAGAATTTATTAAACGGATTTGTTTTTAGCCTGATTTTGTGTGTTTTTGTGTGCAATGTTATATAAACGTATTATCATTAGGGTTTATGCCAGAAAATTGTGGTATGTAAACAGATGGTTAGCAATGGGTTTAAATGGATATTTCTAATTTGGAATTTATTTATGAGAAGTTTACAAATGGTGTACCGTGAATGAATAAAATTTGAATCCTTGAGTGATATTGTGTGGGAAGTGAGGGTTTTAAGCACATAATTAAACTAGTGTTTGTGATTTGGTTAAAATTCTCTATCATCTTTTTCTGTCTGGAAAAACGTATTAACATGGGGTAAAGGAAATATGAGGAATATGCTTTAATGCCTTTTCATTTCACTTCATTTTCTGACTTTCAAGACTTGAATAAAGGGCTAATGCTAGATAGGAGCGAGCTGCATTCACCTCAGTATTGTTATGGGTATTTCAAGTAGGTGCAGGGGTATCTACACACAAATGATTATTTAACATTTTGGGTTGACAAGGAAACCATAAGGGAAATGTGGTAAGAAATGTAAAAGCCAATAATGGCTCATTTTTCTTTATTGCATCTACTGAGGGACTTGATATTAGAAATTCTTGGTTAAAAGGGCTTGCATGTAGCCTTTATGATAGACAATTGGAAGTTTTAAACAAGCAGATAGAATAAACTTGGATAACTTAGCCAAGGCAAGTTAAATGGGCTCAATGCTTATTAATAGCTCAGGAAATTGTTTTTCACAATTGTCTCTTTAACAACGTAACAATGCTTTAGGCTATGTGACCTAACCCTTCATGCCAAACATATATATTTCTTGACATGTGCGTGGCAATGAGAAATTTAGTTATAGGATCATGCTAAGCATAAGTTACTGAAAAATGTTGGCTTAAGACATGGTCTCAGCTTAAGGTAGCTAATTGTAGGAATTCACCTCGGTTACAACTTAGAATTAGTCCAGTTGAAATTGTGGTACATGCAATGGGTCTTATGTCTGATTGTAACTTTTGACAGTGTAACAGTTGCCAGCAGTGGCTTGTACACCTTGTAGGTTTACAATCTCTTTTGAGAATTCTTTTCCATTGTCTATATTTTAGATTCTATTAATCATCACTGCATTCATAATTCATGGAAAATCAGGAATTCTTCGTTAGATTGGTGCATTTACTTGTTTGTAATGTAATTAAGTGAAGTGAATTTGCCATATTATAGATGACACCTTAGATGAACATGCCTATTACGTTGGTTCATTTACTTGTTTGTAATGCAATTTGACAAAGAAGATCTGTCATATTGTAGTTGTCAGCTTGCATGATACCTGATTTTGGATGTTTACCCTATAGAATGTGTTTTATGCTGTCAAATTAATGTGTTTCCTTCTTCTTCTTAGTAATCTATCTTTTAATCATATCCATCAACTTCATCTTGTGTATATATATCAGTTATTTTTCTAGGTTAATCTTTTCAAAGATCTTAGTTGTTTGTTCAATAGCAGATGCACATCCATCAACACAGCACAATTTTGTATGTAGTAGCTCAAAGGTCCCACTAAAAGGCTGTGGGGTTTTGACCACTCAATCATCAAGCCAGTTGAAGAAAAAGAAAAGTGAACAAGCTTCAGATGCTCCATCATCTTCCTCTTTGGGGACTGGCTGTAATAGGCTGATTTTTCCAAAATTAACCATCAGTCCTCTTCGAAGGTTTCAGTTAATTGATTCTGATGATGAAGAACCTCCTGTGAGTAAAGATGCAAGCAGAAAGACTCCAAGAACTGATTCATCCTTGAAGGAGCAGCAGCCTCCAACATGTGAGAAAAAGAGAAATCCATTGTCAGAGAAGCATCAAAGTGAGGATTTGTGGAAAGATTTCTGTCCAATAAAGAGTTTTCACGTTCCAACTCCGGTTCTGGATGAGGTCTGTGAAGAATATTTCCAGTCCCTTCAAAATAAGAATGCAACTCATATATTGAGGGGTGATCTCTCTAAAGGTGCCAATTTGGGCTGTCATATTGACACAAATAGCATCACCAACTTCGAGCATGGCCCTCTTCCTCCAGCTCACCATTATTTTTTCCATGATGATCCAAGGATTCAGACGCTAATCCGCTGTCGCTTACCTAATTTTTTCCCATTGAGCGTTGTTAACAGGGGAAATCAGCAGCCTAGTGAATCAGTTATTAATTACATGTAACTTGCTTACATTGCTTCAATATTTCAGTTATTTGTATTTGTCACTTGCATTATAACTTGTTCTTACTATCATTACAGGAGTCAATTCAATGGAGAAGCTTCTGAGCAGGGGGCAGTCCAGATAAACAACAAAGAGAAAGGCTCAACAAGGGGAAGAAACAAATCAAAAAAATCAAATGCCAAAGAAGTGGCTCATGCTTCTCAAGGCTGGGTAGACCCCAAAAGCAGTTGTGCAGGCTCAACAAGGGGAAGGAAAAAATCAAAGAAATCAAATGCCAAAGAAGTCACTCATGCTTCTCAAGGCTGGGTGGACCCCAAAAGCAGTGGTGCCATTCCCAAGGATGCTGGGAAAAGGCGTGTTCATGCAAATGGTCAAGCTGCTGGTCGCTGGTATACATCCCCTGAGGGGAAGAAGGTATGTGAATTACTGTATTCTGAAATAAAATTTTTGTACTGAATTTAAATTTCTGTAGCAATTATAAAATATTGAATTGGTTCATTTTTATGTTTTTGGTACTTCAACCTATAGAAAATGTCAGATGGGCTGGATTTCTTGTAGATGGTTTTTACAGTCCAATGCCATTAACCTTCAAACTCAAAATTAAAAATGAATTTGGCAACAACTTGAGTGTAAGAGCGGGAAATGAACTTTCATGAAAACAAGAAGGGCTGGTTTTAAAATCTTAATTTTCTTGAACTGCTCATCCCCGTGCAATTGAGTGAGAAATTGGAATAACAGTGAAATTTATGCTTGTGATGTCTTTAAATTTTAGGCTGAAGCTCTAAAATTGCAATAACAGTGAAATTGTAGCAAACTATGGGTTAGGTGTTTAACAATGATAATTTCCTTGATTTATTAACACATGCAAATTAGATTATAATCTTTCTGGACAATTATGGAATTATGTTCTCCATGCTCTTTTCATGTCATCATTTTGTAAGTTTCCTGTCCTTTGCTTTGCTTTTACTTGTGTTCATTTTGAGTACTTTTTTTTTTCTCCCTTTTCATGACTTGTGGCATTCTTAATCATTCCTCAAATCTTCTTTAGGTTTATGTCTCAAGAAGTGGGCAGGAGTTAACGGGTCAAATTGCCTACAGACATTACAAAAAGGTAAAACAGGAAAATCTCTCAATCTCTCTCTCTCTCACTCATATATTCAGCCTTGTAAGAGATGTCATGTTGATATTTTATATTAGCTGGTGTAATTTTCTCTTTTTTTGGTCTGACAGGATAGCGGAGGGTTTAAAAAGTCCAAAAAGAAAACTAATGTCAAAAGGAAGAAACGTTGAAGACTGAGGAGGTGTCCATCTACATACAAACTATACAAACATTTTTTTTTCTTGTCGTATCTGTGCCATTTCTTTCTTGTAAACATTGTAGATTTTAATTTTAATGCAATTCATCTGAATTCAATCTGTTCACCTGCCAATTTAAGGAACTTCTGTGTAACATCAACGATGCAAGGAAGCTCATTTTAAGCTTTAACGTGAGATGGTAATGGAAGCTAAGTTCATTAATCGCTACAATCTGCGGCCATTGATTTAGACTAGTTCAATGAGCTAGAGAGCCATGCCTTGCGAGTCACACACTGGTATGAAGTCAAGGATGCAATTCTTTGTCAAGCTACGCTTTAGTCTACAGCCTTCCAAAACCAGTTACATGTTCGCATATAACTAGTAATTCCTTTCTTAAAGAAATTAGCAAAGTAAGAGGCTAAGAGGTGCCTAGCTTAGCAAGAAAATCAGTAATAACAACACAATTTGTTCACCTCTTTACAAGATTTGCAGAATCTTCCTCTAGAAGGCAATGGCTGTCGTGCTGCTGGGGAAATAGGCCACAATAACCTCAAATAGCTCACAAACTACTTGGTTCATTTGCTGCCTCAGCCGCTAGTTAGACGGCGTTGCGGATCTTATAACTTGCAAGTACTCGCATACTTGAAGAGTGATTGTACAATTTTCAATTTGGAATTAAGTCCAAATTGGAACCGGTCACATCCAACACTCAAAAAAATAAATAAAGCAAAGCGTAAACAACTGAACAAATATATCAAGAAGCTGGCGATAGGGAGTTGCATTTAGAAAAGGAAGCGAGACTAGTCTATTCAGAGGATAGGAGTAAAACAGAGGAACAGCTAATTATGGGAAGCAATCACATGATTATCTCTGGGGGCAATGCCTGTGTAATCCATAATAACAGTGCTTTGCCAATCAACCACGCATAAAATATGATTACATTACAAAAAAGAGTGAAAATCATGCAAAATTCAAATTCAACATTTGTACATTAAGAAGAATTGAAACAGACAAGAAAGTATGCTTTCCTCAGATCAGATTGCCATAAGAGCAACCCATCTTTATGAGCACCTCACAATCTGACCTATGTAATGATATTGTCAGGTTACTGAAAACAGTGAGAACAGAACACTTTAGACTACTGCTAGTTTTTGTGTGTGGCTGTCAATGTGAAAAAAAAAAAAAAAAAAAAAACAAATGTATCATTTGGCTGTATAGACTATGCTAAGTTACAAGTGTGAATTAAACAGAGCTTTTCTGAAGAGGCCTTCAGCACCTTGGTGCTATTCTTGCTTGTCTGTCCCCTTCTTGTCCTCTGAATTTAGTGGGGAACCCTTCTTTTCCAGTATATGCTTGCAAAACCTGAAATCAATAACATAAAAGGTTACTACATTCTGAGTAGGCCATTGATTTACAATCAGAAGTAATGCAATAAACAGAAAACTGTAGCCTCATTGAATCATGCGTTTAGTGGCAAGGACCAGAGAGTTAAAAATGAAATGGCAATTTATTTTAGAAACAACATATCCCAATCAGTTATATGTAATCATTCTCGGAAATATTTTTCTCTCCCCCGCCCATAGACATGACATATGAGATGGTTATTACCATGTGTTTGAAGCAAAAAGATCACAAAGGCATGAAGCTTCTATTTGCAGTAATATATTGTAGAAATGGATAGGAAAATAAAATTTTGATCTTTCTAAAAATACAGATTTTGCAGAAGAGTATTACTTGTTTAAATCATCTGTCCTGCTCTTTATCTCCTTTGACCATAATACTGGGTTGGTGTTCTTGGGTAAAGAATCTTGTTGTTGAGTTCTCTCTCTCAGCCACTGCTCTGCTTTATTGCACTCATTAATTATCTGCAAAAGGTCAATGTTTTATTATGTAAAATAATTAGACATCATATATGCAGTTGATATCATTTCAATACCATACCAATTCCCTATCTTCGGTTGGGAGAGAATTGACAGACATTCGATACTCCACAATGCAATTTAATAAATCTCGTTTAGCTTGTGCTCTTGCTTCTTCATCTTTATATCGGTTCTCAATGGGATCTACCAACTATTTAGAATCAGGGGAAAAAAGAGGTCAGGTGAGGAGGAAAAAAAAATTTGTAAACTTCAAGATTTAGAGAAGTGAAAACTACCTTCTTAAGGTCCTGCATTTTTGAAGCATAAGCATTTTCAGTTTCATCATCACCATCTTCATAAAGCCACTCCTCTGTCTCTTGTAGGTTCCTGGAAATTCCCTCTCTCTCTCGATCACTAGCAAAGCTCCGATATGTGTTCAAAAGCTATTCATACAACATGTCATTATTTATCAAAGTAGAATATTGAGGAAAATAATAGGAACTATGAAGTAGAAGCCATCTTGGAACTTGGTTGAACGATTAAGTAGCTAGCAAGGGGCATGGGCATCTCAAACATTTTATCCAAATCCTTCATTCATATAGTTTAGTATCACCTTTACTATGAAGGTGAGTCATTTATAGCTAATGACATCCCAATGGGTGAGTAGCAAGAATATAATTATGTTCTACAGATACAAGTATAATGAAATTTAGAAATCAATGAGTTGACAATATATGAACCACATAGTGCACTGCACAATATAATGCCATACAAGTATCTTTTTTATCTTTAGAGGATGTTAAGCAATACCTTTACCAGCATATAGTCAGTATTTTACTCTTAAACAGATTCAGCAGAAGCGCACCAATTTCCATAAAAGCATGTCACGCAAACATAAAATTGAGTATCACCAAGTAATTGAGTACGCTAAGTTACATGAACATAACCATATTATGGTATCTTGAGACAATACAATCAATGTGTAAGAAATTTGAGGTTCTACCTTATTACGTGTCTCATAAACATAGGCTTCCAAGGCATTTTTTTGGTCTTTGGCTTGTTCCACAATTTTGTCCTGTTGAGCCAACTGACGTTCCTTCTCTTTAGCTTTTGAAAGCTCAGTCTCAATCATTCCACCATATATGTTCTCACTAACTGGTATCTCAAGCCTACGACTGGCTTTATACATGCCATTAGCCTGAAAACAACAAAGAAGTGCAAATGAAGTTGGTATGCGTCTAACCTTGTCCTGTTTAGGTAACACAAAATAAAGAGCGCTAGAACCAATATGTGTGTCAAATATTGCTAGAGATATTAAACCTATTATTGGGCTCTCAACACAAGCTTGAGCTTCGAGGTTGAATGATTCTTCAATAATTTCGAAAGGCCTCTTTCAGCACTGGTCAAAACTTCATCACCCAGATACCCTCCATATTCATTAAATTTCAATATAAATTAGGGGATAGCATATGCATATTCACACTTCAATCCTAATAGTTTATTATAGATATTAAATCTATTCTTAGACTCCCATTTGATATCTTAAGTTTTTAGGTGGAGTCAAGGCTCCACCTAAAAACCACCCTAATACAAAAAGAAAGAGGTTTTTTAGAACTAGCCCCTCTTGGATTCAATAGACTTTGATATTTCATGTACCAGTTTAGTTTTTAGAGTTATGATGTGTCTTTCATTAGGATTCTGTTTTAGTTTCATGAATGTAAATTACTTAATTACTTGTATCGAGAGAAAAATAACTAACAGATTTGATTACAGGTAAATTTTATATTAAGAGCGTATAAGTACAATATAGATAGGATGTTTGTAATGAATTTACTGAATATAAATATAATATTATTCTTCATAATTATGCTAGTAAACGTGGTTTGTTTATGATCTGATTATAAATATGTTATAAATCATTTGGCCCCTCCAAATTTTCAATCTTGGTCCATCCATGGGTAGACTGGCTCTTCAACAAATGCAATTCATAGATAATATTAAAGTCAAAAAATGGGGGTGGCCTCTTATATCTCTAAATTTGAGATAAAAACCATCCAATAATGGAAGGTTATGATCTCTTGAATACCAAGGGTGACACAGAAATTGTCCTAATATCTAGAAACACACATGATGGTATTAGAAGGAACTTACTGAAGTATCTGATGATCTGGCATTTATTGTCACATCATCCTCGTCACCATTTGCAAGCTTCAACGAGGAACCAAATGCAGAGTCAACCTCCATTTTGTCCACTTCTGCATGAGCAAAGCCCCCTCTAACATGATCATCTACATGATCTTCCATCAACTGAAGCCATAACAAAATTTTGCCACATAAGAAATTCCTCAAACAGTAATAAGGATACAGAATTAAAAGAGAGTCCTTACTTACCGAAGCTGACTCAACCGTGAAAATGCCATGAAGGTTTAACTGAACTTTAACTTTAATCCTTGCCTTTTCACTATAGGATCCTGGGAAAGGACCAATCTGCATAAATATTTTGCATCAATTCGGAAGCTGTGGTTCAGTTACAGAAGTGGCATCCATGACTGTTAGAAGCCCAAGAAATCTGTACATGATATCTTTATGTAGCCAGTGTGAAAAGTGAACATATTTATATGTCCCACTAACAGTGATGACAAACAAATAGCAAAATGTCATTTTATAGTTTGTTAATTGATCTGTCAAACAAAACAATTCTACATATTGTAGATAAGAAATGCCTGTTATCCTGGATAACTAAGAAGCACGCCACATTAAACAATTGTCTCTAAAGCATTAGCAGCTTATGAATATCTAGCATAAACAGAATCTCCTATCAGGTCTATGGTTCTTTTATCCAGTTGTCTATCCATCCAAAAACCTTCTCATTTATATTGCCTTTATCATACTATTTAACAAATTATCCTCACAAAAACATTCCCAGAGAAACACCCTTACACTGTCTTACAATTTTCAGTTGCAGCCTTCTCTATATGAAGAAAAATCAAGCACAAGAAATGAAATGGTGTGACAAAATTGTGCTAGATTACTGATATTAAAGCATTTGTTACATATCCTTTGTGGAAATATATCAGTTGCCTGCGGCAACTACTTGCTCCCTTTGTAAATTGGTAAATCAGGGATGGTATTCCCAGTTTCGCATATGTAATCAGGCCTATGCTTGTCACACTCTTTGGTCATTAATAACAACTTCATGTCAATGAGTTATCTGCCCTAGTGTATATTGGCATATCTGGTCAACCGGCACATATAAAGGAATCAATGTTGGGCTTATTGGATCTTTAGCAATTCATGCTGAGATTGGTCACTGGGTATGCTAATCACAATCCTACTCCTAGATCTTTGGTCGACTCATGTCTAGCATATGACCAGATTTATGTTTCATCTTTTTCACCATTGGCAGTGCAATGCCGTATCTTTCCTCTTTTTCTTTATACAGCAACCACACCTATCATAAAGAATTATGAGTCCAACATACTAAAAGATGAAGAGACCCTTGAACGACCATTATGATTTTGATAAGCAAGTATATGTCTATGAAAACCTGCTTGAATATCACATATTACTCTATCTCAACAACTTCAAACATACAGGCAATCTATTTAGATAAACTAAACATGGTATATTAGCCCATGTGTTCAATTACTGAAGCTACAGCCACCACTAGCTTCCCCTCTCATGTGAAAGGTAACCACATTTGGGGAAGATATAGAATATAGGTCTATGATTCTAAAAATGTAAGTTCAAAAGCCATTTTCATTTTATGGTGGTGTCTTGCCTTACTCATTAAATGAAACTTCCATGCAATTTCTAGAATTGGAAGATATTCGAGATCTATTTCATTTTCATATCTCATTGGAGCAGAAAGAGACTTCTAAAATGTTCTACGGTGAATCTACAAACCTGATATAAGGCCTTGTTGCACAGAAACATTAAAAGATACAGTACGTGGTAATTGGTAAATACCATCATCAACTATGTCATTAACAATAAACTTATCTGTCATCTATGAGTTTTAAGGTAACTGTGATATAAGCAACTCATAGCAAACAACTAGCAACCAAATCTCACATGTTATGTAATGGGGGAAAGAAGTGAAGTGAGCTTACTGTGAAAGAACTAATTTTTGAAGATACACCGGGGGGCAGTTCATTTGGATTGGCATAGAATGCTTCCAAATGAAACGAACTACTTTGTTGAAATGTCAGGACTTTGATACTTGGAATGGGTTGGCCTTTTGGAAACAGCACACTATTTGACCCTGTGCCAATTGTGGCTTCGTCTGATGTTAAACCAATAGAGAAAGGAAAAGAATCTTGAACCTGCATAAGAGATGTATTACTTGTTCAACAAGAATGAATCAATACATGCATAATATGTCTCTCAACATATAAATATCCAGCTGATAATTATACGTTCTTGTATTTCTATAACAATACCCATGTAGTGAGACACGCAGAGAGGGGAAGAAAGAAATTTGTCCATTATATGATAAAGTTTGGTCTTGTGATTGCAACAGAAGGAAAGTGTTGCTCATAACATGATGATAAACTCTACCAGAAAAATAAAAACAGGCAACATGAGGAGTTGATTTTCAAATTGCTTGAGCTAAAGCAAATTGCATGAACTTAAGCAGGCAACCAATTTACAAGAAAAAGCAACAAATGAATATCTATTTGAAATGGTACATTACTGTGCTGATAGAAGGAAACGACAAAAACACACCTTTTGACATGACAATGTTTCAACTGATAATCATTCAAGATACAAACCTCATATTCTCTCACTCGAAAAGCTGGACTAAGCATTGCACACTGGAGGGCACATCCACGTGCTACACATTCACTTGCATTCAGTGTCCGGCTGGGTTCTCTCCCAAATAGAGATGCTAACAACTTAATAATAGCTGGTATTCTAGACCCCGAGCCAACAAGCTCAATGGAATGGATCTTCCCCACTGATATCCCAGATTCAGCTAAAGCTTTTTTACATGGAACACTAATCCTCTCCAACAATCCTGATGCCAGCCTCTCAAATTCCTCTCTCTTAATAAAACCTTTAACATCTTTCTCATCCATCAAACACTCAATATTTAGAGGTGCCTCCGCATTTGCACTCAAAACCTTCTTCAACTTCTCACATGCTGCCCTTAACCTAATACATGCCCTGACATTAGAATACACATCTATCTTGTAATTCTCCTTAAATTGTGCCGCAAAATAACCAAACAAAAGCTCATCAAAGTCCCTGCCTCCCAAGTTGCTATTGAAAGCATGTGACAGGATCCTCATATGGCCAGCTTCAAATGATACAATAGATACTTGCATATCACAATGACCAATGTCAACAAATGCGACATATGTTGGCCCTACACTGGAGAAATCAGTTTTATAAATCCCATAACTTAGTGCTGTTGCAGTACAATCATGCATCAACCTCAAAGGCTTCAACCCAGCAATTGTTGCCGCATCCAAATATGCTCGTCTCTGCAAGTCTGTGAAATATGATGGTATCCCAATTACACAATCAGCAACAGGCATTTCCAAATCTTTCTCTGCTATTTCCTTCAAATGCGAAAAGAGCATTGCCGTGATCTGAACTGGTGTAAATGTATGTGTCTCACCCAAATATCTCAAATGAATCAAAATGCCACCATCCTGTCCTCCTGAAGTTTCAAATGGTAACCTTTTTAGCTCATCTTGAATATCAGAATCCATAAAATTCCGGCCAATCAATCTCTTCACTTGAGATATTGTGGATTTTGGGTTCATCGTAGCGGAAGCAGCACCAGCAGACCCAAGGAAGCGCTGTTTCTCCCCAAAACATACCATAGACGGTGTTTCACGTTTTGATTCATCATTCAACAACACATCAATGCCCCGCTGTTTTACCGCAGCAATAACACAATTTTCATTACCAATATCAAACCCAATCACACTCATTTCAGTTCACCAAGAACATATATCGTAGAAAAGACAATTACAACAGAACCCCAGAAAGAAATAACTAAAATGAATCCAGTTCTTCTCCTTGCTTCCCAATTAATCAGTTCAAGAAGTTGTTGCCAAATCCCTCAAATTTCCTACACCTCTCCTAAACTTTCACTGGCCAAAGCTGCAAGGAGAAAAGGAGATCAATAAATAAAACATTATAGTGAAATGTAACTAGAATTTACTTTGAATGGCATGTTTATAAACGTAAACTATCAGCATTAAAATCAACCATTTATTGAATTGCTAACGAAATGTAGGCTAACAAAAGAAAATTCAAAATTGGGTTTTCGATTCTCAAATGATCCAAAACTAGAGAGAGACAATAGCATAGTTGAGCGAACCAGACAGCATTTACATGACTTGCAAAAATTGATTCTTTTTTGAACTTTTAGAACCAATACAATAAGATCCAGAAGACCAAAATTTCAACTTTCTTCCCCATTCCTTATTTTTCTCAGCAACCAAACAGAAAGGAAAATACCCAGAACCACAGAAAAAATCTTAAAAATAGAGATATTAATAGACACTATAATTGATGAGGAGGTCGAGAATTGAGAATGGAAACCTAGAATCGAATAGAAACTGAAGCGGCGATAGAGAGAAAAAATCTCCGCTTTGGTCTCCGAGGTAAAGGAACCCATTTTGGGGAAGGAAATTTATCCATTTTGTAAAAGGAAATTAAAAAAAAAAAATCCTGAAATATTGGCTCTAGTACAAATTTATTAATCGTTTAGGCGATTTCTGCAAATATATGTAAAATATGGGCTTAATTACAAATTTAAAATGTTTCTATATCGTTTACCTTTAAAATAAGTTTTTGAAATAGGTTAGTTATAATTCATAAATTAAATAAAAACACAAAATAAATTCTATTTAGACTTAATAGATAAATTTATTGGCTTATTTTTTATTTTGTGTTAATTCTATTTTAATTTTGAAACATAATTGCAATTCCATCTAGAGTTATATTGAAAATAATATTAATCTTTTTACATTGATTTGAAGGAAAAAGTGAATTTAAATTTAGATCTTATTATAATATACTATTAATTTAATTTATAAATTTCGATATAACTTAATTAAATTATTTAATTTTGTGAATCTAGTAAATTACTAATAATAAAACTATTGACTTTATTAATCAAATTTGTAAAATTAAAGAGTTCCATAATTTTAGTCGAAATTCAAAATTAAATTAACAATATGGTATAATAAATTCAATGATCAATTTAATTTTAACATTTCTAATTAATAAATTTTTTCTAACAATTATAATTTATGATATAATTATAATTAGGTTGAATTGACACAAAATAAAAAATATGATACAATTGAAAAAAAAAAAAGTCTAGACTACGAGGCTTATGCATGAACTTGGCAGTTAGTTCCATTTTTTATTTTTTGTTTTGTTGGCATTGCTTTGTGCAATTTCATACGTGGATGGGTTTTGAATTTTCTATTATGATAATGAGGTGGAGAAGTGAAAGAGAGAGCTTTAAATTTCTATTTTGTCAAATCCAAAAAACAAAAATAAAAAAAAGGGAAAAAAAAAAAAGAGTGGAAGAGATTTTCTTGTTGATTTGCTTACACCAATTTTGTACTGATTTTTCATTTTTTCTACTTTGTAAAGTGAAGATTTAATCACATAGCATATATCCTTAAGAAGAAATAAATGATATTATTAGGTTAGCAACGTGACAAATGAAAAAAAAAAAAACGTTTATTGTTGCCATATTTTTTTATTTTTTTAATATTTTTTTAATTTTCTAAAATAAATTCAACACCAATGAAAAATGTTAAAAGTATTTTTTTTCAGGTTTGATGAGAATAAATTAAATTTGAATTTATTTTTAAATAGAGATATTATTAGTATTTAAAATTTTCTATGTTTTTCTATTAATTGTATTTCCCTCAAAAAAAATAATTGTATTGAATTTAATAATTAATTAAATTTTCTTCTCTTCTAGCAAATATGAAATGAACAAAAAAAATATTTGAAGTACTTTTTCTTGTGTTTTTCAGTTATTAAGGGTATGTTTGGGATTGTTATTAGAAATTAAAAAAGTATTTTTATAATTTTTTTATTTAATTGATTAATTTTTATTTTTTTTATAAACTGTTTTTTCAAATATATTTCTTGAAAAAATATCAATTTACCTGTTTTTACTTAAAAACAGTTTTAAAAAAAGTACAAAAAATTATATTGAAAAGCGTTTTTAGGAAACTCAATCCAAATGCATCCTGCATATTTGGATTTTTTATTTGAAAAAAAAAAGGAAATATAAGAAAGATGGTGAGAAAGACAAATATATATATAATAATAAAACATAGAAAACTATAATAGTTTTTAACACACATAGGAAAATTATAATAGTTTTCTATGTGCAGAGAAATTAAAAAAAAAAAAATCCTCAATGATGAAATCCTAAATGATAAAATTGTGTATAACAAAATAAGATAATTATAAAATATTTTGATATAATTTATGATATAAAATAAGAGAATTATTTATTTATTATTATATAATATATTTAAATTAATTGATTTATGTTGATTTTTTATATAACTTGTATTACTTAGCACAGATTGAGAGGAGGATAAAAAGTAAGTTTGAGGATGAAATAAACTTTAAATATGGAAGTAAGAAAGTATACAAAAATTTGAAGATGCAGTGGCAGAGAAAAGCATCATTTTTAAACACTTTTGAACCTTCCATCATTGAGTTTGTTAAAGTTCAAAACATACAGCACCAAAAAAAAAAAAAAAAAAGTGATCCACCCTATTCCAATTGATTATCTGTGGTCATTATTTATTTAAAAGATAAATTAATATTATTTTACTATATAAAATAATCCAAAACACATCACACATGGCATTACCAGATTCTTTCTTTTACAAGCAGACAAGCCCCATAAAAAACACCCAAAGAACAAGGATTTTTTGGAAAACAAAAAAAAAGTCTCAAAAGTATCATCAATGCATATTATATATATATATATATATCAAATTATTTATTATAAAAAATTACTATAAAAAGTAAAATTTAAATGAAATATTTATCGTTAAAAAATAAAGAAGTGAATTGATTTAACTATTCATATTTAAAAAGTCAGATATTACTCTATGGTTAGGTTGATTCATAGGATAGTCAAATAATAAAATAGTTATTCCATATAAAATAGTTATTCTAAATTTTAGTTCAAATTTTAGACAATAATACTAATTTTATAAAATAATAATTTTACAATTTTTATAAAATACATATTTTATAAAAAATTAAAGAATTAGTATTTTTTAGGCTATAGAATAGAGTATTTTAATTTTTACTCTTAAAAAATATTATCGAGTTCAAATTCACTACTATTGTTTTTTTTTATTTTCAGATTTTTATTTTTATTTTTTATTTTTTAAATTTTAAATCAAATAAAAATTTTATTTATTATGCATTTAAATTATTTCTTAAATAAAATTTGATAAAATTATATTTAATTTATTATTAATAGTAAAATTTATTTATAAGGATATCATAGTTATTTATATGAATAAAATAATTATTTTATACTAGGAATCAAATTATGAAATTTGAATAATTATTCTATTTCTACCATATTTTATTCCACAATAATAATTATTATATTTTTTATGCATTTTATTCCGCGAACCAAACATAGCCTATGTTATAATTTTAATTAATATAATACAAATTTTTATGTACTTTATTTAAGATAATTTTAATACTATTTTTTCAATTTGACAAACTTAAAAAATTAAAAATTAAAATAATTAATGTTTATAAAATAAAGTAAAATAAATAGCAAAATATAGAGAGTCTATTAAATTTAAATAAAATCTTTTATTTTTTATCAGTTAAATACTCTCTCTTAAATAAAATATACTTTTTAAAATGAAAAATATTATCGGGAATGTTCTTACTTATGTATACAAATCATTCAATGTAAAAATAATGTTTAAACTCCAAAAAAAAATAATGTTAAAAATAAAAGAATATTGATAATTTTTTACTTAAAAATAACATACAAATCATATTAATTAAGCATCTTCTAATTTATTAATTTGAAGGTATAAAATAAAAATAAATTCACTATATAGGCATGAATTTTCCTCAAGAGGATAATAAGTTGATTTGGTTCACATGTTTTTTAAATGAAAATCATTCAACATATTTAATTACGGTTATTTGAAAATTATAGTTATTTACTTAAATATTAAATGATATTCTTATAATTAAATTAGTTAACTAAATTAATATTATGTGTGCAAAAATAATTTTAGGAATAATAAAGAAAAAGAAAAAGGAATTTTTCAATTTAAACGCTACCGAGTTAAATTAATAATTTTAATAAAATAATAAAATAATAACTTTTTTGAAAAATTTAGTTAATTAATTGGTCTAATTCATATTATAAATTAATAATTTATAAAAATTATATATTATATTTTCATAAAATATGAGTCTATTATGTTTTTTAAATATCAATTACATTGAGGATATTAATATTATTAAATTATACTTATAAATCAAATAGATATAGATTGATTTAAATTCATTAGAATTTTAGCCTTCTTTTATTAATAAAATAATTTATATTTTTATAAAATAAAATAAATTTTTAATTGATTAAATGAGTATTAATTTGAATTATAACCACAACCAATTAATACATTATTAATTTATTAATAAATTAAATTATTAATTTATTGATTAATTAATATTTTTTACTGAATAACATTAGCTTCACATAATTCACTTAATAAATTAATAAATTTTCATTTGAAAGAGTGAACTATGATTCTCTTCATGGTAAATTAAATTTCATTTAAATATATTTTTAATGGTATAATTAAAAAATTAGATAATAAAAAAAAAAAGAACATTCATGAGAATATTTAAAAAAAATATATTTAAATAGCGGCCAAAGAAAATGGAAGTGTATGTTGTATCAAGATTCAAAGGGCCGAAATACTCTCTAGTCTCTAGTTCCCATTTCCGTCTCTCAATTCTTTAGCGCCTTTTCTGCTTCTTGGTCTGGACTTCTTGTTTTCTTTGCCTTAAAAACTTCTCGTTCTTTTGTCTGGGAAGACTTTCAACTCTATTTTTATATCTGATCTTCTGGAATTTTCTATAAGATTCTGCAATTTTCTTCCATATTTTCTTGAGAAAACATTCAAGAAAAATTCATATTTGGTAAGTAAAGTTCGGTGGGTATTTGTCAAAAATTGTTGCTTCTGGGTCTGTTTGGTTGCCAAGAAAAAGAACAAGAGAAGGGTGAAAATATGTGGCTTATAGAATTCTATCCAAGTAAGCCATTGACTTAACTGTTCCAAGCCATTGACTTAGCTGTCATAAGACTGTCTATTGTTTATTTTATTCGATAGTGAATGAGAAGTTCAGGTTGCAGTGTTCTTCTTCGGGAGGTGGGATATATATATATATATATTTGTTAAATTTTTGGCTGTTTATTTTATAGGCAACCAAACAGAAATTTATTGGTTTGTTTGGGTTTTCTTTTTATGAGAGTTGAAGATTAGTCATTTTGGTCAAGTAACATCTCCTTTGTTTATTGAATTCATGTTTTGTTCTAGTGAAACTCATCTAGTTTGACTAGGAATTGATTTAGCTTTATTATTCCTAGGTGAAATTTAAAACCCAGAACTTGTAGTTCATTTGGACAATTAATCATTCAGAAACTGACCATAATTCAATTCTGGCTCATTTTATTTTTTACTTATTTATCTTGCAATACTAGCTCTAGTTTGGGATTAAGGTTAGTTGAGTTATCTTACAATCTCTTTTGCTCTTGTCTTGTACAGGGTAATTAATCTCTGTTCCAATTATAGCTCATGGAGAACACTGCAGGTGGTTCCTTCATGAGGAACAGGAGATTGGAGAGTCTCTTGAACACAAAATCCACCCCAAATGTGAAAGAAACCCCAAAAAAATTGGTGAGGGAAGAAGTAGAACAAAGGCCTACAAGTGATGTTTATGTTGATGATAATGGGTGGATTTCTGCATTGGTATCTTGTGTGAGAATTGTGGTGTGTTTTGTTTCAATGATGGTTACAACATTTGTATGGGCTTTAATCATGCTCTTGCTCTCGCCATGGCCGAATGAGAGGATCAGGCAGGGAAATATTTATGGACATGTCACTGGTAGAATGCTGGTAAGATTTGCTTCCAATGTTATTTATGATTTATTTCAAGCTTACTTGTAGTATAATTTTGAAGTAGGTGTTCATTCCATTTCATATTAAATGTACCCATTTTTATAATATGAATAGTTAGTATAAAATAAAGCAGTATGAAAGAAAAAAGATTGCTTTTTTGCCTTTTTCCGATTTTCATTTCTATTCTACCCTTGTTGCTGAGAAAATTGAGGTCAAGAAAAGGAAAATTCATATTATGATATATATAATATTTTCCAAACTTAAATGCTCAATTGCACTCGAGTGTTTAGTTGCCCAAGGAGAAGGCAGTTTTTTCCTTATTTTGTTCAATTCTTAGACAACTCTGAGCATTTATTATGGCTGATCATGGTATGTGATCACAGGCTTGCAATTAGTTGTTTGGAGATAAAATTCCTGCAGATTTAGCAGAAACATATTGTGCTCCAGTTGGTCCCAAGATAGTGGTTACAGAGTAAGATTAAAACAAGATTATGAGTGTATGCTTAGGAAAAGGAATCTTAATAAAAATTTTGATGTAAGTTTCATTTTATTCTTTAGACTTATAGATAGCTTGTCATTGAATCACCTTAAGGTCTGTCTTCTCTAATCCACATTTTAGGCTTGGATTCTTGGCTAATCCCTACTTAACTCCAGCCTTGTAGTTAATCTATATTTTTTTTGGACTAATTAAACAAAAATGTTATAGTAATTCCACTAACATGAGACTAATCTATTATAGGTTTTTTTTTTTCTTCCTGAAATTATTCGAAGAGGAGCGGGGACCAGATAAAAGTTCTTTATTATGAACTAGACATTATTATTTAATGACCTTCTGAAAATCATCTTAGGGTACGCTCTAATATATTTTGAGTATTATCCAGATTTAAATACCTATATTTGACAATTTACTTGTCCACTATCATTCTGCATTTCCTTTTAATTTTTGTTTTAGTGAAGCAATTTTTGCTAGATGATTAAAAATACAGAATTTTGATGGCAGATGTGGATCTTAGGGAATCCTATAAAGATTGAAGGTGTTGAATTCTCAAATGAGAAGGCTATTTATATATCTAATCATGCATCACCTATAGACATTTTCCTTATCATGTGGTTAACTCCTACTGGCACTGTTGGCATTGCGAAGAAAGAGGTACATTTTCAATCATCTTGATCTCTATCTGAAAAATTCAGATATGTATACATCCTGTAAAGCTATAAATTATGGCACTGCTGGGTTGCTGGAATCAATTTATGCACTATAAAGCAACTAGTTTTATTCCTGCCTGCTTCCAAATATAAACACCCTGTGCATGCTATATTTTTTTCCAAGTTCAAGTACATTGCAGGAGATGATTGAAAAACTTTAGGCTCACTGATAATTGAGATTTTTATTTTTGCAGATCATATGGTACCCTCTATTTGGACAACTTTATGTATTAGCCAACCATCTTCGTATAGATCGCTCCAACGCAACTGCTGCAATTCAATCTATGAAAGAGGTAACCTTTTCTCTCTTCTACATTGCTAATCATGATGTCTGCCTATACACTCGGCTCACAAAATTTTCTTTCCTCAGGTAGCTTCTGCTGTTGTCAAAAACAACCTATCGTTAATAATTTTTCCTGAGGGCACTAGGTCCAAAAATGGACGGCTACTCCCCTTCAAAAAGGTAATTTATTTTGTTGTTTGAGTAAAATGTTTTTGTCACAATTATGATACAATCATGCTTTAGAGTGATAATAACACTTGCATTATGTGTTAACTGACAAGATTCTGGATATCCTGCACAATTTCCAGTGCAACTTGGTTATAAGACCTCTTATTGCACATTGAGTGAATGCTTTACTGATGACATTATCTCATACAGCTACATTTTTTTTTATCCATCTGGCATTTCAGACTTGTGTTCGATAACATTCATGAGTTTAATTTCTTTGTTGTCTCACTCTATGAATTCCCTTGCATGATAATGTAATCTGATGATGATCATCTTAATTTTGTTGAGCTATGAAGTGGAGAGGAGAATCCTTCACAGCTACAGAATTTCATACTTTTATGGTTTTCCCAGAACGGATGCAGTTCTTCATAACCTTGTGCTCTGCTGTACTGTTGTGCATTCTGAACATTTACTGATGCAAATGTGTATATCACCCTTCTCAAGACTATTTTGCTGTACTTGACTGGTGCAAAATTTCACCCTTTTCTTCATTTTGGTTTTTCCATCATAGGGCTTTGTTCATTTGGCATTGCAAACGCGCCTTCCAATAGTTCCAATAGTCCTTACAGGCACCCATCTAGCATGGAGAAAAGGTAGCTTGCATGTTCGGCCAGCGCCCATAACAGTCAAGTATCTTCGTCGGATAAAAACTGATGATTGGACGGCTGAAACAATTGATGACCATGTAAAGATGGTACATTACACATATGTTGAAAATCTTCCAGAGTCTCAAAGGCCTCTTTAATAGAAAGTACCAGAAACAGTCCCTAGTCCTAGTTGAGGCATCTTCTCTTTGCGATTTTAACAATCTGGGCAAATGTAATTTTTAGATTAGCAGACATATAGATGTTTGTGATTCTGATTCTCTTGCAATAACTCTGATTGTTTGATCTATATATCGGTTGCATAATAGGTTTTCTATGGTATGCAATGGGATATGGTAATTTGAAAGTAATTTAATAAAATTGTTTAAAGAAGAGCAAAATAATTAAATTCTTTAAACCCAAAAAATTTATCCTAGGTTTTGTTTTTATGAACTTTGTATTTTAGCTAAGTTCAATTGTTGGATTTGTCATTTAATGTTAGTTTAGGTGAAGACATGTTACTAGAAATAAAATAATTCATCATATACCATTTCTAATTCCTTAACATACCAGCAAGTCACGTCAAAGAAAGGAATTAATTAACAAATCATGGATCTTAATCAACCTGAAAATCTCTGATTGGTTTAAAAATGCTTAACTTATCCAATAAAAAAATCTAGATGATATCACCTGTAATTTTAAGTTAACAATGCTGAAAACCAATTTAAAATCTCTGAATCTCATTCATACTATCTTTAAAATCATTATTGAAACGTAATCTAGTTTAATGTTAAGTTTGAAAATGTTAAGAAATTATAATTTTTAATAAAATATTCAAGATATATAATAACCAATATTTTTAAAATCGAATTCAATAATAAACTGTTCTCCTTAAAGATTTATAAATTGATTAATCCAACTAGTTTTGATTTGAATTTTTTTATTTTTTTATATCGAAAATATATCATTTTATTAGATCTAATTTTTATATTTTAAGACGACATCAAAATCAATGGCTAGTTTTTTATTTAATCGGACCAATAGGTGAGTTGGGTCTAATTATAGTAGCTATGATAACAACCTTGATTTGACTATGACAAATGGCGAGCAACACAATACAAGAAAAAGACATCCTCATGAGTTACACAGTAATTTACAATCGTGTTTGATTGCTTTTTGTTTTGTGAAAAAATAATATTATAATCGATTTTCATACGTCTATTAAATTCAGTTCTTTTGTATAATTAAAAGTGGGTTATTCACATAAAATTATGATATTAAAGGAAAAAATATTTTATTTATGATTTAATTCTAAAAATTAAATTTTAATCAAAACTCATTTATCAATTGAATTATTTTTTAATTTTTTTAATATTATTATAAAATAGTGTTATAAGTTAAATTTCATATATAATATTAAATTTATTTTTTTGATTGAATTCAAATTCAAATTAAAATTAAAAATAAAATTTTTATATATGATAGAGTTATTCTTTTAGTGATGATTTTGAGACTTGAAAAATAATCTCTTTGCAAATGTATAAGAGAAAATTGTATATTATTTTGCCTATTCTCTTCTTTTCCCGCATTAAAAAAGAAATATCCATTGAGTCCTTTTTTATATTGTAAGCTTAGCGTATATATATATATATATCATGAAATTTATGATTCTAAACTTTTAGGGTTTAGGTAAAAAAAATTGTTAATGAGATTTTGGTATGACATATTAAAATTAAAAGTGTATTTAATATATCGTAATATAATATAATTAAATATTTTTAATATATATATTATAATAAAAATATATTTAATTATATTACAATATAATATATTTAAAAAAATACTTGATAACTAGCCATTAGTGTTATATATAATTTTTTTAAAGAAAGAAGGAAAAAAAAAAGTGAAAAAAAAAGGTACAAAGTAATAAAATTACACATTGTAAAATGACAGAAGTGTAAGAAACCATTGTGGGTAGATGCCCCAAAAACAGAGGGTTATGAATCATGAAAAGAAAAAGCAGCACTCGAAAAGCAATTAATCTTATCCCTGTTCAACAACAAACGTCAGAAAATCAATAGAGTACCTAAACGCAGTAACCTACTGCCACTGACTCATGTTGTGGTTGACATTTTTGGTCATTTCTTTTATTTTTTGGTTTTTTATAAGTTTTTGCCAATTCACATTTATTAATACAGACCTGGTTGTTGTGCGTGTGCCCAATGGCCTACAAACACCCATACAATTACGCATATACCCCTCACATAGTTCCTCCGATCTGGAAAGCTCTATCTCTACCATAGTCATTTCCTCTAACATTATCAACTGAGAAGGGAGGCACAAGTTATAGGAAACCAAAAGACAGAAATAAGAGAGAAGTTTTACCAATTAGCAATGGTATCTAAATATAGTCAATTTGATATAAGAAATTGAATTATCAAGCCAAAACATAATAGATTTAGTAACATATATTAGTGACACTTAACATGGGCATAAATCGAAGTCGATACTTGAAAAATCTCATTATTCTTAATTTTAATTTTAGAATAGGACTAAAATTTCATTAGCAATATATTTTAATTTTTTCACTAGACTAAAATCTTTTTAACAATTAAGTACATATTTAATCAACTTATATGGATAAAGAAAATTTTAAAAATATATCATATTTTAATTTATATATTTAATTCAAAATATAGATATAAAAAATAAATTATAATCAATAAAATAGAAAAACAAGTTGATCGACCAGTTTGAAAATTATTAACATTACCATACTAATAATGCTGCATAGTAATAATATTAAAGTAGTTAATTAATATTACAGTAATTAAGCATTGCGAGCTAAGTATTCTACCTATTATCATTTGATAATAAATAGTATAAAAATGTCTTATTTGTATGTTACTTAGTTATTCTACCTGAGATGGTATATATGTGTTACATTCATACACTATTAACATTGCAATTTTTTTTTTAGCAAGACAAAAGAAATCAAATATAAATTTATTATTCAAACTGTATATATAAAATTACCATTAAATTATACTTTGATATGTATATTAATATTGAAAGTTGAAAATTTAATTTATGTTGTCTCTTTTATATTTTGATGATTTTAAAATTTTATTTAATTAAACCTAAAATTGTGAATGGAAAGTCGCTACCATGACTTACCAATTCACCACCATAACCAAGTTGGAGGAAAACAAGATTCAAATGACTTTGCCAGGTCACTCACAATTTCAAAGGTCACCTCAACGACTTTCATAAAGAGGCAAAGGTAATTTTGTGAATTAACACAAATCACCTCAATAATTTTGAATGTTACTGCTATAATGTAGACATAGAAGAGGCTGAAATTTTGTCATACTAAGTTAAGGCCATAATTTTTAAAGTCACAACTACAATCTCAAAGTTACCACCACAATTTTAAAAGTTACCGCTATAATTCAAACACAGTAAGAGTTGAAAATTTTA
Organism: Reutealis trisperma; assembly: GCA_947687605.1. NCBI lineage: Eukaryota > Viridiplantae > Streptophyta > Magnoliopsida > Malpighiales > Euphorbiaceae > Reutealis > Reutealis trisperma. The sequence continues at coordinate 10,020,507 of CANTUT010000019.1, forward strand.
TCAAATAAAATTATGACAATAATTTTCAAGATCACTGCTGTAACTCTATCATATCAAACAAAAAATATAGCCTTTCTAGCAGTTGGAAGTGAGATGAAATTCGTTAAAACTCAATTTTAGAGCCTAATAATTATACTTTTGAGTATAACTTAGAAGATATATAAATACATGAAACTCTAAATTAAAGAAAGTAGTGATGCCATATGATTAGAAAGTGTCATCCAAGTTTGATTCTCAAAATCTTCTATTACTCTATTTTGAACACAATTGTTCTTAAACTCATATCTTAATTGTTCATCTTGTATTTGCTAGTGCGCTTATTTTTAATCATTTTATTAACTTTTTTGTAAGTCTTGAATGATTATAAACACTCTTAGTCTCTTGTATCTTGAGATTTGGGCAAAATTTTATATAATTATTATAAGAGTAAAATTCTGTAAAATTATAGTAAAATCTCGATTCAACTATCGTAAAACATTTGATATAATCCTGAATCACTAGCGGAATCTTAAATCGAAATGATTTAAGAGAAATAGACGTAAGAGAGGTGATTATACTTCAAACTATTACAAATCTTGTTTAAGTTTTCTTTAATTCATTAACTTTATATTTATGAATTTAGTTTGAATTTGGAATTATTACATATAGATTGTTGAATTGCATTAGAGTTTTTCAACAATTCTATTCACCTTCTCTAGTATTGTCATACTTGGAATAATAATTTAAATTAAGGATTTTTTTCATTTACAAAAGGGATATTTTATGTTTAAGAAAAATATTTAAGCAATTTTTAAAAATTAGAAAAATAGCGGGAGCAACAAGCCTACAATTGTACAAAGCATTTATTTCCATATAAAATTTTATTAATTTGAACTTCTTTCCAAATATATATATATTAATTTTGAATTTAAAGGAAAGAAAATTATATCTATATATATATACATATATATGTATATATATATATATATACATATATATATATATATATACACATACACACGCTGCTGTACTAATTGTCAATGTAGTGGGACCTAATGGTACGGGGTGACAATTTCCTCCATAACAGGTTGGGGGCCCAATTTGTCCACATTACATGTCAGTTTATTATTGGTTTGTCTCAAACTCTATGTCACAGTCAATTTAACTTACTACAATGAGTGGGGCCCACAGTGGACCTCGTCTTCTCCGCCTCTGGCAAAAATTAAAAAAACGATTTCAATTAGATTTTTTTTTTTTGTTTTTTGGAGCAACACTGAAAAAGGAAAAAAAAAAAAAAAAAAAAAAGAGAAAATCGAGAGGTTCCTCAAAATTATTTTCTTAAACCGACTTTTTAATTAATTTAATTTTAATTTAATTTCAATTTAATTTCAATTTCAATTTTATCTCTTCTTCTTCTTCTTCTTCTTCTTTTTATTATTCTTCAAAAAGTATGCTTCTCTTGTTGCTTGCTCTGTGAAACACTCTGTTCTCTGCCTTTTGCTGTTGTTGTTCCTTTAAATCTTTAATTTTAATTTAATTTTATTTTTTTTTTTAAATAAGAGTAAAAAATTTTACTTCCAAAGAGTAATAGTTTACTAATCCAAGTTTGAAAATTTTTTTTTCTGAACACTTTTCCTGGCTTATTTTCTCAGGAACCAAGCATAGGCTTTAGGGTTCTGGTTAAACTAAATATGTCAAAGTTGGAGCCTTTTTCTGTTTTGGGCATATGGGTACCCTTTTAATCTGTCGGCTTATGTGTATATTTGTTGTTTCAGGTGTTTTTAACATTGCCATGGTTGCAAGACTATAGAAGGTCTAGTCTGTTTACTCTCTCAGAATTTATAATTGGGTTTTAGTTACTTGTGTATTTTGCTCATCATTTACCTGTGTATTTTGCTCATCATTAATCTCTCTTTGTTGTGTATTTATGCTGATTTGACTTTCTCTAATTTTTAGCTTTTCTTACTCGTTTTTATAGTTCATGACTTTTCAAAATTGAAAATACATTCTTAATCTTATGAATTGTTGTGGTAATATGCCATTTCAAGCTGTTTTTCTATTGTTAGAATTCTTGATCTGGTGGAATAATAACTGTGATATAAAATTTCAGCTTTCCTTTAGTGCTGTAGTCGCATTCGTATTTGTCCTTTGTTAGCTTTGACTGGCCATTGTATTGCTATTTTAAGCATTTTATCCATATGTAAGTTGTGAAAAAACTTAGTGTGAATGAGAGAGCATATACTTTGTATAGGTTGAACTGTAGTTTGAAAAACAGTCACTGCATGGTTAATTTTGCGAGTGAAACATATTCCTTACTAGTTATAACCCATAAGTGTGGTAATCGGGTACTTGATTGAGATCAAATGCCTCGTGATTTCCTGCATTTTCCTTGATTGGGTGACAGATAATGCGATTTGAATATCATAACAGCGTTCACGCTGTGGCTATTCCACTCGTTCTTCCATTTACACGTCTTCGTATGTTGCATATTCATTAACATAGCTGTGATCACCTTAACCTTGTGTAAGTACCTCAAGAATACTAAACTTCAGGACTTTGCTAAGCAGAAAATTCTTATTTTCATGTTCAGGTGAAATGATTTGGAACTTTTAGAATTTATGAAATTCTCTAATTGACTTCCATGCAAGCATTATTACATGAGTGATGGTTTTACTCAGTTTGACCAGTAAGAGCTTTAGCACATTCCTTATAGATAGAAGTCCTAAGTTGCTTTAGAACAAAATGCTATATGTAGTTGGGTTATTCAATAGACATATAAAAGTTTATGTATAGTTATACTAAATTGTGCTGGTACAAGTATATATATTTATAATGTGCAAGGATTTGATAGCATACCAGCTTCATAGTTCCAAGATACTTGATATCTTAGTGTGAAATACAAGGCTAGTGTTTTTTATTCACTATTGTAGAGGGGTTAAGTCAATGGGCTATATGGAATGATAAGGGAAGGTTAATAAAAATATCTTAGAAGTTTGGAAAATGGGTTTGCATTGGAGTGCTAACCAAACAAAATGGTTGGCCTTTTTGAACTTGGTTGAGTTGCTAATTTTTCCAGTTGAACCAATTTACAAGCTAATAAAAACAATATCTCATATGCTAGGGAGGTCATATTGATTTTGAAGTTTGCTAGCATTTCAAAAACTGAAATATAAAACAAGAGCGAAAAATATCTAGAAAACTATACTTCACAAAGGATTAGAAAAGATAAAATTGACCATAGAATATTAATGATTATCTGTAATATTGAATCATGTTATGTCACATTATTATATGCAAGTTGCTTTTCATGACCTTTGAAGTGGTGTAGTGATTTTTTGTGCTATGATTTTTTTTTTTTGAACCTTTTACTTAATTGCAAAGGATTGTAAGTTACATATTAAACCCTTGTATTAGAAATGTTTATGTCATCGATTGTGGGGTATCATTGTATTTTGGCCTTTTTTTAGAAGCCATTCTGGTTAAGATTGACAAATTCATTCATGCATTTTGTCATAAAAGATTTTGCACATATTCTTTGGCTGAGGACCTAAAGTAGTACAATCTAGTATGAAATTAAATGGCCTGAAGTGGCAAGATCTAGTATGAAGTTGAACACCTTAAAAATTCTTAGAATGCCTGAACAGTGAACACTGTTGATAGGAACTGTTGATGTCGTTTGTAGATGGTGTGTCAAAATGTGTCTATGTAATTAAGTTTATATGATGTCAAGCTGGCACCATTCATTTTGTTTTGCATCTGCCACCATGTATTTTATCCGCAGGTTTGGTGGCCATTTTTTGCTAAAGTTTATTGTTGAAAGCACAAGTATCTACACTTTTCACGTTGCTCAGATTTTCATGGTTGGTCGTAGTACAGTTTGCTTCTATAAATTCTAGACTAACAGCACTTTTCACTGCAGGGGGGAGAAACCATAGAATAGTTTCTGTGGAAGGAAGAAAAGGTTATTTAATAAATACTGAACATGAATGAAGCAAACCAAGGGAATAATCCTGATGCATCAGCAATTGTCCCTGTGAAACGCAAGCGTGGTCGTCCACGCAAGTATCCAAGACCAGATCCTGATCATGGGAGGAATGTTCCTGCTCCAAGGGCTCAGAATCCAAATCATGGGGGCAGCTCTCGTGTTCCATCTGGATTTGTCGGGGTAAATGGAAATCAGCCCCGTCAAGAAGATCCAGTTAACTATGACAGTGATGTCATGGTGGGTCAGGTAGTTCATGGAGTCATTGAGGCAGGATTTGATGCTGGATATTTGCTCACTGTCAGGGTTGGTAACTCGGAAACCACTTTGCGGGGTGTTGTTTTTAAGCCTGGACATTATATTCCTGTTTCTGCAGACAATGATGTTGCCCCAGGCGTTCAAATGATTAGAAGAAATGAGATTCCCCTCCCAAGAGAAACCTATGCTCAGGTCTATAGCCATAATCGGTCTAGGGAGAGAAATGGAACTGCTCATGCTGCTCGAGCTGCTAATCCAGTAGTCTCCAAAGGTAGACAGGTGCCTTCAATATCAAGTCCAATTTCTTCTCCTGGGATCTCAAGAGGTAATGTGGTGCCTGTAGTACTCCAGCCTATTGAGTTGGCAAATGGGACTGCTGGTGAGCTGTCTTCCAATGCAACCCAGCCTATCCATGCAGTTGCCTCTAAAGGCAAACAGGTGCTAGATGCTGCCCATCCATCAAATGGATTGACACCCACAAACCAAGTGCAGGCAGTTGAAACGCAGCTGCTTCAGTTTCAGTCTCAAAACAACCATCAGGTAATGCCTACAGGCATACAGGATGAAGCTGGTGTTAATCAAAATTCAGTAGAGGCACTGCCACTGCACAAGACTGAAGCCAAATCAATGAAATTGCCTGGTATGCATTTTGAGAAACTGTTGACTGAAGTTATCAAGAGAACTCAAGTCCCATCACCATCAACAGAGACCAATACCAGCTCAACTGTTATGTCTGCTAACGATTTTAGTCCTGCTGCAGAAGATGGTGCCAATGATGCAGATCAACCACTTTCTGTTGAGCCCTTGCAATCTGTACAGCCAGTTCTGCATAGTCACCCTGCAGTTGTGTCAGGACCATTGGAGAATTATAGAACTGGCAAAATGACTGAGCTGTTGCAGGTAATCAGTGGTCAACTAGAATGCAATTAATGTTAAATCGGTTATTTTGTGAGCATGAATGGCTTGTAAATTGACATTCATCACTTAAGAAGGTTTTGCAGGAAAACATGACTGAAAACCAGGCAACTCCAGTGCGGGATGCAACTGCCGATCCGAGCCTGAAACCAGATGAACTAAGCCCCGAAACTGAACCTACAGATGAAGAAAATGGTCATTCAAAGAAGCAGTCGCAGGCTTCGAGTGTCTGAAGGAATAAATGTTCCCAAGGAAACTGGTATTATGCCAGCTGGTTGCTACCTAACTTGTTCATGAACAGTTTGCAGCAATTGGACAATTATGTAGAAATCTTGTTATCTTAGGATAGCTAAAGGCCAAACAAAATCTATGTTTAAATCTTACACACCTAATGAAGACTCTTAGACTTGAATGCTGTTCAGTTCACAGTTAGATTTAAAAAAATTAGCTGCCTGTTATCGTTTAGGAAATTGTAAGTTATGTGACAGTTTAAAGTTTAGCTACTTACATATTTTATACAGCCCTTATATTCTGTTCAGGTTATCTGAGCTGTTCATCAGGGTTTATGGTCTGATGTTGGAAAAAGAGAAAAGATAAGGTGTTCGGTTATTTATTTTCACACTACCGGTGATATAAGAATTTGATTTTTGCACGGTGAAGGGGAGACAGCATTGGTAAGAGATTTGGACGTGCGATGTTTGTCTATATGTGGGTCTTGAGCTCACCTCATTTGACGGGTTAACCCAGGTGCCTATAGGTAAGAAACTTGCATGATTGTTTCAATCTAAGGACGTTTAGGGCTCATTTGATTTGGGGAATGGAATAGGTATTTCATGGAATACTTATTCTAAGAAATGAAATGACTCTGTTTTTAATAAAATTTATTACATAAGAAAATATTTACCAAATATAATAAATTATTATATGCTTAAAATTTCAATCAAAACTTGATATTATAAATTGGTTAATCCATTGAATAATTATTTCATATTCAATTTTGAATTATCATATTTTATGCTATTCCATGAATCAAACAAGAAAGAAACTCAGAATCAGCCTTGTTTTGCCATTTGGTTCTATCAGGCAAAGCTTAGAAGTTCATTCCAACTCTAATAGATGGCATTCTCTCGCTTTACTTTCCTGCTTAATAATCGGCTATCAAATATTTGAAGAAGCTGCTTTCATGTCTTTTCTTTTCCCCTTCCTTTTTGTGTCTTACTTGCAAGGGAAGGAGAGGAAAAAGCAAAAGTTCTAACTCTTACCTGCTTGAATGATGTAATAAGTACAGAAGCCCAGCAGCTTTCAGAAACAAAACGTTGTAATCATAACAAATAAATTATAGGGTTTTGAGAGGGGAAAGTGCGTTTTCTGAAACAATGCATTGGCAGTTATGTACTCCATGGTAAAGAGTGGTTTTATTTAAATCTTGCCAAGCAATCACAAGAAATGGGATGGCAAGACGAATTTAATTTTCCAAATGACCTTCTGTATCAAAACATTGTGGCTGTTGTCCGTCTGTTTCAATATATTGTACATTTCAATTTTTCCTGGCCCTAATTTCAACAAAGCAACTTCCTTTTCTATGGAGAGGAATCTTACTCCATTTTCCCGGACTACCACCTTTAGGTCAGGTCTTACATCAACATCTCAGACAGAAACCCCATATTTGAGGGATAAAAATGTACCTCTACAGTAAGATGTGTTTCAAAAAAAGAAAAAAAACCTATGGCCCAAAATTTTTATCATTCCTGAAAAAGAATCATGGAATTTTAATTGATGGAATATATTCATGGAAACTTGGCACCGAAGAGAGCATTTGATCCTGGAACTGGAATGGGGCGATTAGCTGGAATTGGAGGCTGCAAAAGAGGAATGTGGCTTGGCATTGCAAATGGTTGCTGCCCACCAGCAACAAACGGTGGGGGCGTGCACAATTGCATGGCCTGGCCTGCTGCACTTCCTGCAATCCAAGGAACCAATTCAACCAGCAAGAAAATTATGTCCAAGGTACAGAAATGAAAAGCAATGCAAGATCGACATAATAATCTTAATCAAATAAGAGCAAGTAATGCCAAGAAAATACACAAGATTCTGTATCCATACAAGCATAGGGTACATAAAAAAAATAGAACAAATTCATACATCAGCAAGACAATCAAATTCTGATATAGGAAAGAAAACTAGATGGACATCAGGCCTGATATTTATATTTTCCTCTAGAATGAAGATGTGTTAGCTTTCTTGGGCATGCATGCATAATCAAACATTCAGTATTGTGCTCACCGCCCAGAAACAGCCTCAAATAAAATTGGTCTATCATTGGACTCATTACATGTAATGCATGACAAACTAATGCAGATACCACCCTTCAAGAAGCTTTATTGCTTGTTCTCAAAATTCAGATAATTCTAACGTTATGTGCACCAGCAAGTAAGCCAACATCCTTTTTTTTTTTTTTTTTTTTTTTACACTCTTTCCTCTTCTCTTGAGAGGTGTAGCTAGATCAGTGTGAAAGCTTGAAAAACAAGCTCATGCCAGAACATACCAAAATTTCCTATGTTCAAGTTATTACGTTAAATTTGAAAGTTTTCCATTTGTGAAGTTGAAAGATATAAGGATATCATTGAAGAAGTTGCTTTACACATCAATGCCATGCAAACTTGCATTGCCACAAGTTGGAACTTTTACCTTCTGTTTACAATTTTATGAAGCATTCAGGTATCTCATCAGCTGCACGACTAGTTACATTAACAAAAACTAAGGTCATCTGTATGTGCAGCCTCATCCATGGCATTTAGTGAGATGATTACCATGGAAACCTGTAAACCTTCTAATCCATACAAAATGTTGATCATGAAACATGAGAACCCATTTCATACCTTGGTGCTTAGGATATTGGACCTGATGCGAAGTCAACAGAGGACGTGCAGATAAAGGTGAGATAGCTGCTGTACTCTGAACCAAATCCTTCCATATGAAAAAAAAAAGATAATTAAATACTCAGAGAATTACATGGAAATATTCTAGGATAAGAACCCAAACAAAAAAAATAGAATAAAATAAAATAAGAAATAGCTAAAAGATATAAGAAATGCCTCCACAACAAGATAAACATAAAATAATACAAAAGAGAGGAACTCAGCATGAAAAAGTCACAAATTAACTTCAAATTAATTTTCCTTGAAGACTTGCACAAAAGAATGCATTAGGTTCCAACTTTGTTTACAGACATGACAAATTAACTATTTCTTCACAATGATATTTCATTTTAATATTAAAAATTGCAGCTGACTAACCCCCATATCAATTGATGTATATGACCTACATTGATTCTATAACAAAGCAGTTATGATGTTTTCATATTTATTTAACAGATAGAAGCACGACAGTGAGACACCCTAGTGAAGGAGGCCTAACATTTTTTTCCTGAGGTAAGGAGACCAAACACTAGATTAGAAAAGTACCATTAATAAAAATAAAAAAAAAAAAAAACTGCTGTAATGAATCAAATCAACATGTGCACAAGAAATACTGCTCTGCAGTTATGCTAGTTACTATGTCCATGAAACAGCAACTAAAGGTCATATGTAATTTCTAAGATTAAATTGAGGAAACTGCCAAACATCAGAGTGCTTTAATCATATTATGTTGCAGATAATATATCTTACATGAGGAACTGGCTGCACATAGACAAGTTGCCCAAGTCGTCCAACCATAACCTACGAAGAACAGAAAGCAAAATTAGTACCACATAAAATAACAGATAAGCAGTAAATAAGGCCAAAATTCTCCTGCTACGGTAATGAAAACAGGAACTAACTGCAAAAAGAATATCCTAGGATATTTTCCTCTTTTACTTACAGCTTGAGAATTTGGAGGCACATATGCTGGTGCAGCCTGAACAGCATGATATTGACCAGCATACCTAAGTGGTTGTGCTCTGTTTCCCATGTGCCCAACAATCTGTTAACAAAAATGGAATCCTATTAGAACCACAACTCACACAAAAATACTTAAAAAAGAAAATATTTTGACTCTGCCTATCCCTTCAACATTTGTCATGGTACTTGGCATAGCATTTGGTACCACATCTGCCCTACTAGATAAATCTAAACAACTAAAGGAAAAAGCTCAATTTCTTAAATTAATAAAATTGCTTCAAATGCTCATCCTTTTTCTGCAAATACTGCTAATCTGTTAAGCAAAAGATAAACTTATCAACAGCCTTTGATGCATTTCTAGTGTGTCCAAGCAAGTTCCTGAATTCTGAGAATTTTATTCTTATCTGAACTAACCTTGGAAAAGGTTACTCTGGGTAATAAATGAGAACAATGGTGAAGTGAGGTCCTCCACAGGGCAAAAGATAGAGAAGAAAAGAAAAGGGGTGGTGGAGGAGATCTTCTGGAAGATACAGTATTGCAAAAATAAATGCCAGAGAAGAGATATAAAAGAGTTGGCGTTTGGACAAGTAGTGTGTTCAGAAAAGGCCATAAAAGCGGAGTCTGAATTAATGTCACAGAATACTCAATATATAAGAACCAATAAATTCACTTATACTTACAGGTTGTGAAAATTGAGGACCACTACCACCATTTACAGCTGTCAGGTTAGTGTATGGAGCAAATTTAGCAGGGACAGATGGTCGAGGAACAAAAGGGCTGATCCCAACTTCTGGCTGAGCAGCAGCAGCGGGAATAGGTACCATGGGAGAGTTGCTTGGTACATAAGCCATGCTTGCAACTGGTGGCAATGCTGCACTGGCTGAAACAGGAGTTGCAAAAGATGGACAGAAAATTTTTGCTCCTGGATTGAGCTTGAACTCCTAAAAAAAAAAAAAAAAAATATTCAACATGTATATACATATATCTTATCTTGATTGCAGAAAATGATACTATAAAATCTTAAATGGCCTAACAAACTATAGCATCACCAACACACGTGCATAAAAACTACTACACAAAATATTTCACAATGGATAGATACTTGATGAAAATTGTTAAAGAACATTTTTATGCTTTAATTATAAGCATTAAAATCTACTGGCTTATGTTTGATTAGATCATCTAGATAAGATGAGATAAAAGGAATCAGACTTTATTGTTACCTTAGAGCTTTTAGTGGACTCTGAACTTTGAGGAGAGACCACATCAACTGAAGTAGCTAATGAACTGGAATGCAAATCTGAGGTCACCTCAATCAGTGGATTAGAAGCAGTTGAAATACTTGAACTAACAGTAGTTGGAGAAGAGGTGCCTGCAGAAGAAGATCTTCCACAACAAAGGTTGTCTGGTTTAATAAGTGCAGGAGTTGGATCACCAGATACTCCATTAGGTAACAGTTTAACAATCATTTGCCCTTCCTCGATAGCCTTTGCTTCTGAAAGGCACGAACCAGCTGCAATGTAGAGTACTAAACTATTAAAACATTATAGAACCAGAATGAACAAAAGCATATTCAGATTGCAAACTGGGAACTTCATTAATACATCATAAAAACCAGAGAGATAATCTTATTGAACAGTCAACATGTGATCATAAAATTTTGCAACTCAAGTGGCAGATAGTGATTTTGGGATTCAAGTGGCAGGTAGTGATTTAATGCATCTTGTCAAATGATATGTAATGTTGAAACAATCATAGATCATCCAATACAGCAAGCAACTTGTAGAATTTCTAAGTTTTCAACACCGCATAATTCTTTTTATGAAATCCATAGCATAACAGTTGCTGATTGTCATTATCAAGTTCATGTAACGTAGATTTTTACACCATGGGCAAAATTCTTTACCAAGCTGATACACAACCCTATGTTTGGGGATTTTTTTTAGAGGGAAAACAAATTTTATTTTCCTCCCTCTTGTTTGGATGGGTGGAAATAAAGGAAGGAAAATTCCACCCTCTTCTTTTACTTTTTATTTTTATTTTCTTTCCAAAATAGAGAGAAAATATAGGGTGGAAAATAAAGTTTATTTTTCCTCTCTTTCCAAACAAGGGAAAATTATTTTCCTCCCTTATTTTCCCTCTTTCCAAACATAGGGTAAGAGTACCAATGATTGTTATATTCACTGCTACCATAGAAAAATTGGAAGCCAAATAGTAGGTTTAGCCGTTATTTTTGTAACCATAATAGTGCATATTCACATGCTACTGGTATTAAATTAGGTCTCAAATCTCAATAGCATGAAATCAAATAGTTTAGGTGGTCAAAAACACAAAACTTTGGTTTGAGAGCTCATAGCAAATAGCGTGGCCTAACAAATGGACTTAACCAAATCAAAGACTGAAAACAAGTAACGCCTTCTAATTGGTCTAAAATCAGATTATCAACCCCTGCTTTAAGCATTGAACTTACAGAGAGAACTTGAGGTTTGAACTTCATCATCCTGCATAAAACAATTGAGCAAGTAAATATCCACAAATATCACTTTCTGATCCTAGTAATCTGTCTTATACAAGGAAATAACTTATGGCAGACATGACATACACTCTTTTCTCTTTGAAGTTCAAACTTCTGTTTGTGATGATCCTGCTCTGCTTGTGATCCATCATCCCCAATCTGTCTGTCAGAAAAATAATTGATAGGAATCTGAAATTAGAAAGAATTTAAATGAGGAAGTAATTGTAAGGTAATTATTTAAAATAATCATCATTTAACATAGATAGAAATGTGTCTATAAGTCTATATTGAAAAAGGAATGTCAATAATTAGTAATATTGAAAAATAGCGCAGAAAATTCATGCCATAACCTGCATGCTCCTGTAATGCAGTGCATGGCATAGAATGCTAAGAACCAAAGTTAAATGTGGCCATCAGTACAATCAGATTAAAACTTGGAAAAACTAAGTAAATTATACCTTCCAATAACTGAGGCATCCAAAGCTTCTACACTCTGCATTGAGTAAAAATAAATCAAACAAAAAATTTAAAAGAAACAAGTGACAGTCATGAATCTCTCTCTCACCATCTTTCTCTATCTCACTCTCACACACACCTTTTAAAAAGTGTGTCCTCACTTCAGGAATTAGATTTTCATGTAGGCTCATTTAAGCTGCAGTAGATCTGAGGAGTGAAAATCCATCAGGCTACATCAATCCATCAGATCAGCCAAACCATTTAATTGGATCCATCTAAGAATGTAGGAAGCTTTTGAACAAGCCCAATAATCTTAATAAGCAACTTTGGCACTCAATATGGTAAGTAGCCAATTCAGCAGATTATGACCCAGATGTCATGATATCTTCTGCTATTCACAGAAACTATTACTGAAGCGTACATGATTCTAGAAACTCGTTCCCTATTAGACCTAAAAAAGTAAATCTAGAATAGATGAGAATAAACCTTACGTTTAAATTTTTTAGCCCATTTCTCTTTCCATGTTCATCTTCTGTGGCAGTTCTTGTATGATGTATTGAAAATTTTCTCCCTTCATACTCCTTCCCAGCTTTTGTTGGCATGAAATTAGTAGCAGAATAATTCTTGCTTTTGGTTGAAATCCTACTTCATTAAGTACAGTGAGTACATAGTTCCATTAAATATAGCGAAACTAGATACTGAGTACATAGTTCCTTTCAATATAGCAACTCTTACTATAACTTTAGATACTGAATATTCTATATGAAAGAGCAAGTCAGTGTTATGAATGAATTTCAAAATAATATGGATGCCCATATTTGGTTTCAAATTCATGAAAAAAAACTTGGGTGAAAGCTATTTAAATATATCTATAAGGAAGGGGTTGTATGGACATAAAAATTTCAGCATTATATGGTAATAAACTCTGGTGTAATCATACCTACAGCGGAAAATTCCACTAATTATTGCATCTAAATTTTCAAAGTACTTTCACAAGTACACAATTTAATGCAATCTTTATCATAAGAAAGGCATACAAAAGAAGAAAGTTTCTACAGATGCATCTAATAGATAATTTTGAAAACAATGCAAAAAAGAGAAAGAAAGTAATCTAATTCATGAATCATTAGTATCAGCAAACAAATTTGAAAAATTGTGATCCACAATCCAAATCCAACAGAGGCAATACCTGTTTTCAATAATTTTATTTTTGTCAACGGACCTATTAGATTCCTTTGCCTCACTCACTACAATCTCAGAAGAGAAAACATTGGCTACAGCAGCTTCTACATCATCAGTAGCTGCATTTCCCAAGACACCATCAGCTGGGAATAGAACTCCCTGTAGAAAATCCCCACGCATATCAGGCAGATTGTTCAATGTTGCATCCACATTAGAAAAGAGGATGGATTTAAAATGGAAGAAGTGGCTTACCTTAGCAACAACTTGAACAAGATCACCTGAAAGAATTACAAGTGTTTCTATCACACTCCCATTAGCTACATTTGCATCATATTTCCCCATCTTGGTCAATTTCGCTTCCTTCAACACAATACCTACATAAAATAACATAACTCAACTCCAAAAAATTACTAAAAATTTAAAAAATCCCCCAATTTCAAGCCATGTTTTTGTTTCATAGTTCTTCCTTGCTGAAGGGGACAAGTAGAATACAGAACAGCCAATCTCTCTATTGCTTTAATAATAATAAAAAAAAGTACATTATTGGCATAAACCCAGATCAGAATTCTATCTTGATCCCATCAACACTAAACAATACTATCTAATTTCTCGAGAACATTAAAAACCCAGATACAATTTCTCATAAAAATCAAAACCCCATACAAATTTGATCCAAAAAAAAAAATACAACCCACAAAATCTATTCAATAGATTCATAAAATAAAAAATAATAATAATAAAAAAAACACGTACCATAGTCTTTGTCAACAGAGGCAGTGTGGAATATTCCAGAATAGACAGAGCCATCTCTGACATGAACATCAACAGGGAGTCCAATTATACACATGGTAGCAAACAACAAAGCCTCGCTTAAACAAGCCTCTGTTTCAGCTTCTGCTCTGTTTTCGTAACCCATCAGCTTTTTTCTCTATCTTCTCTCTGTTTTTTGGGAGAGGGCAATTCAATTAAACTCTCTATGCAAAGCTTTGTTGTATATATGTGTAAAGGTTTGAGAAATGACGTTTGCAAAATTTGTTTTGTGTCGGAAAGGAAGATCTGAGAAGTGATGAACGCCCTGTTTCGGTGTTAAGTGCTCTGAATAAACAAAGACAAGGAGGAGAATTGGGAATACGTTTCTTTCTCTGTTTTGTGTTGCTACAAAGGCTTTTATACATACAACAAAATTTTTGGCTTATGCCTTTTGATTTAATTAGGACGGTCCACTCTTTTAATTTCTGGGAAATGTTATTTGCCACCTCTACATTACCGTGTCATATAGTATTACTTTTTTTTTTTAAAGTATATAATAAAATAAAATATTATGTGATTTTTTGCTTTTTCGTTTCAAGCTGAAATTTTATTAAATCATCCAATCTCAAATTACCAACCGAATAAAATATATATTCTTTACAAAAAAAAAAAATTAATACAAAATTACATATGCTAAAGTAAATATGAAAATATAATAAAATTTATAGCATTGAAAATATATATTTTTTTAAGAATATGTTAGTTTTAAATTCATTTAGAGCGTGTCACGTTTTAGGTACACTAATCAAATTGAATTGTATCTAACTTTTATTAGAAAATTGTAGATTTTCATTTCTGTTTAGTATTTAACGCTGAAATTTTAACTTTCACCTAATTGAATATATTTGAATTTAGAAATTGATTAAGTTAGGAAAGTAAATTGAATGAATTTAGAAGAAAATAAAGCTAAAAGTTCAACCTAAAATGAAAAGAATTTAATATGCAACAAATTGAGATGCTGCAAAGAAATGTAAATACAATGCTTTGAAAATGAAATTGCACGAAAAGCATTGAATTTTATATGGATATTGATTATATTTGATTGTGTATTCTTTTTCAGGTTTAGTTTCTTATATTTATACTCATTGAAATAACTATCATGTATGAACTTTCGAAATTTGATTGATTGACCTTTAGGGTGGATGATCATATATAATGAAATTCAAATAAATTAAATTAATATGAAATTAAAAAAAATAAATTATATTAGTAATATTGTTGAGATAGATATCAAAGTTAGTGACTCTGAGAGTCATTAAATTATTCTCCTGAATTTTCAAAGTTCCAATTATATACTATTTCACTTTTCTTGGTTAGTGGTATAATTAGAGAGTACTATACTTTTATAGACGTGGAAATCTTTTATAACCATCTATCAATTTCAATTTTCCTAGATAATGTATTATATCTTCTAGTCTCGCTGACTCTTTAAGTAACTTTTTAAATAAGTCCAATTAATTATTTAATTAATAAATAAGTAAATTAAATACTATAAATTAATCAGACTGGATTTTAATTTGACTTTAATGAGTTGGGCTTATAATTATTATTGAATTGGACAAAAAATATATGATGCAAACAGAATGTAATTATGGAAAAGATTAGAAAATGTAAGTGCAATTTAATTATTTATGTGCATAAGAATTAAATTTTTTGATATTTATAGTACATATTTCAATTTGAAAAGAGAAACGATACTAACACTTCTCAAAAAGTTTACGATATTATAATGCCTTCTTATCTTCATTATGTATATTTTAAGAAAAATTCTCAAATAAATTAAAAATTTATATTTATTGATTTCATAAATCACTTTCAAATTTTTAAAAGTAGAATACTATTTATTAATTTTCACATTTATTTTTTTTAATTTCTATAAAGAAAAATGTTTTAATTTTGGAAAGTTAAGAATGATTCATGAGATTAATAAAAATTTATTATGAAAAGCTTTTTTTTTTTAATTTTTCTAAAAATATACATAAAAAGAATAAGAAGACATCATAGTTAATTACTGAGTTAAAAATAATAGTATTGTGCAAAAATCTTTTGAAAAATGTCTTTAAATTTGAATTTCCTTTCTCATTGGAAACTCATAAATGAAAATTATTAACTGATATGAGTTCTGCTCAAATTGAAAATATTTCGTTTTTTTTTTTATTTATTTTATCTAATAGAAATTTATTATTATTATTATTATTATATATGTATTTAAAAAAATAATAGTAATAAATATTTACATGGGAGAGAATTGTAATATTGTACTCTACTATGCTTAGCAATGTTTTATGTTTAATATTCCAAAATTTATTACATGTTTTCTATTGGGTTAAGCAATGTATTTATTAGCGTATGCCTTATGCTTGAGAGGATTCCTTTTATAATTTTCTAAGATATTTGTTAAAAGTAAAGGTGAACTTATGAAAGATTGAAAATCACCAATATCAATACTGGGAAGTTTATAAAAATATTAATTTTAGATGTTTATTTATAAAAATACTGGGAAGTTTATAGGCTAATTTTATAGTTTGCTCAAATCGGATTATGTTGTTAGCCCAATAGTTCTACTCTAATTAGGATGACAAGCACACTTAAGCTATGTTTGGTTCATAAAATAGTTATTCTAAATTTTGATTCAAATTTTAGACAATAATACTAATTTCATGGAATAACAATTTCATAATTTTCATGAAATACATATTCAACAAAAAATGAAAAAACTAGTATTTTTTAGATTATGAAATAGAGTATTTTCATTTTTATCCTTAAAAATATTGGCAACCTCAAATTCACTACTATTGCTTTGTTTTTTTAGATTTTTATTTTTATTTTTCATTTTTTAAATTTTAATTCAAATAAAAATTTTATTTATTATGCATTTAAATTATTTATTAAATAAAATTTGATAAATAATATTTAATTTATTATTAATAGTGAAATCAATTTATAAGAATATTATAATCATCTATGTGAATAGAATAATTATTATATATTATGAACCAAATTATAGAATTGAAATAGTTATTATATTTTTACCATATTATATTTCTCAATAATAGTTATTCTATTTTTTATACATTTTATTTCGTAAATCAAACATAACTTACTAGTAAGTGTATATTTTTTCAGAATTGATTCTCCTTTTCAATGCTAAAAAAAAGGACGACAAAACAACACATCGAAATTGAAATTGCATATTTTCAAAAGAAAAAAAAAAAAGAGTTTTTGTAGCAATCTTCATAACTAATTATATCTATAATCAATATAATTTAATTTGCTTTTTAACCAAATAGTTATTTGGTCTAGAATTTCAGAACAATAGTGAAAAATAATTTTATCTTACAATGTTTTAATAATGGTTAAATGTTGATTGTTTATTATTTTGTTGGGTTACATGGTAAATAATAGCACTTTGTTATGAATATAATGGAGAATAATAAGAATAAAGAATATAGAGGAAATAATAATTTTTTTAGTAGTTCTATTCAGTAGTATTATGCCCTTTATATAAAGTACAGAAGAGAAAGAAATATGAAACATTTCTAATGAGAAAATACAATCAAGAAATAGGAAACTTTTATAATGAGGAAATACAATCAAGAAATAGGAAGCTTTTCTAATGAGGAAAATACAATCAATACTAATATGTAAACTAGAGTATTCACGTATATGGAAAGATATCAATCAAATCCTATAATATATCATAACACTCCCCCTTGATATATTTTACAAAGAATATGCCTCGCTAAAATTTTACTAAGAAAAAACCCTGTGGAAAAAAAATCTTAGTGAAGGAAAAAGAGTACATTATTCTTGTAGAGATTTGCGCCATAACACTGCCTCATTAAAAACCTTGCTAGGAAAACTCAATGGGACAAAACCTAAGCTAAGGGAAAAAGAGTACAGTGTGCTAAAATCTTACCCTCATGAAGATATGATTTTGTCAAAAATCTCTTAGTCGGCGCATATCAATTTTGTTAACCAACTTCTCAAAAATGGTTGTAAGGAGTGCTTTAGTAAACAAGTCTGCCAGATTATCAATTGATCGAATTTGATGAACATCCAAAACTCCTTGCTTTTGAAGCTCATGTGTGAAAAAAAAACTTTGGCGAAATATGCTTGGTTCTATCTCCTTTGATATATCCTCCTTTGAGTTGTGCTATGCAAGCAGCATTATCTTCATATAATACTGTTGGACTTTCTTTGTCAAGTTTAAGATCACATGTTTCTTTAATATGATGGACCATAGATTTCAACCGTACACATTCTCTACTAGTCTCATGTATTGCCAATATTTCATAATGATTTGATGATGTGGCAGTTAAAGTTTGTTTAGTTGAGCGCCAAGAAATGGCAATGCCATCATATGTAAACAAGTAACCCGTTTGTGATCTAGCTTTATGTGGATCAGATAAATATCCAGCATCAGCATATCCAATTAATTCTGACTTTAAGTCACGTGGATAAAATAAGCCCATATCTGATGTTCCACGTAAATAACGGAATACTTGTTTCACACCATTCCAATGTCTTCGAGAGGGTGAAGAACTATATCTTGCTAGCAAACTTACAGAGAATGCTATATCAGGTCTTGTATAATTAGCAAGATACATTAGTGCACCAATTGCACTAAGATATGGTACTTCTGGACCACGTATTTCTTCATTATCTTCTCGAGGATGAAATGGATCATTTTTCACATCAAGGGATCGAACCATCATAGGAGAACTCATTGGATGGGATTTATCCATATTAAAATATTTTAATATCTTTTCGATATAAGTTGACTGATGAATGAAAATCCCTCTAGATAAATTTTCGATTTGCAAGCCGAGACAGAATTTTATTTGTCCAAAATCTTTCATTTCAAATTCATTTTTCAAATAATTTACTGTCTCAGTCATCTCATCAAGAGTCCCAATGATGTTTAAATCATCAACATACACAGCAATTATAGCAAAACCAGACTTTGTTTTCTTGATAAAGACACATGGACAAATTGTATTATTAGTGTAGCCTTCTTTCAAAAGATATTCACTAAGACGGCTATACCACATTCATCCAGATTATTTTAATCCATACAAGGACCTTTGTAGCTTAATTGAATACATTTCTCGTGGTTTTGAGCTACATGCTTTAGGCATTTTCAGTCCTTCAGGGACTTTCATATAAATGTCATTATTAAGTGATTCATACAAATAAGCTGTAACGACATCCATTAGTCGCATATGGAGTCCTTCTAAACTTGCTAGGCTAATTAAGAATCTTAATGTAATTGCATCCACAACTGGAGAATAAGTCTCCTCATAATCAATGCCAGGTCTTTATGAAAAACTTTGTGCCACAAGTCAAGCTTTGTATCTCACAATTTCATTTTTCTCATTTCGCTTACGCACAAAAACCCATTTATGGCCTACTGGCTTAACATTTTCAGGCATTAACACAATGGGCCCGAAGACATGGTGTTTTTCTAATGAACTTAATTCTGCCTGGATTGCATCTTTCCAATTGGGCCAATCATCTCTATGTCGACATTTATTCACAGACTTTGATTCAATGTCTTCATTTTCTTTTGCAATATCAACAATAATTGCATATGCAAATACACTATCGACAATAATTTCATTTCGGTCCCATCTTTTTCCTGAATTGATATAGTTGATTGAGATCTCTTCATTTTGATCATTTTCAGGTACCTGAACCACTTCTGGGGTTATTTGTTCATCTATGTCAATTTCAGTTATAGGCTCTTCAGGAGCATTAACACTTTTGGGATTTTGTTCCTTTTTCTTTCTTGGATTTTTATCATTGGAACCAAGTGGCCTTCCATGCTTTTGGCGTGTCATGGACTCATTTGCTACAATATTAACATGTTGTCCTACTGGGACATCAATTCTTGTTGGAGCATTTTCAGCTGGAATGTGAGATTTAGTAACTCTTTTTGGATCACATAATGCATCTGGTAATTGGTTTGCTATACTTTGCAAGTGGATGATCATTTGAACTTCTAATTCACATTCTTTTGTATAAGGATCAAGATGATTTAATAAGGGCTCATTCTAAACAATTTGTTTCTCTAATTTCTTAATTTCTCCCCCCAATTTGGGAAACAAAGCTTTATTAAAATGACAATCATTAAATCTTGCAGTAAATACATCCCCAGTTAATGGTTCAAGATATTTGATAATAGAGGGGGATTCATATCCAATGTATATACCCAATCTCCTTTGTGGTCCCATTTTTGTGCGATGTGGGGGGTTGATTGGGACATAAATAGTACACCCAAAATTTCTCAAATGGGATATATTTGGCTCTTGGCCAGTCACCAACTGTAATGGTGAAAATGTATGATAATTAGTTGGCCTGATGCGTACAAGAGTTGCTGCATGTAAAATTGCATGTCTCCAAACAGAAATTGGGAGGTTTGTTTTCATAAGTATTGGTCTAGCTATCAATTGAAGACGTTTAATAAAAGACTCTGCTAGACCATTTTGAGTGTAAACATGAGCTACAGAACGTTCAACAGTTATTCTAATTGACATGCAATAATCATTAAAAGCCTTAGATGTGAATTCACCAGCATTATCAACACGAATTGTCTTAATAGCATAATCTGAAAATTGTGCTTTTAATCGAATTATTTGAGCAAGTAATCTAGCAAATGCTAAATTTCGAGTTGATAATAAGCATATATGTGACCATCTTGTTGATGCATCTATCAACACCATAAAATACTTGAATGGTCCACATGGTGGATGAATTGGTCCACAAATATCACATTGTATGCGTTCCAGAAATTTAGGTGATTCATGTTGAATTTTGCTTGGTGAAGGTCTAATAATCAACTTTCCTTGAGAGCAAGCCGAACATGAAAATTCATTACATTGAAGAATCTTATGGTTCTTCAATGGATGACCATTTCAACTCTCAATAATTTTACGCATCATTGTTGATCTGGGATGACCCAATCGATCATGCCAAACAATAAAAGAATTAGGGTAAGTAAACTTCTGGTTTACTACCATATTTGTTTCACTTGTACACACATATGTATAATATAATCCAGAGAATAAAGCAGGTAATTTTTATAATTTGCATTTCTTACCCATTGTAATGGTTGTAATATAGAGATACTCAATGTTTCCAACATTAGTGGTCTCAATATGATATCCATTTCAGCGGATATCTTTAAAACTTAATAAATTTCTGTGAGATTTTGGAGAGAATAATGCATTTTGAATAAAGAAATAAGTTCCTCCAAGTAGTAATATATTAGCTCTTCCGAAGCCTTCAATAATTCTTTTACTACCAGATATTGTATTAACATAAGAATCTCCCTTTGTTAGATGAGAAAAATACTTCTTATCTCTTAAAATGGTGTGCGTGGTTGCACTGTAAGCAAGACATAAGTTTGCATCATTTATTCTTGATCCTACCAATACTTGAACAGGATCCATAATATCTTCACCAAAACAAAATGTACTTATAAGAAACATAATAACTCAATAATTATTGATTAAAACTCAATCCAAAAGTACTTTAAAAAAAACAAATTATTCATAAACACTTTAAACTAGTGTTTAAATCCCAAAATACAAACCAAATTAAGAAAACTAAAAGAAAAACATATCAATTTAGGCATTCGCATTGCCATCACCAATCAAATGATCAATCTTTCCTTCAGGATGCGCAAAGAAATTTGTCACATCTAAATGTGTAACATCAATAGGATCATCACCAAGGACATTATTATTTTCTGCCAAATTTACTTCAATATTTTTGCCTTTCTTCAAGGACTCTTGATAAAGATCGACAAGATGTTTTTGTGTGCGACAGGTACGAGACCAATGCCCTTTTGCGTCACATCGATAGCAATGATTTCTTGAATTATTCTTTGATCCATTATTCTCTTTCCACTTCTAGGGGAAGGTGCATTATTATTTTTAGCACCACGATTTCCATTGTTATGATTTCTGCCATGACCTTTGCCACATTCTCGACTATGATTGTTCCTCCTTCCTCTTCCTCGTACTTGTCCAACATTGTTGTGTGTTGTCTCATTCACTTCAGGGAATGGAGCATAACCAGTTAGACGAGTTTCATGATTTTTCAGTAAGAGTTCATTATTTTGCTCAGCAACAAGAAGACATTCAATTAATTCAAAATATTTTTTAAAACCTTTTTCTTGATATTATTGCTGCAGGAGCATATTCGAGGCATGGAATGTAGTGAATGTCTTCTCTAACATATCATGGTCAGTAATGTTTTCTCCACATAATTTCAGTTTGGAGGTAATTCTATGAATAGCAAAATTATATTAACTTACAGTTTTAAAATTTTGAAATTGTAAGTGTGTCCACTCATAACGAGCCTTTGGAAGTATGACAGACTTATGATGATTAAATCTTTCTTTCAAGTTGTTCCAAAGGACTAATGAATCTTTAACAGTCAAATACTCAAGTTTCAATCCTTCATCGAGATGATGACGAAGGAAAATTATTGCCTTGGCGTGATCCTGTTGAGATTCCTGATTTCCATCTTTGATCGTATTGCCGAGGCCCTTAGCATCCAAATGTATCTCAGTATCCAGTATCCATGATAAGTAATTCTTGCCCGAAAGATCGAGGGCCGTGAATTCGAGTTTTGTCATGTTCAACATTGTCTTGGGTAAAAAAAATGATAGAATAAATTTGTGCTGATAACGTGTTATGAATAAAATGGAGAAGAATAAGAACAAAGAATATAGAGGAGAGAATAATTTTTCTAGTTGTTCTATTCAGTAGTATTAGACCCTTTATATAGAGTATAGAAGATAAATAAATAGGAAATTTTTCTAATGAGAAAATATAATCAAGAAATAGGAAGCTTTTTTAATGAGAAAAATACAATCAATACTAATATGGAAACTAGAGTATTCACATATATGAAAAGACATCAATCAAATCTTATAATATATCATAACACACTTGAGTAAATTATGAAATTGATAATATTTAAAAATATGAACATAATAGTTACTGTCGGTTTGGTACATATGATTGCTTAACTAATATGTAGTATTAGTAAATAATATTACGTTTGATACATATGATTCACGTTTGGCTTAATAATCCTAAAAAATTAGCTAACCTATATGATAGGTATTATCTAATATCTAACCTCCCAAGGCTTTAGTAATCTTTATTCAATGAGATTATTAATCTCATTATTTATGATATTATATTTTTTAAAATAACCTCATTTTTATTCTATTTATTAATCTATCATATTAAATATGTGATTACAAAAATATGGTTATTTAATACTATATATTAAATTTTTTGTACCAAATAAAATTTAAGATAAATAATCCTACGATTTAACTAAGTGTAGAATTTAAACTAATTCTAAAAATTATAAATTCATATACCAAACGGACTGTTAGAATTATAATTGTTAAAGGGTTAGACTACCCGTTCACTTCAAAAAATAAGAGGGTTTGGAAAAAAAAAAAAAAGAAGAAAAAAGAAAAAAAGGGCGGAAGTTTATTTTTTAAAGTGATAGGCCTTTGGTTTTACTGTTAGAAGCCCGCATTCGGCCTGACCCAAATTGTTATTTTCTACATTATAATATTTATATTTATTATTTCTAAGCATATAAATTAAATATCTTAATATATAATTAATAATTCTGAATATAAAATAATTTATTTTCACTATAATCTATAATCTATAATCTATAATTATTATTTTATTTTTATTTGAAAGAAAAATTAAATTTAGGCAGGCTTATGCGGACTTTAGTCATATAATAAAAAATTAGTATAAGTTTTGTTCATATGACCAGATCTGATTAGCTATATTTAATCAAACTTAAACTCTATTATTAACCAGTCTAGGTGCGTTTTAAACCAGGTCTGGCTTGGCCTATGGACAAATCTAATGAAAGTATATACGTAAATGTATTACACAAATAGTGTTATAATAATCAATTTAGATAAGTTTTCTCAATATTCTGGAAAGGATACCTGTGAAATAAAATTAGAAAATTATAATTAAATAAATAAATAGATTTTTTTAAAGGAGGGCTAAATTTTGGGCATCTTATTAATTTTATTTTTCATATATAGTTAAAGGATACAAGAGTACAACTAAGGAATTCATAAATGATATTATTTTTTTTTGTGATTTATAATATGATATAATAATTTAACTATAGTCATGACGGGGGACTAAACAAGCCAGACTAAACCTAGGCACAATAGGTAGTATATAACCAGTAAAGTCCAGCTTGGAATAAAGTAATTATTTTTCTACTCGTATCATGTGTACCAAACGAGTTAGTCCAAACAGTATGAATTCAATATCTAATCCGAATTAAAATTTCCTATTTGCTGTTCGAATAAAGTTAGAATTTGCTATCTATAAATATCTCAATTATAAAATTTAAAAAGACAGGTTCAAAGATATCATAATTTGATTACATTCAACAAAACTGCTGGGAAAATAATTTTGTTCTAAGTTCCTTATTATATTATTCAATCCCATTTAATTCATCATATATTAATATTTTTTTTGGTCGAACTCAGCTTGATCAAGTTAACAAGGAGATAAGTAAATTTACTTGTGAACTAAGTTGATTGCTATAGAAATTTCAATTTTAGCATTTTTTTTTTGCCAACTAAATTGATTGTTATTAATAATTTATAATTAATTCATAATTGATTTTACAGTATCAAAAAATATAAAGAGCAATAACAACCACACATCCAATTTAAAAAAAAACTATTATCACCAAAATTATAGGATTGAAATTGAGAAAAATTAGTAGCTAATTATAGCAAATATCTCAATATATATATAAAATGAAAGTCCTACTATTTTTCTCATCTCCAAATACAAATAAGAACATAAACATTTGTTAGTAGTTGTGTGTTGCTTTTCTTTGATTAACAATTATGACTATTGCCAAAGGATTTATCATTTATTGTTTTTGCATGCTTGTGATTAGCACAAATTTGGCAAGAGAAATAGAAGCATTTTGGTTTCTCCAACCTGATAAAAGCTCTGGAGAAGAAGCAAAAGCACCCATTCCAAACTACGGAGAAGATGAATTAGCACCCACTCCTAGCTATGGAGAATATGCAAATGCACCTTCTCTCAAGGAAGAAGAAGGTGTTATAAATTATGGAGCTATAACTGAAGGTGATCCTATATATTGTGGTAAAAATAAGATGAGATGCAAAGCAAAACAAGAAGCCAATCCCTATGAAAGAGGTTGCAGTGATATCACTAGATGCAGAAGTGATGGCAAGGGGAATTAAAAGCATATTTGAAGAGCAACATGAAACTACTGATTTAAATGTAATATGTGTATTTTATGCTAATGAGCTTATTCCAAAGCCCATATCATTATTGTATTTGGATATTATCAATATATATATATAGATATCTCTTTTCTTTATTGTTTATTAAATTTGAATTGTTAATTAGATAATATGATTTTTATTATTGATGGTATGTGATGATTCAATGCTACAATAATGTTTAAGTATTTTCCTTTTTAGCGAAGTAATCAACATTTCATGGAAGATGAGTATTTATAATATTTGTCATTATTTTCTTAATTTTTTCCCAAATTTTTGTATTATCATATGCTAACATTATTAGCTTATGGTATGTGTTCGTGGAAGTGTAGAAAATATGGATGTGAAAAGTGTAAAGATTAAATTAGTTAATGAAAAGATGGGAAAAGTTATGCAAGTATCATAGCTTATGAGAAGCATTACATTAAAATTTTTGAAATATTTTTATAGCTTTTATTGGATGGAAATATTATACGGTATAATTTCTAAACTGTTTTATAAGGTTCATCCTTAAAATTGAAATATTGCTTAGGATAATTGAAATATTCGCGTCTGATACCATAAGAATTATAATATTTAAATTTCATCGGTTTGTATCAATTTTTTTTTTATACAATTTATATTATCTAATATTATCTTAAAAAAAATTTAAAATTTTTTATTTATTGAAAAACCAAACAATTTTCTTTCACTATTCTTTTGATTTATTGAAGAAACAAATAATTTTCTTTCAAAACACAAAGTAATCTTAATTTATTTTACAAAAACTAATATTTTGATCTAAATAAAAATATTTTACTAAAAATTGCACTGTATATTTGTGATGTGTATACGTGGCCATCCACGTGGCATAAAAATGCCATAAACAAAATTTAAAAAAAAAAAAAAGGAAAAGTAAATCTCCCACAAAACCCTAAACCCTCTCCACTCTCTGTCTCCGTCTGTTACCGTTGATATCTCCATCTTTTCCAATTCGCATTCTCCATTCAAAATTTCACTGCCCAAAACCAACACCCTTTATCTCGCTCTTCGCTCTTCTAAACCCACAATTTTTTTCTCATAATCTCTCTGTACCCACAATTGATCAACTGTCAACAAAATGGGGAAGCCAAAATCCAAGTCTTTGGGGCTGCGCAAGCAGCGCAGACTATTAGAACAAGAAGAAATTTCATTACTGAATGAATGGATCGAATCCCAAAAACCCGAATCGGGTTCCAATCTTTTGTCTCTCCCACCTCTGCCATCTAAAGCTCCCATTGGTCGCCTCCCAGATGGTACCTTCTCGCGGTACCCAGGGTCTATCAAGTTCAGCGAATTGCCGATATCGAAGAAAACGATTGATGGGTTGAAGAAATCTAACTATGTTTCTATGACTGAGATACAAAGAGCATCTTTGCCGCATGCGCTTTGTGGTAGAGATATTTTAGGTGCTGCGAAAACTGGGTCTGGAAAGACGTTAGCTTTTGTTATACCTGTGAGTTTTCTTCTTCTTTTATTAAAATTTGTAGATGTTTGTCTGGGTTTAGTTGTGTTATTGTTTTCTGGGTGTTTGGGAGTTTTTGGGCAGAGAAAGTGCATTTGGTTAAGATTAGGACCAATGCTTTCATGTCTATCCTTTGTGTTTTTTATTGTAATTAGATGTTCAGTTAATGGCAGAGCGTCGAAAACTAGGAAATTAACCACTAAGAAAAGAATGGATTTTTAGGGAGCAAAATCGTTCTGTGAGAATAATTTTTGAATGGGCTAATGTAATTACATGGAATTTAATTCGATTTCTCTTTTAATTTCTCATAAGTAAAAAAAAAAAAAGAAAAATTATATTAGTTGCACTTTACGTATCCTAGTGTGCTTTATGGATCTCTACATACGGATTGTTGCCAATATCTTTGGAAACAACTATTTAAATTAAACTGAAGTTTCCTAAGTTGCTCTAATATTTATTCTTTTATCGGCTGAAGCATTTCTTATTAACTGCAAGAAGGAATCTCTTTTATGCCTCTTTCCCGTCTTATATATGATTATATTTCAGGTTCTGGAGAAGTTACATAGAGAAAGATGGGGGCCTCAAGATGGGGTAGGCAGCATTATAATATCTCCCACAAGGGAGTTAGCTGGTCAGCTTTTTGATGTGTTGAAAGTTGTAGGGAAGTACCATAATTTTAGTGCTGGCCTCCTAATTGGTGGCCGTAAGGATCTTGAAACTGAGAAGGAGCGGGTTAATGAGCTGAACATTTTGGTTTGCACTCCTGGTCGGCTTCTTCAGCACATGGATGAGACTCCAAATTTTGATTGTTCGCAACTTCAGGTCAAGATTTGCTTTTTTCATATTTCATTTTGTATCTTCTCTTTTTCCTTTTTTTTTTATTTAAAAATTCTTTTACAGTGTATGGATACAAGAACAAATTATTTGTGGTGCTATATTGTCTCCTAAGGAACATCTCATTTTTTAGTCTGAAGCATCAATTGCTATTTTTATTTTGCCTCTTTCGATCTCATTTACATGCACCTGGACATTTTGGTAGTGTTGGTTTTATTAATACACATGCAAACACGTGAATGTATGAGCGTGTGTATCGATCTATTTAATTAAAGCTATGAACTTGTAATTTCCTTTGCTTTATGAATCATTACGACTGACTTATTCTTGCTCATCCTTTCTATGGTATCTATCATGTGTGCTGACCATTGATCAATGGGGAAAGTACATTATATATCCTTTTCTTTCTAGCTGATTTGGGTGTAATTTTGTGGCTAGGAAACAGGTTTTAGTCCTTGATGAGGCAGATCGTATTCTTGATGTTGGCTTCAAGAAGGCTTTGAATGCAATTATTACACAGCTACCTAAGCACAGACAAACCTTGCTTTTTTCTGCAACTCAAACAAAATCTGTTCAGGATCTTGCAAGGCTTAGTTTAAAGGACCCAGAGTACGTCGGCGTGCATGAAAAGTCTACGACTGCAACTCCCAATAGCTTGCAGCAAACTGCAATGATAGTTCCTCTGGAGCAGAAGCTGGACATGCTATGGAGTTTTATAAAGGCACATCTTAAGGCAAAGATTCTAGTGTTTCTTTCAAGCTGCAAACAGGTGATTTGGCATCATTTTGTAAAGAGACAAAGATGTGATAATTGGATGACAAGCTTCATGAGGCCATTTTAATTCCCACCATTAGTATCTGGTTGTTAAACTGGTCGAAGTCCATTGCAAAATTAGTTTTTCTGCATATTTTTGTCACTGCTTTATCGATGGCCATAGTCGATGTGTATTATTGGGGTTGGAGTAAGTTTGGCCTTATATGTCACCTTAAATCAATTTATATCGTATGATTTTTCCTTTATTTTTACTTTATATTTCCTGTTACTTTATTCCTGCTATGATCATTTTAATTACCTCCACTTCCCATGTTTATGATTAAATTAAGGGCAAACATAAGTATGTGCCTTTGTTTCCAATTTATGTCTTTCAGTTTTCAGTTTGTGTTATTCCTTGCTTACATCTACTGATGTTACTACTTTGAAACTGTTGCTGCTGATGTAAATTGCTCATTTACATCCTTTACTAAAATTTTCAACTAATAATGCCATAATGATTCTATATACATTTAAGTTTTGTAGTTTCAAGACTCATTTCTGAGTTCATTATCCTTTATTTGTAGATGAATTAGTTATGATGGTGGTGATGATATGGTTCACTAGTTTTGGGGCTGGTGTTGGCAATGATATTAGTGGTACTGTGGTAGTAGAGCTTCATTAGTGGTGGCGGCTCATTGCTTATATATTTAGTTTCTGGTGGTTGTGATTAATTGTTAGCCTTAGGAATAAGGATTTCTAGCCTAAAGACTTTAAAATCTTAATTTTATGATATCTATTGAATATTGTAAGCCTTACCTTAAATTATTAAAAAAAAAAAAAAATACAAAAATTTTCTGAAGTTTCCTAAGCAATGGAAAATATGGGAATTAATGATTCTGTTAGTTATTTAGTTTATCTTGACATGTTTGTGTGGATCTATCAAGAGGCAATTTTCTACCAAAATGAGAAACGGTGTTTTGTGCTGTCCCCTGTCTTTTCTGAAAGGCCTATAACTGATTGGTTTTAAAGTTTTGGTGTATATTTTAACTTTTACCTTAGTTCTTATTGTTGATAGTAACCCTGAATTGTTGTGTTACAGGTGAAATTTGTCTATGAAGCATTTAAGAAATTACATCCTGGGATTCCATTGAAGGCTCTTCATGGAAGAATGAAGCAAGGGAAACGGATGGTGATCTATTCCCAGTTCTGTGAGAAGCGGTCTGTTCTCTTCTCAACAGATGTGGCCTCAAGAGGTCTTGATTTTAATCAGGCAGTTGACTGGGTTGTCCAGGTCAGATATTGGTTGCTCATAGAGTGAAAACATACATTTAATGAATAATGGGCTGTTAAAACTTTTTTTTCAATTCTATAGGTGGACTGTCCAGAAGATGTTGCATCCTACATACACAGAGTTGGTCGCACTGCTCGCTATCTATCTGGAGGAAGATCGGTCTTGTTTCTGATGCCTTCAGAAATGAAAATGCTTGAAAAATTACAGGCAGCAAAAGTACCCATACAATTTATTAAGGTAGGCTACTTGATTATAAAAAAATTCTTCTTATTCTTATATTTATTTTATGTTATTTTTATTGGATGATTAAAGTAGCTGTCCAGTTTCACTGCAAAAAGGATCACTGCCACGAAGTTGGGTGGATGTCATGTTTTCAGGTCCTTTTCATTAACTAATTGATACTAACCATTCTTTTGTTGGTGCTGATTTTTCAGGCAAACACAAAAAGACTGCAACCAGTTTCTGGGTTATTGTCGGCCTTGCTAGTCCAAGATTCCGATATGCAGGATTTGGCCAAAAGGGCCTTCATAACATATGTGCGGTCTATCTATATTCAAAAGGACAAGGAGGTGTTTGATGTGATGAAGCTGCCTATTGATGAATTTTCTGCTTCAATGGGTCTACCAATGACACCAAAACTCCGTTTCCTGAATCAGAAAATTAAGGGAAAGAAGATGTTACAGATTGAATTGGATAATCACGACGAGGATAATGCAAAGCCAGCAACTGGAGGATTCAGTGAAGAAAATTTGGGAGGACAAAAAGAGAAGCTAGATATTGGTGATTTCAGGGAAGAAAAGGAGGACAAAAGTTTTCTGCTAGCTAAGGATTCTGAACATGGAAGTGAAGCAAAAGCATCCAAACTTGAGGATATCATGTATGCAACTTTTATAAAATGTTTATGTTAAGATATGAATCTCAGATATAAGGGCTACAACTATTAGATGAATCATACATTGGGTTGAACTTTCAAGTTTGACTCAATGTGATTAATTCTCCTATTAAAATAACACAATAGTGATCTGTTATAGAATTGCGTTGCTGTTTTTTCTATTGCTTCTGCTATGTTTATAATTTTTGTTTAAATTGCTTTCCAGGCCTGCAACGCGAGTTTTAAAGAAAAAGAAGTTGAAGATCAATATGCATAGACCATCAGGAAAAAAGGTTGTCTTTGATGATGATGGCAATACACTTCCTCCACTTGCAAGGTTGGCTGATGCAACAAACGTTGACGATTCATCTCTGCTTGATCAAGGTAAATACCAACACTCTAAATTGTGAGCCTTGAACAAGCCTGGATGATTCTGTTTGTGTTGCTGTGGCAAAATACTTGATGGATCTCCTTAATCTTTCTTGTTTATATTGTAGACAAACGAGAGGAATATTATAAGAAGGCAAGGGAAGAGTTGAAGCAAGCAGACAAGGAAGATAAGCTTCTGGACAGACATCGTCGCAGAGAGAAACGAACAAAGGATAGGATGAAACGGAAGAAACAAACTATGGAAGAAGAAGAAAGTGGAGATGATGAGTATGATCTTTCTGGGTCAGATGAGGAAAGAATGGATGAGAGGAAACGAAAGAAGTCGAAGAAGATCTACTTTGATGGTCAGACAATAAATGAGAGAGAGAAGTTGCTGAATACTGATTCTATTTCTCTAGCAGAGCAAGAAGCTCTGGCTCTCAAGTTGTTAAGTTCCATGAATTCATAGATTCCATAGATTCATTCAGTTCAAAATTTATACCTTATAGGCATTGAGGTTGACAAGTTGCTGTGATCAACCATTTTTCAATTCAATTTTGATGAAGTGAATAGAATTACAATTAATTATGAAAATTAAATTAAATTTATTTTAAAAAATTAGATAATAGTACAGATACAAATTTATAGGATTTACTTCCATAGAAGAAATGCATACTAATTAATTTTATAAATTTGGGATGAAATGTTAAAAAGGTTTATCGTCTGTTTGTGCGAGAGAATATATTCACTACAGAAGGAAGATTACATTCTAATTAAAAGTAAACCGTACAACAATAACTGGAAACATATAAAAGAAGAAAAACGACACCAATTCTAATATCAAGAATAAAATTACTTTAATAATTTTTATAAAAACTAAAATCATACAGCGATGATACTCCTTGACGTGCTCAAACGGTTAATAATGGAAGGATTGTTCTTTTTTTTTTCGGGGGGAACTTCGTTACGGTTTAGGAGAACTTTAATGGATGTGATGGGTCAAGCGAATTTAAGAAATTAATAAAGCATTCGGTTGATTCTCCAGCCCTTGATCATTCTCAATCAAAATTTTTATTACATTTAAAACATTAGACATTAAATCATAAAATATGAAACACATTTAGTTATTTAGATTGTATTTATTACCAAGAAGGTCAAGGACAATAATATATTGATTCAATTTTATTTTTTCCAACGATGAAAAACATGAAATTCAAATAACATTCCATATTTTGGTGCTCATATAGAAAAACTAGTAAACCAGCAAATGTAAAAACACAAACAATGTAATAATTAAAAGAAAGTAACAAGTTCCAATTGGACACAGCACAAAAGCAAAAACTGGCAAATCCGTCATGTATCACAATCATATAGGAGTACAGTAATGCCCACGCATGATATTGCCTCAAAACACACTAGTCACATCTGTCAACTAACACCTAAAACAAAATGGTATGGAGCCTACTTCCAAACACCGAGAAGCATTGTACAACAACCTGCCAAGTGTGAACAAACTGCAACCTCAAGTTGTGATGCCAAGGATTAGCGCTCCTCCTTGCACTTCATCCAGCTACAGAACAGATTCACTGCACCATACGTAAAATAAATAAATAGAAATAAAATAGAATAGGGTTTCAATCAAGACAGCAATTGGAATTGAAATAAATAACAAGCAGCCATCAGCACTCAGTGATAGCAGAAAATATGCTACAAGTGCTCTGTAGATTTATTAATTAATTGAACAATAAACTGGGAAGTTTTGAAACTTGTTTAACTTGCCTGTTGTGGTTGTTGGTAAACTTGCTGTGGCTGTTGGTAAGTTCCTGGCTGCTGGTAGTTCCCATATCCAGGATAGCCACCGTAATACATGTTAGGGTCTTGAGGAGGTGCATATCCATATGCATCATACCCTTGTGGATATCCATAATATCCACCATTCCACTGGCTTTGATCAGCCGAAGCCTGTACATAGATAATAAATCCCTTCTGATTTGCAACATACAATGAAATATGAAATTGAAAACTGTGCAGATTTTAAGAGGCATAATACCTGTTTGTTTGAAGGGCTACGCCCCCATGAAAGTCGAATACTTTGTCCTGCTAACTGAGTTCCATTCAACATCAGTAGTGCTTGCTCCGCACAGGCTCTAAATAAAAATCATATGCAGAAAAGCAAATCAATGTAGAGTGGCATGAATTAAATTATATTAATGGCATTTCAGGGAGACTTTTAAATACCGGTTAGCAAACTGAACAAACCCACATCGCTTGCCCGCTGGTATTTTCACATGTACTAGCTCACCATATTTACTGAACACTTGTCTCAAATGCTCATCTGAAACACTTGGATCCAAGGCCCCGACAAATATCTGCACTCAAGAGAAGTAATAATTTTTACTTGATCAGAGCAAGATGCAACAGATTTCAACTGTAAAACAAACTACCCACTGTTGTATTATTTGGATCATTCTCGCCCTGGTTTCCTTGAGTACTCTGATAGGGAGCTGCAGACAGGAATAAACATGTACTAAAATATAGGAAATAGATATGATAATGAAAAAAAAATGTCATGCATACATGGAGAGTAGCTTTTCAAAGGATGATGCTAGAAAATAGTTGGAATTCTAAACATGGAAAAAGCAAACAGTAAAACCAACTGATGACCAAACAAAACAACCCAACAGTTGTGAAGGAATCAACAAAAATGCAAATAAACCGCCTCTTCTGAACAGAAGGTGAGCAGAATATTATCACTAACAATGGGATCTCACCCAACCCCACCAAAAGAATATCCTACCTCCGTCTCCCTGATCAGAAGGAAATTTAGAGACAGGTCAATGCAAGTATCCTGTATACTCAATTACCATAGCAAATAAAATAACCAACAATAATTTCTAAGCGCACCAATTACCAATAGCAGTACACTATCAGTATTTTTAGGCAACTTATCAGAACAAGGAAAAAAAAAATTATAAACAGGGCAATAGAACATCTCAATTTGCCTTGCAGTCACATAGCCAAAAGAGACCGGGTATGGGATATCAATAAAGGTGTCAATTGTTTTCAAGACATCTTTTATTGCATCTTCAGAAAGAGGATGAATGAGATAATAAGCCTAGAAACTACCAGTGACAAAGAAGTAAAAACACATCAAAAATTTTGAGAAGCAGTTTAGGAAAGTACCTTTAACCATATAAACAGTCACTTCAAAATCATAATAACATGTCCAAAGTTCAATCCAATGTATATAAACCAATATGAGGACCTTAACAAGATTTGAGTCTAATAAGTAGAGAAGAAACTCACTTCAACGGTTCCAAGGTAACTAAGACAACCATTATTGCATTACATTAATCTTTTGATTTGCAATCTAATCAATATGGATAGAATGATCAGTCCACTCCCTACTATATATTGTTGATCACATTCATTGTATCATATCCTACTAATCATATTCTAGTAACAATGATCCTCACTCAAAAACATAAGTGTTAGAATGTTGCAAGCACAGATTTAATTCTAGATCAATAATGCACTCTTGTGCAACAAAAAGATACAGGAAAGTAAGTATATTGGAAAACAAGGAAGAAAAAAGCTGAAGTGCTGTAAAATGACACCAAATCTAAGAAGGGCAGTTACCATAATGCCCAGTCATGTGGAAACAGACCATTGTGTTTATGGTTACTCCATCTGATTTTTAGCATTAGGGAAGAACATCCAAAGCTAAGGTCTTCTGATGAAGTAGAATATCAATTAAAATTTAGAAAAAGGTGTAGACCATAAGTAAACAGTGCAAAGTACCAGAACCATTAAATATAACGACGGCACCTATTGAATCAAACATAAATTAGGAATTCCGGAAAGGTATTAAACTATTCTTCGGAAAAAAAAAAAAAAAAAAGAAAGGTACAAAATTAACTTGAACGGTAAAGAAAGGAGCAAAATTAACTTGAAAGGTAAAGAAAGGAACAAACTTAACTTGAAAGGTAAAAAAAGGAACAAAATTAACTTGAAAGGTAAAGTTGCGAACGTAAGGAAAAGTAATTCTGGAATGTAGCAAAAAGCCACAAGAAAATTAAGTAAACTTATGACGTAAACAAAATAACTGACCTAAAATGAGGCCACGCATTTAAGTGGAATCATTTCAGCTGAAATCAGTTCCAGGCCCCCGAAAATGAGAGCCTCTTGGTGTCCTGCTTTAAGACAACATGAGTTTTATATAAGATTATGCATGTTTTAACTGAATTAAATGCGCCCAATTTTACAAAGGTAAGTACTGGAAGGAAATGTTTTTCATATTCCATCTATCTTCAAGAGCAAAACTGGAAGCACAGCAATAAGATCGCTGTTTGAACGAAATCAACTAAAAGATAAACAAATAAATAAGTAATTCAAACATCAGCTTACCACGTCATTCTAACCTAAAATGCACAAATGTGAATTAGACAACCAGAAACTCAAACAGCTACTCCCATTCAACAACTCTAGGATTAGAAGTAAAGACAACCACATAACATACCTTTCTGAAATTGCTGTACTAACGGTTTCTTTGTAGCAGCTGGCCCAATCCGCATAGGCCTAGTTGAACAGTATTGTCCATTCATTTCAACCATGGCCCGTCTTTGTTCAGTTTCATCACCAAACCTTACAAACCCATATCCCTTGGAACGTCCAGTTGTCCTGTCAGTGACAACTTTTGCACCTTTCACAGATATGTAAACATTCCTAAATGTTTCTTGCAATAGGTAATCATTGACATCTGCAGCTAAATCTCCAACAAAAACTGTATAATCAGGACCATCATCTTGACGCCTCTCACCAGCTGCAAGAGTGGCCCAGTTCAGCCGGAAATTCTGCTCCGTGTTCGGCATCAGTGCACCATTATATGTCTGCAAGATCCTCTCTGCTGATGCACGAGTAGCAAACTCAATGAAACCATAACCTTCAGGGAGGCCTGTCTGCTTATTCCGAATAACCTTGGCTGAAACAACCTGCAAGACACAATGAATAACATTTAGAAACAATACTAAAATCCAATCATATTCAAATAACCTAGCCATGGGTAAAAATTTCCCAACTGCATCGTCTGCGAAGCAAATTTTCTCATCTAATGTTCACGCTTTACTTGAAATCAACACAAATTCATATGCATCTATATATAAAATTGACCAATGACCCAAAGGAATTAATTAGCATAAAATTATCTCCAACAGAAAATTCCTTTCAGATTAATCCAAGCTACATCAGATAGTAAGTCAAGTTTTATATTTATATGCTCGAGTCATGAAAAGAATAAGAACAGAAACGTACAATTTCACAATGTTCATGCGAAACTTGCAAATCCTTGGCATCTAAACCAACAAAACCCATTTACTTCGAATCTAAACCTAAAAACAATAAATCAAACATGAAAATACTTATTTATTCAATAAATTTACCTCTCCTGTGCCCGAGAAGATGCTTAATAGATAATTTTCGTCCATCCACTGCTGCAAATCTCCGATCCACAACGACTTAATCTCGCTCGACTCTCCACCGCCACTACCCTGCGCTACGCCGTACTGAGTCGGAGGAGGAACAGGGGGCGGGGTCCAACCAGAGGGAGGAGGAACAGGCTGCTGTTGCTGCATCATCCACTGCTGCGACTGTTGCTGTTGTTGGTACTGCTGATCTGTCGCAATCTGTTGAGGAACTACTCCGGCTCCAGGCTGTTGCATCATTTTGTGGATAAGCGTATTCCGACGGTAGATTAGGTTAATCGAAGTTAAACGACGGCCAGATCTGAGAAAAAGAAAAACCGGCGAGAAAGGGATTAGAGATATAAAGAGTTCCTAATCCCAAACGCAAGTGACAGCGAGAGAAGCGATTGTTTGGGTGAGGATGGCTTTATATTAGGGAGAAGGCATGCCTAGCCTTGGCGGTTTTGTTTTGGGCATAAGTGTTAGTGGATCAATTGGGTGGGCCTGTAGCTAGTTGGGCTGCATGGAAATCCATGTTTGCCGACATCATCTTGAGAAATCCATTTTCCTTCAAAGCGCATCCACCATCAATTCTAAATATTTAAACAAATAAAAAAAAAATAATTAACACTTAATTTTAAAAAAATAAAAAAAATTCAACTATTACTATAATTTTTTTCTTAGAGAAATAAAATAAAATAAATATAATTTTGATTGCAAAATATTATAAACAAATAAAAAAAAAGAAAAAATATAATAACTAAGAGAGAAAAAAAAAAGCCTAGGAATCGAACCTATATCAATTAATTTATAAGCTAATTCATTAATCAACTACATCATTAATCCTTTATGTATTTTATATGTATTTAATTTTAATATATACTCCAAAACTATGGTGTAATATAGATCAGGGTTCAGGATATAATTTATCTTTTTTGTCTGAAAGTACTGTATATAATACAATTATGTTTAATGATAATATATCTCTTATTAATTAACTTGGTAATAGTATACTCCTTCCTAAAGGGACAAAAAAAAAAAAAAAAATTTCGTATAGTCAACTTTGGTTGGGTCTCCATAACTCTCAAATTTCTCAAAAAATATATATAACCTATATTTGTATAAATTCAGTCAAAAAATTATTTAGGTAATATATATATATATATATATATATATATATATATATATATATATATATATATATATATATATATATATATATATATATTGACATTTAAAACTAACAAAAATAATATTTAAATTTAATTAAATAATAACAATAATTTATATGTATATTAATATATTTTAAAAATAAAACTAAAAAATCTTGCAAAGCAAGTGCTTACGACTAATTTTCACATAAATACTAAACCTTTTAAACAATCACTTTAAAGCCTACACTTGATCAAGCAAATGCATCCTTCTTCTAGTTGATTTTATTACTTAACAGAGTAAAACACAAATACTAACAACATGCGTAATTAATTAATTAATTAATAATTATAAAGGTAACAACAATCATTCACAGGCAACTTTAACCACTTGTTTTCCTACATTACGTCCGGTGAACAGCCCAACCAAAGCCGCCGGTCCGTTCTCTATGCCACTGGCAATATCTTCAACGTACACAATCTTTCCTTCTTTGATTTTGGGAAGAACCATTTCTAAGTACTTTGGATAGAGATAATAGTAAGTGGAAACGATAAATCCTTCCATACGGATACCTTTCAAAACAAATTGCACCACATTGTATATTCCATCAAATTGGTTTAAGTTATATTGGGAGATCAATCCACATACAACAATTCGTCCATGGAATCTCATATTGAGTAGCACTGCATCAAGCATCTTTCCACCAACATTGTCAAAATATATGTCAATTCCTTCTGGAAAATACCTAAATAAAAATATCATAGATTAGATAAGTATTAATGTAAAATTAAATATATTTGTGAAATTTAAAAATATATCTATTTTCTTAATGACGTTTAACAGGATTTGAATATAAAACCTATTACTAAAAAATTTCAAGTTTTTAACTCTTATACGTGTTACACTCTTAATTAACATGTGGTACAAACAAAATGTTAAACATATTTAGAGTTAAACGCATTTAAATTTGCACATGTATTAGTATCACTGTTAGCTTAAATTTCAATTTTTCAGTAAATAATGGTAAGGCCTTTTTACTATTATTTTAGGTCTTTTTTGGAAATTATTTTTTATTTTAGGTGTTTTTGAAACTATTTCCCAATTTAGATGTTTTTGAAAACTATTTCTAAATTTTAGATGATTTTAAATTGATATCACAAGAGAGTTTTGTCCGTCGGGTGGAGTAGTGAATAAAAGCTATCTGCCAGATTAAGTAGAAGTGAACGACACCAAGCTGTTCGTCAGTTGAATTGGCAGACAACAACTTAATTTTTTTTTATTATATAATTATTTTATTTTATGTAATTATTTTATTGCTAATTAATCATTTTTTTAATAATGATATATTTTATAAGCTGCAGGACTTCGATGCAGCTTTGAAAAGGTTATTACTCAAAGCTGCATCCAAGTCATATATAATTAATAAACATAAAAAAAAAAAAAATCAAATGGTGGACTGTAAAAAAAAAATAAAATTACAAAGTGTCTGCTAGTTTAACCAGCAAGTTATTTTTTTACTATCATCCCAGTGAAAAAACCTAAATTTAAAATTAATTTTAAAAAAACTAAGATGAAAAATATTTCAAAGAACAATAATTTCAAAAATTGCCTCAAATGATAAATATTTTTTATAAATTACCTAAAATGGTAAAACCCCTAATAGTAATTAAGCACTGACCTTTTCAAAGTTGCATTTAAGTCTTCTTCTTCATTATAATTGAAAGCATCATCGAATCCGAACTTAGTCTTCAGCAAATGAACCTTAATTATATTGGAGTAATAATCAAAACAAAGTAAACATAAAAAGTCAAAATTAGAAACTAGTTAGTCAATAAACCAAATATTAGGTGCTAGATAGTCAAGAGAAAAAACAAAAAGTCATCAATTATTCTAAACTCCTTTCCAATATTCAAAAATGTATGTCTAAAGTTTAATTAATTACTAATTAGCTTAACCTAATTTTGTATCAGTCGCCAATAAAATTCTTTAGTGCAAGGAAAAACCAAGGAAGAGAATGAATGGAATATGGAACTCACTTTCTCTTTAGTTCCAGCACTTCCAACTACATAACAGCCAGACAACTTTGCAAATTGCCCAACAAGCTGACCAACAGCACCAGAAGCTGCTGAAACAAACACATACTCTCCCCTTTTAGGAGCACCAATCTCATAAAATCCAGCATAAGCTGTCATGCCTGGCATACCTATAAATTACCAATCCACAATATGAAATCAACCAAATTACGTCGAATTGATTAACTATTAGTATTTTAAATAATAAAGAACCAGTACTGTGAGTGTGGTAATTGTAAATTCGAACTCCATTAAAATCTAAGTAATTATACTTAATTTGAAGGTACTGAAACTGTCTGCAGAACTGTGAGACGTAACTCTAATCGGAATCTAATTAATTAATCAAAAAGATTAAAAAAAAAAAAAGAGAGAGAGAGAGAGAGAGAGGTAGCATACCAAGAATCCCGGTATAATAAGAAAGTGGCAGATCGGTATGGTGAATTTTAAAGAGATTCCCAGGTGTTACTGGAAAGAGGCTATATTCTTCCCATCCAGTCATTCCCCAAACAAAGTCGCCTTTCTTGAAGTCTGGATGCCCAGATTCTACAATTTCACCAACTCCAAGTCCTATTATAGGCTGCATATATATATAATAAGCAAAAGGAAAATATTACAAAACATAACTTGAAATTAGTGATGTAATAATGAATTCAACCGATCACTAACCGAACCAGGCTTGAAAGGGTCATGAGGATATCCTTCCACTTTGGTTGGTCTCATTCGGGTTCTCATGTATGGATCACAAGACAAGTAGAGATTCTTGATGATAACTCCATTACTCATCCCTTCTGGGATTTTGAGTTTGATCGAATTAGAACTTACAAACATGTTTGATTCTTTAGGGTAACCTTCATATACATAATCTTTGAATATAATCTGTTTGTTGCTGATCACAATTTCTTCAGTTTCACTAGCCATGATTGTTGCTAAGATTTCCCTAAACTCTCAACTGTAACATACACAACACTAGCCACATTCACAGCTATATAGACTCACAAGTGGAGAGTTTTTATAGGGAAAATGACAAAAATATGTTAGTTAGAAATTTTATTTACCCATATATGCCAGTTTTAAATTTATTTACCTATATATGCTACTTTTTTGAATTTTCTGGGAGTGGGGACCACAAAACCGGAAGTTTGACTTCCGGTTTTGTGCGCAGTGCTGCGCGAGTGCAGGTGTGCAGAAAACCGGATGTTTGACATCTGATTTTTTGTACACGTGGTAAGAACCGGATGTCAAACATCCGGTTTCTGTTCTCTCTGCATGCAGAGTCCCATCTGCAGCAGAAAACCGGAACTCAAAATTCCGGTTTTCTGCTGCAGATTCCCAGCCGTTAGATGCAATAAAATCTAACGGCTGGGGATAGAAGTTGGAAAATTTAAATACCCTCTCCACCAGTTCCGAATTCTCAAAACCTTTCTTCTGTTTT
Organism: Reutealis trisperma; assembly: GCA_947687605.1. Classification (NCBI taxonomy): domain Eukaryota; kingdom Viridiplantae; phylum Streptophyta; class Magnoliopsida; order Malpighiales; family Euphorbiaceae; genus Reutealis; species Reutealis trisperma. Next base: position 10,061,542 of record CANTUT010000019.1, read on the forward strand.
CCTTCCTTCTTCAACCTCTCAAAATTCTGCCTGCAATTTTTTTTTTTAATTTTGCTGAAGGTTTTTTTTTTTTTTTTTCAAAATACTTGTGAGCTGATCTTCCTACTTAAGGTATTAATTTTTTTAGAAATATAGTTATAATTAATTATGATAAATATTTATATATTATGATAAATAATTATAATATTTATTGATAATTTGTTATTTTTAGGTTAAAATAAGAGTATTAGAAGATAATTTTAAGCAAATTTGCTTCTTAAGAGGTAGGTTATTTAATTTTAATTTGTTTAGTTAAAACAGTGGAATAAATTTAATTTTTTATAGTTATTTAATTTGTTTGTTTTGTAAAATTTGAGATAGTATATTTAATGATTTTGTTATTAATAATAGTTGTACATTATTATGTTTGTGGATATATTAAGTTTGATAATATTTAGTTTGTGTTTGAATATGTAATTTGATAGAATTAATTTTAAAAATTTGTTTAACTAATTTTTATAATGTTTGGAAAAAAAATTGGAATAATATAATAAAATAAAATTTTGGTTAAATTAATAATATTTAGTTTAAGTAATTTTTATGTTGTTAGAAAAAATATATATTAAAATAAAATTTTGGTTATACTAATAATATCTATTTTGTGTATTTTGATAGAATTAATTTTAAAAATTTGTTTAACTAATTTTTACATTGTTAGGAAATTAAAAATATATTGAAAAAATATAATAAAATGAAAAATTTGGTTATGGAAATAATATATAGTTTGTTAAAGTAGATAGAATTAATTTTAAAAATTTGTTAAAAAAAATATTGAAGAAATTTATATAATAAAATGAAAAATTCGGTTATGGAAATAATATATAGTTTGTTAAAATAGATAGAATTAATTTTAAAAATTTGTTTACCTAGAATTAATTAAAAAAAATATTGAAAAAATATAATAAAATGAAAAATTTGGTTATGGAAATAATATATAGTTTGTTAAAATAGATAGAATTAATTTTAAAAATTTGTTTACCTAGAATTAATTAAAAAAATTTGTTTACCTAATTTTTACATTGTTGGCAAATAAAATAAAATATTGGAACAATAAAATAAAATAAAATTTTGGTTATGGCAATAATATCTATTTTGTGTATTTTGATAGAATTAATTTTAAAAATTTGTTTAACTAATTTTTACATTGTTAGGAAACTAAAAAAAAATATTGAAGAAATTTATATAATAAAATGAAAAATTTGGTTATGGAAATAATATATAGTTTGTTAAAATAGATAGAATTAATTTTAAAAATTTGTTAAAAAAAATATTGAAAAAATATAATAAAATGAAAATTTTGGTTATGGAAATAATATATAGTTTGTTAAAATAGATAGAATTAATTTTAAAAATTTGTTTACCTAATTTTTACATTGTTGGCAAATAAAATAAAATATTGGAACAATAAAATAAAATAAAATTTTGGTTATGGCAATAATATCTATTTTGTGTATTTTGATAGAATTAATTTTAAAAATTTGTTTAACTAATTTTTACATTGTTAGGAAACTAAAAAAAAATATTGAAGAAATTTATATAATAAAATGAAAAATTTGGTTATGGAAATAATATATAGTTTGTTAAAATAGATAGAATTAATTTTAAAAGTTTGTTAAAAAAAATATTGAAAAAATATAATAAAATGAAAATTTTGGTTATGGAAATAATATATAGTTTGTTAAAATAGATAGAATTAATTTTAAAAATTTGTTTACCTAATTTTTACATTGTTGGCAAATAAAATAAAATATTGGAACAATAAAATAAAATAAAATTTTGGTTATGGCAATAATATCTATTTTGTGTATTTTGATAGAATTAATTTTAAAAATTTGTTTAACTAATTTTTACATTATTAGGAAATTAAAAATATATTGAAAAAATATAATAAAATGAAAAATTTGGTTATGGAAATAATATATAGTTTGTTAAAGTAGATAGAATTAATTTTAAAAATTTGTTAAAAAAAAATATTGAAGAAATTTATATAATAAAATGAAAAATTCGGTTATGGAAATAATATATAGTTTGTTAAAATAGATAGAATTAATTTTAAAAATTTGTTTACCTAGAATTAATTAAAAAAATATTGAAAAAATATAATAAAATGAAAAATTTGGTTATGGAAATAATATATAGTTTGTTAAAATAGATAGAATTAATTTTAAAAATTTGTTTACCTAATTTTTACATTGTTGGCAAATAAAATAAAATATTGGAACAATAAAATAAAATAAAATTTCGGTTATGGCAATAATATCTATTTTGTGTATTTTGATAGAATTAATTTTAAAAATTTGTTTAACTAATTTTTACATTGTTAGGAAACTAAAAAAAAATATTGAAGAAATTTAGATAATAAAATGAAAAATTTGGTTATGGAAATAATATATAGTTTGTTAAAATAGATAGAATTAATTTTAAAAATTTGTTAAAAAAAATATTGAAAAAATATAATAAAATGAAAATTTTGGTTATGGAAATAATATATAGTTTGTTAAAATAGATAGAATTAATTTTAAAAATTTGTTTACCTAATTTTTACATTATTGGCAAATAAAATAAAATATTGGAACAATAAAATAAAATAAAATTTTGGTTATGGCAATAATATCTATTTTGTGTATTTTGATAGAATTAATTTTAAAAATTTGTTTAACTAATTTTTACATTGTTAGGAAACTAAAAAAAAATATTGAAGAAATTTATATAATAAAATGAAAAATTTGGTTATGGAAATAATATATAGTTTGTTAAAATAGATAGAATTAATTTTAAAAATTTGTTAACAAAAATATTGAAAAAATATAATAAAATGAAAATTTTGATTATGGAAATAATATATAGTTTGTTAAAATAGATAGAATTAATTTTAAAAATTCGTTAAAAAAAATATTGAAAAAATATAATAAAATGAAAATTGGCTAGATGGTGTGGATATAAAATAATTATTATAATGAAAAAAATATAATAAGAAAATTATCAAAACTTTGTTGCTAAAGTCTAATCTCTAAATTACAAATTTTAAATCCTAATAGATGAACTGATACACAGTCACTTTATGAATGAATGTGTTATTTAAATAAATTTTATTAATTTTATTATAATGTATTATTATAACTAATAGTATTGATTAATATTTTTCAATTAAATTATATATAATGTGTATAGTTATGGTTGGACCGACGTCAATTTGCTTTTATTGGTCTGGCGAAGTGATACAAAATATGAACTATGGGGTTGATTATAGAAATGGGCAATCCAATGTACTCCAAGTTCCTCCTATTACAAAAATGGTTGAGTTGCTTCGGGTAATTTACATTGCCACAGCAATTGACATAGAAAATTGCTTTGTGTCTTCAATACTATTTAGAAATCCTGTCAGAGGACCATATGGGTTTATGTTACAAGCAGTGAACATATGTGATGACAATGGTGTAGAACGAATGTTCGAATAAATAGAGTATTTGAAAGGGTATTTCAATTTTTTTGAGGTGTATGTTGAGATTGCTGCAAGGCAATCAACTGATGACGTGAATGAGGAAAATGTGGATGGTTCCCCTGATAGGGATGGGGATGAACAAAATGAAGATATGTGTGAGTCTGCTGAGGATGTAAGGGCTATTGTTCAATATGATTATGAGGAAGGAGATGCTGTTGACGAAGATGACAGTGAAGATGCACCATCGGGGTCTGATGAAAGCGATGAAAATATGTTAGATGATTCAGCCGATTCTGACTCTGATCACTATGGTTGTGAGGGGGAGACACCCAGTGTAAGTGATCATGCACTAATGAATGTACCATCTGCATGTTTTCAGTACAATCCCAATGAGAGTGTAGATTTCGCAGCAATGCGAGTGCAAGTAGATACAAATGAAAATCTGGTAGATACTGAAGATGGCTTATACAAGGGAATGCTATTTAGCAGCAGAGATGAATGTAGGCTTGCAATCCAACAGCATGCAATCCAAAATAATTATGAGTTTAGTGTAAAAGAATCGAGGATTGATACTTTTGTTTGGTGTTGCAAGAAAAAATCAAGTGGTTGCAATTGGCGAGTGCGTACTAGGCAGTTGCGGGATGACAGTCAGTGGAAGATAACACAATATGATGCACCACATACCTGTCTCAACCCAAGTGTGACACAAGATCACAAACATTTAACTGCAGAGCTAATTGCTAATCGTGTGGAGATCCTAGTTAAAGAGCAGCCATCAATAAAGATCAAAGTTTTACAGGTGCATTTACAAGATCTATTAGGTCATGAACCAAGCTATAGGAAGACATGGTTAGGCAAGCAGCTTGTAATTGAAAAATTATTTGGAGATTGGGATGAGTCCTTTACTCATCTTCAGCGGTGGATGGAGCAGGCACAAGCATCCAATCCTGGTTCAAAATATGTTCTTCATGTTGAACCATCAAGTGGCATATTTGAACGCATATTTTGGTACTTTAAACCATGTGTCGAAGGAATGAAACATTGTAGGCCTGCTCTTATAGTTGATGGTACTTTTCTCTATGGAAAGTACAAAGCTGTCTTGTTATGTGCATCGGTATTAGACGGAAATAACCATATTCTTCCTGTAGCATTTGCTGTTGTTCAATCAGAGAATAACTACAACTGGAATTGGTTCATGACGTGTATTCGGGCTTATGTCACCGATAGCAGAGAGTTGTGTGTGATATCTGATCGCCATAAAGGGATAATCAATGCAATGAAAAATGATTTGTGGAAAATGTGTCCACATCGTTATTGCATACGCCATGTGGTCAGTAACTACAACACAACTTTCAAAAATCCTAGAATGAAAAAAATGATACAAGCTACTGGTATGTCACATTCTCTCATTCATTAAATATTTTTAAATTGTATGTCAATTATATTTATTAAAATAATTTTTTTTCATAAGCTTACGAGATACAAAAGAGGAAATTCGCCATAATCTGAAAGGAGATTACAAGATTGGATAAGGAATCATCAAAGTGGTTATTGAAAATCCCAAAAGCGCAGTGGACCCTTTCTCACGATGGCGGCTTTAGATATGGCAGCATGACGTCCAATATTGCTAAATCCGTTAATAGTTTTTTGAAAGATGTACGAGGATTGTCGATAACCGCCATGGTTAACAAGATTTTTAATAAACTTGTTAATGCATTTGATCACTGGAGCCAAGAGTACAAGAAGGAAATACAAGAAGGTCATACATACACCCTTTTTTGTAGGGAGAAATTGGCTAGATGGACCCGACGGGCAAGTGGTCATACAGTAGAACAATTCAATAGACGAACAGGTCTATGTGAAGTGACCACAGGTCGCCAGAATCGGAGAGGAAAGATTAAAGGAGGCAATGCTCAAGTGGTGGAATTGGCAAAACTTGAATGCACATGCGGTAAATTTCAGCAATATAAGATTCCTTGCTCGCATGCTATTGCATGTTGTTTGAAGAATGGCATGGACTTCAACCAATTCATTTCCCCATTTTACAAGTTGGAATGTTCCTTAAGATGCTGGGAATCCAACTTTCATCCCTTAGGTCATTCAGCTTATTGGCCTGCTTGTCAAAACTTGTGTGTTAAACCTAATCCGCAATGGTTACGCGGCAGTGGTAGGCCAAAGTCAACGAGGATAAAAGGAGAGATGGATTGGCAAATTAATGAAAAATCTGGTTATTCATGTAGATTTTGTGGTCAACCTGGCCATAACATTAAGACATGTCCCGCTGCAAATAATAGGAAAAATCAATAAAATGCTTATTGTGTGATTTCAGACTAGTTATTGTAATAAAATGTATTATTATATTTATAAACTCATTTTAACTTTAATGCCTTATATACAAGTGATATATAATTATACATTATTATTTAATAATATGTCATATAATCTATTTCAGGTGACAATATCACATAATCTAGAAAAAAATGTACTTGTTTATTTCTTTGTTATTTAGAGTTGAAAAATATGTCAACTAGAAAATATGCATCATGATATTAAAAACTGAAAAAAAAAAGAGGAGAATATAAAAATTAGTCTAATCTAAAAAATGAGCTCTTGATAAATTTATCACAACTAGTAAAAAAGATATATATTTAAGTGAGAAATTAGTTATTAAATAGCTAATGTTCTTGTAAAAATAAATAAATATCTTTTTATAATATTTTTTTTTATTGTGTCTTGTTGATAATTATTGAAATTTAAGATACTATTAAAAATGATTTCATTTTGAGTTATTTGATGTTGATATAAAAATTGATATTGTTTAATATTAAAAGGCCTAACAAAAAAATTCTTCTAAAACCTCTAATTGGTTAAAGTAAACCCTGATTATACTAATTAAATTTATAAACTATACTATATTATACTAATAAAAATTTGATTTAATTATGCTCAATGTTACATACTTGAATTTATAAAATTCAATTGAATATTTTTTTTATTTCAAATATTAAAATATAAAATATGAAATAAATTTCAGGTGATAGTATAATTTAATTTGATTATGAATTTGTGATAAATTTTTACATTTTACATGCTTTCATAATGCACTATCCTTATTTCATATGTGATAAATTTGATTATTTGTGTCTATTCAGGTATGGAGGGTGGACATGCTGCAGATCATATATATTCTGGACCATACGATCCTATATTGTTGGACATGCAGGATGATCATCGATCGAGAGACGTATGGGAGGACGAGGGAGCCAGTATGCCATTGAGATGTAGGCGTAATGCGTCAGTATTACGTGATTTTGTGATTGATGACCGCGTACTTCCCCGATTACGCCGCACTGGATTTTATGGTGTCTCTAGACTGGACTTTTTCCAATTAGACTACCATCTCATTACTGCGCTTGTAGAGAGATGGAGACCAGAGACACATACGTTCCATTTTCCTTATGGAGAGATGACCATCACCTTACAGGACGTATGCATACAAACAGGTCTACCTATCGATGGTCATGCAGTGACGGGTACTACACATATTAATGGACATGACCTTTGCATGAGACTTCTTGGTCAGGTCACAGAGGGCTCACAAATCAGAGGCAACAAAGTGTCATTTACTTGGCTAAATACAAGATTTGGCACTCTTCCAGATGACCCGACTGAGTTTCAGATGGATGCATATGTGCGTGCATATATACTCCGTCTTATTGGTGGAGTTTTATTCACTACTGATGATGACAGTCGAGTCCATTTGATGTGGTTGCCTCTCTTAGAGGACTTCACCCGTACTGGTCAATACAGTTGGGGAGCTGCATGTCTTGCATATTTGTATAGTGAGCTATGTTCGGCAGCTCATCGAGACGCAACTGAAATTGCAGGACCAGTATTCCTATTACAAATTTGGGCGTGGGATAGACTTTCCATAATTTCTCCCACCCTACATCAGAGGACGCCAGCTATTGACGCCCCTCTGGGGCAACGGTGAGTATGAATTATAATATTTATATAATATTAATTTATTTAATATTCATGGTTAACTACATTTATTTTACATACAGATGGAGCACCTCCAGACCAGTTGCTGAGGTCGTTACCCACGTCTTGCTAGCTATTCGGTATAAATTTGATGTCATGCATGATCAGCAAGTATGTAATTAGGATTACACAAATGACACAATTATTGATATGTTATTTTTTATCATGTATTATTCTAATGAATATTAAAATTTTTATAATGTAGATGGTATGGCAGCCCTATGATCACGAGATAATGGAAGCACTCCCTGATTATTGCCATAATGGGCAAGATATATGGCAAGCAGTTGTCCCACTTGTATGCTTCCACATTGTCCAGTGGCACCAGCCCGATAGAGTTTTCAGACAGTTTGGACAGAGGCAACGTATTCCGAGACAGCCTCATCAACCTAGAGGGCTTGAGAACATTGACTTACGTTCTGGAGTTGGTGACTGGCGTGTGCACCATCAGCAATGGATTGCAATATGGAATGATAGACGTCAGCAAATCCGTGTAGATGTGCCACGAGAGACACGTCCACAGTACCATTCTCAGTATATGGAATGGTATAGAAGAGTCACCATCAGATATTTATCTCACAATGGTGGTTTGTTTGCCACAATGGTTAGTTGTTGTTTCAGTAATATAAAACTCACATTATTTCAATTTTTCCATGTTGTATCTAATTAATACTGTATTACTTGCAGAAAGATGCTGTGGAGAGAATCCGTATAACAAATGATGTTCAGACAATTCATGAAATCAATCAAACCTTGTTTGATGCATTGGCTGAGGAGGAACGTATTGTCACGGGCCAACCTCCAGAGCCAGAGGAAGTTCCAGAACATCATCAGCCTGATGTAGGTCCCAGTGGACGACGAGCTCGACGGCGTTCTAGTCGGAGTGCAACCCAAAGGCACTCAACGAGTACATCTGATTTCTCTGATGCATTGCGACCAGTAGAATTTCACCAATCTGGTCAACAGGATGCCACAGTTGATGGTGATAGGTTCGAGCCCAGCACATCAACTAGATTTGAGTTTGGTAGTTCATCGGGGGCTCAGCCACCTACTGCTACGGATGATTTGTACGGACAATTCTCCACTCAATTCTCACAGTTCAGTTCACATATGCAGCCTCCGTATGACCCTTTTGCAACTGAACTGTTTCCACCAAATCCATATGTACCAGCACCATCTTCGGCATTCACTCCTTGGACAGGAGCACAGTGGGGTGGAACTCCTACACAGCAAACAGATTATTCTGGCGGGTTCTTCACTCCAACTGATATGATTGCACCGGCTTTTTTTCAGTTTCCTACATCGGGACCTACTTTTACGCATTCTCCTATTCCATATCAATTGATGCACAAGGGCAGGATGCTGCTACTACAGAAGAAGAGCCTCGAGAAGTGCAACCTACTGTAGTTCAGCCAAGACATGCTCCACCACGTAACCGTCGGCCTCCACCTTGTGGGACTGGAGGAGACCGATGTCATGTTCAAGGGAGACACAGAGGTCGTGACCATTAGTTATTATTATTTTTTTTTAACAATTAATATAATTAAACATTATTTATTATCTTAATTTAAGAAATAATATATTAATTATATAAATATTTCTTAAAATTTATTATTATTGAAAAACTTTTAATAAATATTAAAAAAACTTTACTTATAATATAAATATCAAAAAACTTATAATAAATATTAAAAAAAAATTTACTTACCATAAATATTTTCTTGAAAAACATAATATATTTGTTTAGTTAATAATATATTAATTATATAAATATTCCTTAAAATTTATTATTGAAAAATTGTATTTATTTCCTTACCATAAATATTATACACTAATGTAATTTATTTGTTTATTTTTTCCGAAATCCAAACAAAAATTTTAAAAAAATTATACACTAATGTGATTTAAATAAATATAAAACTAATTAAATTATTATTTCACTTATTTCTTAATAATTGTTATTTCATAATAACAAATTTTATATGACAAAAATCATCAAATCTATTCAAGATAATAATTCATTATAAATGATAAACTTATAATAAATATTTGCTTCAAAAAACTTATAATAAATATTAAAAAAAATTTACTTACCATAAATATTTTCTTGAAAAACATAATATATTTGTTTAGTTAATAATATATTAATTATATAAATATTCCTTAAAATTTATTATTGAAAAATTGTATTTGTTTCCTTACCATAAATATTATACACTAATGTAATTTATTTGTTTATTTTTTCCAAAATCCAAACAAAAATTAAAAAAAAATTATACACTAATGTGATTTAAATAAATATAAAACTAATTAAATTATTATTTCACTTATTTCTTAATAATTGTTATTTCATAATAACAAATTTTATATGACAAAAATCATCAAATCTATTCAAAATAATAATTCATTATAAATGAGAAACTTATAATAAATATTTGCTTCAAAAAACTTATAATAAATATTAAAAAAAATTTACTTACCATAAATATTTTCTTCAAAAACATAATATATTTGTTTAGTTAATAATATATTAATTATATAAATATTCCTTAAAATTTATTATTGAAAAATTGTATTTGTTTCCTTACCATAAATATTATACACTAATGTAATTTATTTGTTTATTTTTTCTGAAATCCAAACAAAAATTTTAAAAAAATTATACACTAATGTGATTTAAATAAATATAAAACTAATTAAATTATTATTTCACTTATTTCTTAATAATTGTTATTTCATAATAACAAATTTTATATCACAAAAATCATCAAATCTATTAAAAATAAAAATTCATTCTAAATGATATACATATATTATTATTTATAAAATAAATTTATTTCACCTAAATATTTAGTTCACATATTTGTAATTTCAAATAATTATTAATTAACAAAATATTATTGATAAAAAATTTATGAATTAAATTTATAAATGACCACTTTTTATTATAAGAAATAAACTTATAATAAATATTTGCTTTAAAAAATTTATAAAATTTATTAAAAAAATTACTTACCATAAAAATAATTCATTATAAATGATAAACTCATAATAAATATACTTTAAAAAATTTATAATAAATTTACAAAAAATTACTTACTATATTTACTTAAAAAACATATAATAAATATAAAAAAAATTACTTAATCCGGTGGAATTTAGAAACCGGATGTTTAATATCCGGTTTTGTTGCCACGTGTGCAAAAAAACCGGATGTCAAACATCCGGTTTTCTGCACAGATATTCCTGCAGCTTTTTGGCCACAAAACCGGAAGTTTGACTTCCGGTTTTATGGTCCCATTCCAAAAGTGGCATATATGGGTAAATATTTTTGAAACTAGCATATATGGGTAAATAAGTTTTTTAAATAGCATATTTTTGTCATTTGTCCGTTTTTATAGGCAATGCATCATTGAAATTTCATAATTGAACAGGATGACTTGTAAAACCAGCCTTGACTTTAAAGATAAAAAGAGAGTAATATAAAAGTCTTAGTAAATTTATTTATAATGCCAGATAAATTACTTCACATAGTGTTTAATATAAATTAATTACATGGAATTTATTTCATTTGCTAATGAATTTTTATTAAAAAAAAATCAATTATAACACAATGTTTGAATCAATTATAGAATTCATTTTGAATATATAATTTTACTAGTACTTAGAATTCATTGGTTTTTAATAATAATTTGTACACTTTTCTTTCTATTTTTTTAAGTAGTAAGATGGTATCGCAGATTAGTTTTCTAATTCTAATCAACATGGATGGAGTGCAGCAAACTTCATTACTAGGCAAGGCTAACCCTTATTAAGTTTTTTAGTAATGTTTGGTAGACCGTAATGAAACGTAATATAATGTAATAAAATGTATTTTTAGTTTAAACATTATACTGCATTCAATTACATTGCATTATGTCTCATTGCATTTGGTATGTTGTAATGAGATGTAATTTAATATAATCAAATGAATTTTTAATATAAATTTGTATTAAAAATTCATTTAATTATATTACATTACGTTTCATTACATCCTACCAAACGTCAAATTCTACCAATATTTAATTAGTTCAAGCATAATCAAATCTATAGAATTTTAAATTAATTTTCATTTATATGGAACATGAAAAATGTGTATTTGTAAATTTTGAATTCCTTTCCATTTGGATACATAATAATTTGAAATTACTATGAATTTAAATTTAAATTTTAAGTGTAAAATTATAAAAAATAGTACAATATCAAATATTAAATATTTAATTATTTCAAATGATTAATTATTTAAATCAACTCTTAAAATTTATGAAATTCAATTACCTAAAATTTTTCAAAATAATAAAGTTCGGTGACGATGAAATTATACCAAAATGTCTAATATGCAGCTTTTGTTTGTATAGGAATCAATCAAATTTGTTTTGAACTGTGAAATTTTGAATCTTTTCTCTATTTGATAATTCTTTCATGACTGGTGTGGCGGCTTGAATGGGACTTGACTCCTATTTGTTGAGGGTAGCGGGTCAACACTCCATACGCGGCTGACTCCTTGACTTTAATGGGAGTATGGCTATTTTCTTTTTTAATGGTAAATTTGACTTTCAGTGAAACTCGAATTTCAGATTTTAGTCTATACCTGGGTGCTTAAGATTTTCTCTTAATGAAGAGAATTTCTAATATGGACTTAAATAGAGTTATGAAGCCTATTAATACAATACACTGGCAAGATTAAGGGAGAAAACACCTGATACTTCACTTGTAATCTTGAACCTTCATTAGAAAATAACCAGTACAAATGAAAGTATTCATCTAATTAAGTTCAAAACAAATTCTTATTGAAGCTGCAAGCAGCTTAATCAGAAGTTCTACAAACCAAAAACATATGGCAAAATTTCAAAGTTATGGAAGTTAAACAAAGAGAGTTCTCAATGATAAAATTGAAGGTTCAAAATCTTTATTATTGGCTTTTTAACCATAATACATACAAAAATTTCAGCGAAGGTTGTTTTAAGAGTAGAGCTGCTAGCAAAGCCTATTAACCACCTGCATACATAAACAAAATATTTGAAATATTAATTTCAAGTTGAAAAACAAAAAGTTAATATTTCATTGAACATCAATGTAGCAAGAAATACCTCTTGTCAGAATCATCATGAGCTTGCTTTTCAAGTTCCTCTCTCTTTCACTTTCTTCTCCTCTTTCTTCTTCTTCTTTGTAATAAGGTCTCTACATTTCATCATGCTGGTTGGCCTGGAGTTACTATCACTTGAATTCTCAACTACTTGGACCGGCTGCAAATCAATTTATACAATGAGCTTTCAGGCTTAATAATATTTTGATGGTCATAAGCAAATGTAACCATTATTTCATCTCAGCTGTTATTACCTTAGCTTCATCTTCACCTTCCATGTATGGAGGTAATACATCTCGCTGCTCACTTCTTTTCCAGTCTATGTCCTTATTGCTAGACCCTGGACCTGCTGCTGCTGCTGCTTGAATTGTTGGAGACCCAGTTGCTATATCTTGCTCAACTATTTGTGGTTTCTACACCACCATTTAAGCAATGAGTCAATGAAAAAATGGAGGAGAAAATGGTAAACATTATATATTTAAAAAAGATTGAAAGAAACATGATATATAGTGATTCTTTTCCTTCAAAATCCAGCACTAAGCTAACAGTCTTGGAGATGATTTTTGTATCAATGAGCCAAAGCTCTTGATACTGTCGTGAAACATCAGTTATCATCATCATCATAAGGAACAACAGGGACAAATAAAAGAAATAGGGCAGTGTTAAGTGAACAATAGCTCAAGTACCTCTGTTTTTGCATGAACAGAACAATTTGGTGTAACAGTAAATCTTGTTATTATCAAGGGACATGCTTGCACTGTCAGAGTTTCTAGACAAGAGAACACAAAATGATAACCTCCTGGACAGAAGCTAACAAGACCTGGTAATTCTTTTAGTGTTAATCTCACTAGCTTTGGCACCACTATCTTTTTCTCATCACTGATGCCTGCTTCATCATCAACTTCAAAAATTTCCAATAACTGACAGGCTTCTATCACTTCAAAATATTTTAGTTGTAGGAGACCTTGTGCGATTGTGATTGGGAAGAGTCTTTTCAATTTGTAGCAACGATAGATCCTAATGTGGAGCAAATTAGTAAAGCATAAAGATCCAATATGGTTTTGTAATGAGAGGTAATGCCTTTGATCATCATCCTTAACAATGACATGCTCCAACTCTGTGCATCCAGTTATAATTAAAGTTTTGAGCTGCGTTCCTTCAAGATTTCCACCTCTTACTTGTCTTGAACTTGTTGATGCCTACGTGAAAAATGCAAACCTAGTTGGTAAAATTCTCGTAATATTAATTACATCCAGGAAATTTAACATACTGCTCCCGTAAACAATTGGAAACTCCTTATGAATTCTTTTATGAGCATGTGGCAATTAGTTTTAGTATATATTACATACCTATGCATGTGCATGTGTTTCATTCATTCACTTTAAAATAACTTTATGCATCAGTGCTAATGGACAAATACGTGAACAGCTAAAACATGATAAGTCGGAAGTAATACTGCTAAAAGAGAAATGTAGATTATACAGGGAAAAAAAAAAAAAAGAGAGAGAGAGAGAGAGAGAGAGAATGAAATGCAGACATTATCTTAATTCCAAGAATAACAATGAAAAGAAAAATGCAAATAGAGGAGCTGTTTGATTCTAATGTATGTTTATAGCTTCCAGAATTTGGCAAAGAATGATGAACGATACCTTGGGGAGAGCTGGTAGTTTGACAACAGAATTCATGGATAATTTGGGACATCCCATAAATTCTACATGTTGTAAATAATGCAATGCTGCAGCAAAATTTCCTGATGAAAAATAGCTAAGATTTGATGAATATTCAAGTTCATATTCTCCTGGTTGAGGAAGTGTGTTGCTATTCACTTCTCCAGAAGATACGCCTCTTTGTCCTTCACTGAAGAATTGCTTTAGTTCAGCAGCATTCTTTATGTTGACCTCTTCTAGGTGCAGAAGGCCTCGAGCAATTGAGATTGGGAAGACATATTCCAATCTGCTACATCCAAATATTTTGAGAGTCTTTAAGTTCTGCAGGCCAAGTGGCTGCAGACAGGCTTCCGCAAATGCTTCCTCACCATTTTCTGCTACAATTTGCTCAAGTTGATTGCAATCACTTATATCAAGTGTTTCTAATTGCACCAGACTGAGAGCAAGGCATGGTGAGAAAATAGATGTCAGCCTATCACAACCATCCAACTTTAAATAAGTGAGACTCTTGAGGTTTACTTGGAGAGTTGGCCCCTTCCATATATACCTCAGTTTTGGTATATATTCCAGCCTTAATTTCATTAATCGTGATAGCAACTCCTTATTTGATCCTTCAATTCCATTGAGTTGGAATACCACTTCGACATCTTCACAACCATGAAGAACCACTGTTTCCAGATTTTGCAATGCTTTCCACAACTTTGATGGAAATATGGTAATCATTCCATAGGATACAAAAATCTCAAGTGTGGTCAATTTCTCTAGAAATGTCTGTGGCGGCTCTTCATCACATATTTCTGTGAGACTTGTTTTGCCAATATGTATAACCTGTAAATTCGAGAATGCAGTTGTTGGCACTTGCTGCTGCTTTGTACTGATAAGGCAATCCATTCTACACAGGAAAAGGTTAAGGCGAATCAGATGATTAAAGCCCCTCTGATCCATATCTGGTATAATGTTCTGGACAGATGTGCCATTATTTTCCAACTCAAGATCATATACATTCAGGAACAAGTCCTTGCATGCACTCATGGTGTTGATATTGCAAGGTATGATGGAAATGGATCTTGAGATTGGATTCCCAGGCCTTAATGAGTATTTACGGTTCAACACCCCTAAATTTATTTGCATATAGTACTTTTTCAAACTAGGGAAAGCGAAGTCTGTTGGAATGTGCTTGTCATTGATGTACAACCATAATGCAGCCAGGTGTGACAATGAGTTCAACTCCATCAAAGTAGCATTGGTTCTTTGGTTGCTTGCCCCTTCAACCTCCCATTGCCTAAAGCTGGAGGTGCCAATGTATAATTCTTCAAGTTTGGATAACCTTTGAATTGTGTTTGGAGGAATCCTCTTCAACTTTTGGCAACCGGTCAAATCCAGTAACCTTAAATTATTTAGTTCTCCAATTTCTTCTGGCAATTCTTTAACAGCAGAACTTTGGAGACTCAGAATCTTAAGTTTCTTCAGCATCCGCAGTGAAGTGATGTCCATGCTACTTTCCCTTGAAGTGGAGAGAGACATGCTGCAACACTTTAGCTCTAGGGTCTGAAGGTTGCTTAAGAATTCAAGTGATTTTATTGGGAAGAACTCATGGACTAAAGATAAGACTTTGAGTTCTTTCATCCCTTCAAAATTTAGAACACTGATAGAACCTCCCTCTGTTTCAGAAGAACCTTCCTCTACATCACTAGAATCTTCATCTGTGCTGAATTGTGTTCTTTTTCTATCCAGTAATAACATTTCCAGCTTTGGACAAACTGATCCATCAACAAGTTCTCTTACGTTGTTACCCATCAATGAAAGAGCTGTGTACTTGTTAAAGTTTTCAGTCCTCTGTTGCTCCTCCAATCCAATCCCAACTTTTAGCTTAAATCCACCATCTACTTTGGATCCAACCCATAAGGCAAAATCACGAACCATGTCATGCATTTTCATATGCTCTTCGCTCTCAGTCTGTAACAACATACAAGAAGCTTGGAGGTCACAAATTGCTTCATAGACTTCACTCCTTGCTTCCTCTATTGATGAAGCATCTTCATACAAGCCGAAACCAACTGCATATCTCACCAAGTCCTCAACAAAAATTTCACAATCTTCAGGAAATAAAGAGCACAACAAGAAGCATAACTTGGTCTCATCGTGCTGCAAATAATCAAAACTCAACTTAAGGCATGCATAAGCATTGTTGTCTTGGTTAACATCTCGAATGTCTGTGAGTTTAGACATTTTAAGCTTTCGAGATGCCACTTCCCATCCTTGAAGATTTTTACCCCTTAAGGCCCTTCCCACTGTCACAATCGCTATCAGCAAACCTTTGCATTGTCTTGCTACTTCCATTTCCATGTTGGTCAAGGCAGAGGAGTCATCACCTACACCTGCATTTTTTTTTAACAAAGACCAAGCTTCATCTTCTGTTAAAACATGCAGCGGAATCTCCCTTTGGCAGTCCATAGATGTACACACATGCTGAAGGCGTGTTGTAAGAAGAATCTTGCAACCTTTGTGATCATCACCAAATGGGATCCCTAAATCTTTCAAGTCAAGATATTTCCAAACATCATCCAAGATTATCAGAATCTTCTTCTCATTCTTCAAGCTTTTCCATAACCGGTTTGCTCTCCCCTCTTTACTCTTTTCATGCAGATATAAATACAACTTGTCTGCTAACTGATCTTGAATCTGTATGTAGTCTTGAGCTTGGGACACCACAACCATTAAAACTTTGTCAAAAAGCTTCAATTTGTTGACTTGCTTTCCTACTTCTTTCACTAAGGTGGTCTTCCCCACCCCTCCCATTCCATACAGTCCAATCATGCTGGCATTGTCATCCCTGAGTGCTTCCAGAATCTGACTGAGAGCCACTTTTGATGATTCGGAAGGCATAAAATCCTTGGATAAGAATTCTATGCATGGAAGTGTGGAATGGTAGGAGACACGTTGAAAATTTCCCTTTTCTTGCAGCTGGACAAGATTTGATGTCTTCTTAGCTATTCTTCTAGACAACTGGTATTACCAGATCCAATTAGGACACATCTTGGTGAAGCACTTCTTGTCTTTCTCTATTTCACTTTCCAGGCACTTAACATCTTCCCTGGCTTTGTTTGCATTTTCTAGCCATGCCTGCACATCTTTCTCAATTTCTTCAGCATTCCTTAAAGCCGCATCAACAGCATTTTGCACTCGATCTTCTGCTAGGGTCAAATTTTTCTCTTGCTTCTTAAAGTCTTCAACAAAGTTGCTGAAACAGAACATATAATGAAGTTGTCGTATTATTGGTTCCACCAAAAGTTCTGCAATCTTAGAACCAATGGAAACACCGACATCCTCAGCTGCCATTTCTGTCAATCTGAACATATTCAGGGATTTAGCAATACATGAATGTATATATATAGAAACAATACACAGAAAGAAGCTATTGGGGAAGCATTAAAGAAAAGAGGGTATTGAAATCTGCACAAAAATACCTTCAGAGAATGATGCTTCAGCAAAAATGTGTGGTAGGTGGAGCAGTAGCTATCAATATGATCAACAATATATAAAGAGGGTTTATCTATCATGCAAATTCTTTTAGTTGCACCTGTGCTTCAGCTGCAAAAATAAAGCAGAAGGGGATGAGCCAAGTAAGAGCAGCATGCTAAATTGTGGAGAATTATCAAGTGATCGGTGGCGTAACTGAAAGTTTGAGAAATGGTCTCAAATTCAAATCAATGTAATAGGAGTAAAGAAAGTTATCTGGGCAATCAATGGTTGCGCATCCTAGCTGCTATTGATGGAACCAGGAATCAAATACCTCCAATTTAAAATCCTAAATCTAAATCATTTAACAAACTCCTAGCAAGATACCAATGAATACATATGTATATATATATATATATATACACACACACACACACACACACACACAATCCAGGCAATCGGGTCCAGCAGCATCTCTCCCTATGAAGCCAAGAGGAGCAGCAACAGCATACACTTGGACCCCTTGAACAAAATTAAAAATAAAGCTAGACAAGCCATCAGCACAAAAATTTGATTCTTGACAAACATGCTGCCAGCCCTGGCTCAATTGAGAATTGAGATTTAATGTTATATGCACCAAAAACCGACAATCATTTTTGATATGCACTAATTCTCACTAAAAAATTAGGGAAATAATGTGAGATAATTTGCTTCAAGTTTTAATTACCTCACTAGTTTCTTCTCCTCAACCTTCAAGTAAAAGGATCTTCTTCCTTCTCCAAAATGTGCAGAAAGAATAGCTAAAATAGACAACTGAGATTTGGTTACAGTTGTCTAGTTTCTTCTCCTCAACCTTCAAGTAAAAGGATCTTCTTCCTTCTTCCTTCTCCAATTTAGCAGAGAGAGCAAAATGTGCAGAAAGGGCACGTTTAATCTATACATAGTCTATATCTAATCTTTTGTCCCATTAGATTAGAATATTCTCCACTTTGGTATGGATGCCATGTGCCCAGTTAATAATGGAGGCCGAAAAAAGAATATATATATATATATAATATTATTTTGTCGCACTAAAATTACTAAAATAATATCTTAAACTCTATCATTTCAAATAATTCTCGCAAATCGATAAAAATTTATATTATAATTAGAGATTATAAATAGATATCGCATGCTCTCTCCGTACAAAAAAAATATTTATCAAAAAAATTTATTAATATTTAAACTCAATAAAAAAATAATTAATTTACTCTTTTATTTTTTAAAGATATTTTCTTAATTTATATTATAATTAATAAAAATTTTTGTAATAATTTATAATAAAATTATTATAATTTTAAAATTAATAATTTTTTATTAATGACTATTTTTTTAAAAGAATTATATAATTAAGGTTTCAATGCGAAATCAATATTTTTCTTTTTTCAATATAAATAAATCCACATTTAAAATACTATTAAACAAAGGAATTAGTTGAAATTAATATTTTAATCAATAGGTTTGGAATATTTTAATAAATTAGATTTAAGTAATGCACTTTATCAATTAAATAAATTTGCCTTTTTTATTTCCCTACCTCACACCATTTTGTTAATCACATTTTGATCTAATGGTAAAAAATAAAATTAAAGTTTTAGTAGTAGGTTTTTGATTTAGCTGTGGAGAGTTAACCGTTAATTTTTTAACTTACAAAACCCATTTGATAGTTGATATTATAATTTTATTATATGATTTTTATCATTTTTATTCTTCCAAAAATAATTATTAATGGAATTTTTTTCTTAAATTAATTTTTATATGACATATTATTTATAATTATTTAAAAATAATAAATAATTATTACAATATTATATATAATTTTTAAAATTACTTATTCATAATTTTAAAAAATAATATAAATATATATAAAAAATATTCATAACACAATAAAATTGAAAATGATATATATATATATATATATATATATATATATATATATATATATATATATATATGTAAATTAATTACACCCATATGATCTTTTTTAAATCTCAACAACAGCCACTATTGAATTTCTACCAAATAACTAACATTTATCAGTCAGTTATTACAAATCGCTAGACCAAATAGGCCTTATATCTATTTACTATTTTAATATTAGATCAATTTTGTATATAATGGTTACTGTAATATATAAAAAAAAAACTTTAAAAAAATCCACACCATAAGCAGTGGTATTTTGTTGAACAATTAGGCATTAGGAGTAGGACTGCACTGAACCAAACTATACTAATTTTTTTTAGTACGGTTTTGGAACTCATTAGTTGTGCATATTAAGAATTATATCGAACCGTCTTGTATAATATTAAATCAAATAATTGAAATAAGTATAATGTGATCTTTATTTTTGCTATATATAATTTGATTTAATTTCAATGTAAGTTGTTTAAACCTAAAAATATATATTTTTAATTGTTTAAAAATAAAAAATTTTCAAATATTCATTGTCTCATTCATATCTATTAAATTTAAATCTTCACACTAAACTGTC
This sequence comes from Reutealis trisperma, assembly GCA_947687605.1. Taxonomy (NCBI): domain Eukaryota; kingdom Viridiplantae; phylum Streptophyta; class Magnoliopsida; order Malpighiales; family Euphorbiaceae; genus Reutealis; species Reutealis trisperma. The sequence goes on from CANTUT010000019.1 coordinate 10,081,848, forward strand.
TCAAAAAATAGGAATGAATTGGTAGGAAGATTATTAAAATTCAGTTTGGTTTTAGAAAATTTTTAATTTTTAGATTTCTTCGAACTATATTCAATCATAATTAAGAGTTCATGGGAAATTAGGAAGACTAGTCAATGGTTCTTATTTTAACCATGGCCCAATTCTATCGTTAACTTTGATTTGATTATGATATTAATTTGTAGATCTATACTACTCGTTAAGATTTACATGCCAATAATATATAGTCTAGTTGACTTTTTAATTATTTTTTAAAAGTGTGAAAAATAAGACGTTTCAGATTTGAGTTTCTTAGTCTGTAAATATTTTTACCAATTTAGTAAAAGAAGTTAATATATATATATATATATATATATATATATATATATATATATATATATATATATATATATATATATATATATATATATATCAAATGTGTAGCTTAATGTATTTTTATTAGATGCTTCTCCTCCCTAATATATAAAAAAAATTACATTATTCTATAATTATCTATTTCAAGTTACAAAAAAAGAGAAGAAAAACTATATTAAAAATTTCGAAACCTCTGGTAATTACTAATTAGAATCAATTCCTAAATCCGAGCCCTTAGATTTATTTATAATATTGTAAAAACTAAAAAGAGTACCTCTACGGCACCGTATAGGCACTAACAAATGTGATATATATGTAAAACTTGTGAAATCCCTATTTTTAAAATACTAACTTGTAATTAATTTGATTTATATAAAAGTTATTAACCCAATAGTAACTAAAAATTGTGACAAAATTGCGATTCAAAAGGAAATTAACCAGTCATACAACCACTTCGATTCCAACATGCTAACCATATATGAGAAGTAAATGCAAGCTTCTGAATTTTATTACTCAAAAATTGCAGTAAATAACATGCTTGTTCATAAAAGAAAATAGTCATTCATCAGCAATTTTAACCACCTGTTTTCCTACATTACGTCCAGTGAATAGCCCAACCAAAGCCGCTGGAGAACTCTCTATGCCATGGGCAATATCTTCCATATATACAATCTTTCCTTCTTTAATTTTTGGCATAACCATTTCTAAGTACTTTGGAAACAGGTGAAAGTGATTAGCAACAGTAAATCCTTCCATACGGATACATTTCCCAAGAAGTTCCTTCACATTCTGTATTCCTTCAAATTGTTCCAAGTTTTCTTGTGATATCATTCCACACAGAACAACTCGTCCACGGAATTTCATGTTGAGTAGCACTGCGTCAAGTATCTTTCCACCAACATTATCAAAATATACATCAATCCCTTTGGGAAAGCACCTGTATGTATATGAAAAAACATAATTATTTATTATAAATGATTTTGAAGTGTATAATTTATTTATTTTCACTAAACTTTGTTCATAGGTCGGACCAAAGTCTCAATTAGTAAAGAAAATTACTACGTGGGGCACTAGATCTTTAGAAAATTTAATATTTTACAAACTCAAATCCAACTCATGAGCAGATCTATTATCACTGAATTTGATTTATTTTTGCAGGCTACTATGTGGACAAATGTCATTCCTAATTTCAATAAATACTATTCAGTAATTAATTTAAGTACTAACCTTTTCAAAGCTGCATCCAAGTCCTGTTCTTCCTTGTAATTGAAAGCCTCGTCGAATCCAAACTTATTCTTCAACAAATCAGCCTTACAATATTGGAGCAAAAACAAAAGCAATCAGATAAATTAAGTATTAATATATAGTATGCTAATCTATCCCTGCCTATAAAAAAAAATTGTCATGAGGAAAAAAAATGATCAATTATAAGACACATTTCCTTACATGGTTAATTAATTATTGATCATAACAGTCTGAACTTAATTAGTGTTACTTATACAAGTAATTTGGTATTTGCCACCGACAAAATTCAGTGCAGTATATGAAAAACTTTAGAAACGACATGGAACTCACTTTCTCTTTACTCCCAGTACTTCCAACCACATAACAACCTGACAACTTTGCAAATTGCCCAACAAGATGACCAAGTGAACCACAGGCTGCTGAAACATACACACATTCCCTCTTCTTAGGAGAACCAATCTCATGTAAACCAGCATAAGCAGTTATGCCAGGAATACCTACCAAATTAAAAATCCACAATAAGAAATTTGATTACTAGTTTTGACCAAAAATAAATTTAGGCTTTTGGACTATCAAAAAGAGTATAATCTACACAATGTGAGCCAGGTAGTTTATCTCTCTATTCCCTAATCTCCTCCCACAATAGAATTTTATCAATATCAGGTAAATGCAAGGTCTCAAGACTCGACCTCCAACATGAATGAGAGATCATATTAGTCCTTTTGGGTTAATTTGATTCTAGAAATCGAATACTAACTAATAAGACGAGTAAACTCATTATTTTCGTTATATATATAAACAGAGCTATATGACATACCAAGAATTCCTATATGATAGGAAAGAGGCAAATCAGTGTCGTAAATTTTAGAGAGAGTTTGAGGTGTTGGATTTGAAATGAGGCTATACTCTTCCCATGGAATCAGTCCAGAAACAAAGTCACCTATCTTGTAGTCTGGATGCCCTGATTCTATAACTTTAGACACTCCAAATCCATATATAGGCTGCAAAATAAACAAGAACCGCAAACATGTATATATATAATATATATATTTCAGAAACTTGTTAAACTATTGCACAAAACTGATAATCATGAATATGTTGTTTGAAATGAAGTAATTATTTAGTTACTAACCGAACCAGGCTTGTAATTGTCAAATCCTTCTACTTTTTCTTTTCGCTCTTTCATTAGGATTCTCATGTAAGCATCACAAGACAAGTATAGATTCTTGACAAGAACACTATTAGTTCCTTCCGGGATTTTGAGTTTGATCGAATTACTAGTCACAAATATATCTGATTCTTTAGGGCAACCTTCATGCACATAGTTTTTGAATATCACTTGCTTGTTGGTCACCATTTCATCACCTGCACTAGCCATTTCTGATTTTCCCTGTTCTTGAAATTATGTGACCTGCACCCAATTAATTAATTTTAATTTTTAGATCAATTTGATCAAATGAAAAGAACATCCATTGACAGAAAATGGAAAAAAAAAAAAAAAAAAGGCAGGTTTGGATGCTTACCTTTCTATATATCTTCCAAACTTTAGCCTGATAGAATCCCAAAGATTAATGTATATAGAACCTTAATGATGTATATGCATTTACAGTATGAATATAGATAACTTCATGACATTAAAATTTTTTAAAACTTTATCTCAATTGCTCAATAAAAGTTGACTTTTTCTATTTCTTTTTTGCTAAGTAAGCTTTAATTGCAGTTTCTATGAAAACGACTTCAATTTTCTTACATTTCAAACCAACAAAGCAAGCATAGATGTTTGACGGGAAACCAGAAACAAGAAAAGAAGAGTAATAAGATAAACAATTACGTATTGACTAACTATATATACTTATAAAATGTACAAGCTCAGGTATTGAAAATGGAGTCAAGCATCCATATTATCCTATCCCTTCTGGCCAAATAGATTTTTGTTGACTTTGAGTTGTTCTTATCTATCGCCGACTTGTTAGACTAAAACGTTATGGTGTAAACTACCTCACTCTAATTAGCTAAGATGACCATAAGGACATCTTTTAATTAATAAGGGGATAAGTTCTAGACTCAGGCCAAACCATCCAATGAAAAGAAAAATCTTGCAATGTGGAATAAATTAATGAACTCATTTTGACTTGGTCATGGATGAGAATCAGAAAACACAAGCATAAATTTATGGATCGCAGTCTATTGGGCTCTAGGTTGGAGCCTGAACAAGAAATGCTTGAAATTTAATTAATAAAAATGAGTATGACATAAGTCTTTTGATTAGTATGATTGTAACACCTCAGATAATTAACTCTATTTTAAGTGATTAAGTGAGTAAATGTTTATAAAAATCCTAAATTTAAGTGAGTTAGTTAAATAACTATGTGTATGAATAGTTTTGCTTAATGCAAATTAAAATCAAGTATTAATAGATATGTGTATAAATTTCATAAGTGATTTATAGTGGTAATAACATAAAAGTTAAAAACTTTGTTGGGACCTCAAATCCATTCTGCAAATAGAAAAGGGTCAAAACATGGCTGGAATGTAGACCAGGCCAATGAGCAGACAGCCTGTTGCCCAACCCAAGTTTGCTTTTTTTTTTTTTTTTTTAAATTTTTTCCCTTGCTGTTGCCAAGAAATTTCTGGACATTTGTCCTCTTGCACGGCCTCCTTACATCCTTCTAAGCCTCTTCTAAGTAAAGGGGACCAAAACCAAATTAAAACTATTGAACAAGATCGAAACCAGCTGAATAAAATTAAAATCAAAACTATTTTGGGTTATGATTTTGATTTATAATTGAAATCATGAAGAGCTTGATTTTGGTTTCATTTTCTATCAAAAACCGAACAAAAACCAAAATCGGTAATTTCAAATCAAAATTGATAACTTTGTTAAACCGTTCATATAATTATATTTTAATAAATTAATATGAAATTAAGTGCAAGTCCTTTTTTTAATATATAATTGTATTTTAATAATTTTTTTATTTATTAAAATTTTATTTTAATTTATTCCATTGTGTTATATTAAATTTTCAATCAAAATTAATGTAATAAACTAATTGGTTTCGGTTTAAAACTAGTTTTAAACCATAATAAAGAAATCAGTTTTAAATTGGAACCGAAACCGAAACCAAAACTAATCAATTCTAAATTAAAATTGAAATTATAAAAATCGGTTATGATTTCGATTTGAACATTTTATTAAATCAAAATTATCGGTTCCAAATTAAGATCGACGGTTTGGTTAAACTGGCCATGCCTACTTCTAAGGTTCCCACCTCATTCCTCCATCATTTTACAAAACAATCATCATCAATCAAGTTTGTAATCTAATAAAAAATTCTGCAATTCTTTGCTTTTCTTCAACCATGGCAGCCTCCAATTGGTTAGGCCTTATGCCATACACCTTGTTTTTCAATTTAGCTTGAACATGAATCATGATTTGGGCATAGAAGAAGCAAGATACACCGATCAAAACCAAGAAAACTAGCTTTAATCCATGAATTTCATGTTTGGTGTTCTTGAATAAATAGTAACATGAATAATAATTTTCTCTACATGCTTTCAATTTCAATTCTAAGCTTAGAAAACATGCAAGAAAGCTTTCCTACTTCACTTAAGCGCCTTAATTTGCATATAATTAGACTAGGGTTTCAAATATGTAGGAAACCCGAGGATGCATGGTGGTAGGAATTAGTTAGAGAATTAATTAAATTAGTTTAATTCAAGGTTAGATTAGTTGTTTGTCATAAAAATCAGTTTTGAATTCATAGGAATTGAAGGATTTACTTATGGATAGTGTACAAGTAAGTTAGAAATTTGACAAAGCCATAGAGAAATCAAAAGGAAAAAGCATAATTTGAAAACCCTAAACAAAACCCTAACTAGTTAATTTGAGAAAACTAAAATTATGAATTGAGGAATTGAAATTCCTGTAACTTGAGCTTTCTATTTGAGGGCTATAGAATTTAAATTTGAGTACATAAAAGTTGTAGATAATTATACCAAGTGTATTCTTCTATAAAAGCTTAATCAAATTTGAAGTAGATTGAGAGATATTAAGCTTGCACCAAGATTGACTGTGCATAGGTCTAGCCTACAACCTAAATTTGACACTCTAGTTTGAGAAACTTTGGAAAAAGATTAGGCAAAACTCAAAACAAATGAAATAATCCTTTATTTATGTAGTTTGTGTCTGTAAAATTAAATTACCATTGGATGTGTATGTTTTAAAGTGCCAACAAACTTGTAAGAAAATGTCATTCTACCCTTATACAAGAGCAGAGCAGATTTCAGAGATTCACCATGATCTATGTAAACCATATTTTGAGCTAAATTTTTGATATGTTATAGCCCTATATATCTAGTTTAATATGCAAAAAGAATCAAGTTATTTGGATTATTAGAACTTGAATTATGTAATAAATAGTTATAGGAGATTAGGGTAATAATAAATTGAAATTTGATGATTTTAAATTGGAAATGAGCCATTCTTTGCATATTAATGATAGAATGAAGTATAGAATGTGTTAATCCAAGTAAGTTAGAGATATTTTTCACTTAAGATCATTTAAATTAACAAATATGTTTAAAACCCTAACTTAAAATATATGAGAACCAAGTCTTGATGAAAAAAATTTAAGTTCTTAAGTAGTTAAGTTTGATGATGAGTATGAAGTGATTCCTTGTATGTATGCTTCATGTAGCTCATAAAGAAAAGCAAGCGTATGGAAGTGAGCAAGAAGGATAAACTCATCATTGCTTAATGTGAGGAAAGGAATTCAAGAAGAAAGAATACTTTTAAATTGTGAGTAAATAATATGCATTGTGCTATCATATTTAATTTTGATATATAAATTGCATGTTTATGAATTTGATTTTAATATTATATTTCATTAGAAGTTTTTCATGAAAATGAGATATGTATTTTTAACTTATAAATTTATAAGTTTTTATATGTTCCATGAATTTCAAAAATAAGTTTTCAAGGTTCATATTTACTTGATTTCCATGTTATTACTTGTAATTTTATAAGTGCTTGTTGTGAAAAATCTATAAATGCACAAATCATAAGCAAGTAACATAATAGTGAAATTGAGTGTCGATTCCACGAGAAATGGTTGATAAGTATTAAAATTAATATTTCCTTTATTATTTGGAAAATCAAATAAGATGAAGAGAACAAATAAAATTAAATAGATATAATAAAAGATAAATTTAACATATATGAAAGGCCTAAGATTTAGACTTCATCAATTGACTACCTATGACTTCTCTATATTTTCTAGATTGATTTTATTTTATTGTAATTAATGATTAGATTTTCCTAAATTATACGAAATTTTCTCTCAAGATAAATCACAAGTATTTATATTCACTTTACGTCTGTTCTCATGATTATAAGTAATATTAATATAAACCTATTAAGTTTTATGAAAATTCTTTTAACAATTATAAATGAGTGTTCTTATTTCTAAACAATGCATATCATAAGTCTAATATCTCAATAAACTAATATTATACTTTCACTTTTGCTACTTCATATAATATCTTTAGACATGTAAATAGTAATCAATTATTCACAAACATTAAGTGTTAAGCTAAAAGATTAATTCCAATAATTAAAACCAATTAATCAAACATAGATGGTCATAGGCAAATTAAGAGATTATATCTAAATCCTAGAGAAGGATTAGTTACTCATATTTAAGAAAGAAGAAGTAATTAAATCAACAAAAAATCTAAAATAAAACATGAACTCAAATTACTATTAAATTGAAGAATAAAATTTAGAAACAATATATGAGAAGAGTCTTCAAGTCTTGATAAATCTCCAAACTTGAATTCCTCATTAGAAGAATCTTCAATTAAAAAAAAAAACTAATGTGCAAAGAATTTTGAGGATAGAAAACTTGATTAAAAACTTAGATAAAAACTAGATCATATGAGTTCTCAATGATCTAATCTACTTATAGTATACAAATCTTAGATTTAGATGGAGTTGGAAATTCTAAAAGACTTAAAAAAAATTGGAATCCTTGATCTCATTTGAAATACAACTTGAATAGGATGAAAAATCGCATTAAAATTGCAATTTGAAACCTATCATACATCATACAGCCATATAATTGATGTACTACATGGTAGTGTAAAAAGTCCTCTCAAAATTTGAATTTTTGTTGCGCAAACAGACTCATTTTCAATTATATGGTCGTGTACTTGTGAATTACATGGACATGTGATTTATTTTGCATTTTTCATATGGCAAACGATCTAAATAGGCTTGTGTCTTCATAAGAGTTGAATCTCTTTCTCTTAGCTTTCTAATGCATTATGAATCACCTTAATCCAGCATCCGTAGCTTGGAGTTATGATCAAAATATCAAAAGCTGTCTAAGTTGTCAATATCCATGAGACTGTATTCAACCATACATGTTTGAAACTCTCTTTTTGCATTTCTTTTGCTTCTAATTTGCATCTAACTTTATTTTAGTTGATATTCGAACTTCCAAATCCTATAAAATTTAATAGAATCTTTCCAAATAAGCTAATAAAACTTGAAATAAACTATACAAACAAAAGTTAACAAAAACAAATAAAACAAAATATAAATAGCACATTTGATGGATAATCAATAACAAATATTTTTTTTATTAATAGCATAATTTGCACTTATCATTGCCTTAGATGCAAGTACCTGATCAGTCTTACATTATCATGAATATAATTTATAAGTTACAATTCAGCATGATCTCAAGATTATAAGTTATCATGTTACAAGTTGATTTTTGTCATGGTGAACAATGCCAAATTGTAGAAATACTGTTTAATATAGAAGTTTATTAAATGCAGTTTGAAATGCAAGTTTAGAAATGCTATTTGATTTATAAGTTATCATGTTATCATGCTATTAAGCTTACAAGTTTAAAAATACTAATTGGTTTACGAGTTTTCAAAATATTATTGACATTCAAATTTAAAGCTATTTTCAAGCATGTGTTTAATTTTTTTGGATAAATTACTATTTAGTCTATGAGATTTAACCTAATTAAATAACTTGTCCCTACTTTTTGAGAAATTAACAAATTAATTCTTCAATTTTGGTTCCGTCTGATTATTTAGTCTTTTTGTCTAATTTTTGTATTTTTTTCAATTAAATTTATTAAAAATAATTAAAATGGCCTTATATATAATAAATATAATTTTAATTTTTTATCATTTAAAAATAAAAAATTAATTAATAAAATTAATTAATATTTATATAAGGATTATTATATTTAATATCATCAAATTATAAAATTATTTATTATTATATAATTATAATATATAATAAAAATAAAAAAAAATATTTATATGAATAAAATTAAATAATTTCATTAATTTGAATTTTTATTTTTAAATAATAAAATTAAAATTATATTTATTATACATATAATGATATTTTAGTCGTTTTTCATAAATTTAACAGAAAAAATACAAAAACTGGATAGAAAGACTAAATAGTCTGACAGAACAAAAATTGAGAGACTAATTAATTAATTTTTCAAAAAGCAAACACAAGTTAATTAATTATATCAAATCTCAAGGAATAAATGATAATTTTTCCTTTTTTTTAATTACTATTTTATGATTACATTTTTATACTCATAATGTATATTATTTATTCACTGAGTTTTATACTCATCCCTCTCCCCTAAATATTTCTAATATAAGAATTTTGACATTCATCTTTCCTTCCTATATTCGTCTTTCCTTCTCCATTGAGGAATTATAAGCTCATATAAAAGTTAATGTTTTGAAAATTTTCACTTCTAGATGCTCTAATGATGTATAGGCTTAGAATTAGAAGTTGAGAGTCTTAAACTTTCTTTATGCATATATTATGTATACACACATACACATATATATATATATATATATATATATTGAATTGTTGATTTGATCTCTTCATGAATGTATGTTATGATTGTAAAGTTGAGCATGGGAGATTCTGTGACACAGTTAAATGTAGTGAGATTATAAGGTGGAATTGAAAGTATGTTTTTATACAGATTGAGATCTTGGGCATGATATAAATGGGAATGTTTAATATTTAGCTGTTATGCTATTAGGTTTTTGTTTGATTGTTTAAATTTATGGGTTTTACAGGTTTTCAAATACTTTACTTTATTCAATGCTGTAGGATAGGGCGATCCTCAAATTGGATCGTGACAATGATTAAATGCTTTATACCACATTAAAAAATCATTTAACATATTAATGAGATTTAGATAACTAATAAAAGTTTAAACTTTTACCAAGATTCCCATGTAGTTTTGTAATTTTCATTCTACAAGCCTCTAACTTGAAGACAACATTAGTATGTGATGGTCTAGAGATCTTCAACGAAAGGAGATGAATCTTTTTTTTGTACGTTAGACTTTGAAAGGCTTCTTAGATCTATAAACTGAGTAAACTAATATTAAAGTGCTATGTCTGGTTTTGGAAAAATCTTTACGATGTTTAAGTCAACTACATGATTATGTAGGATTTTTGAGGAGAAAGACTATCTATCTTGAGATAAAATATTTTAGAACATGTACTTTTTGAACTCAAAAATTAGCTTTTATAGAAAATAACATTAAATTTAAAATAATTATGGAAACACCTATTACTCATTTTATATATATATATATATATATATATATATATATATATATCTTTATTTTAATTTTTAAATATTTTAATATTTATTCACATAAAACTAAATATAAATTAAAGAAAAATGTGTAGTTATTTACATTTACATATTTTATATGTAATATTAAAATTATTAATCGCATTTAATTATAATTTATCATAATATATAAAATAATATTTTATTTATTATTTTAAAATCTAACTTTAATTCAACAATTAAATTATGGAACACTTTATAATTATTTATAGTCAGTAACTAAAAATTATTAATCACTAATCGTTGACCACTTATCGCTAACTATTACTATTAAACCAAATAGGCTGTTAATGTGTGTTTGATACCATTTAAAATAAGCTACTATTTTTGTATTGCTGACAGTTGAGATATGACAAACAAAAGTTTGAAGATAATGAAAAATTTTTAATCTTTATTAAAAAATACTCTTTTTCGTTCTATTTTATTTAGAATATTTTTTTAGAATATCTCGAAAAATATTTTTTATTTTTATTTTTAACACTTTTTTAATTCTTTATACTTATTTTATCCTTAAATATTAATTTAATTTTTTTATAAAGTTTATAAGAAAATATAAGAATTATATTTAATAAATAGTGTAAAAGAAAAATAACATACTATTTAATAAATTTTTCAAATTTTATGAAAATAATATGTCTCAAATAAAATGGAATAGAGAGAGTAAGTAATTTTGATCGTATAATAATTTTGATTATTTGCATTATAAGATATATACTTAATTAGTAAATTATCAATTTCATGACATTAAATCTATAATGTTTTAAGAGATAAAATAATTTTTATTAATAAAATTTAAAAAATATAATGCTAATGATTACTACAAAACCAAACAGGGTTTGTTATTGCGCATTTGATACCATTTAAGATAAGTACTAATTTTGTAGTGCTGACAGGTTAGATATGGACAACTAAAAGTTTGAAGATAAATAAATTTTTTTAGAAAATAAATAATTTTGATTATTTGCATTATAAGATATATAATTAATTAGTAAATTATTAATTTCATGACATTAAATCTATAATGTTTTAAAAGATAAAATAATTTTTATTAATAAAGTTTTAATGTTTTATTAAAATTTATACTATTATTAAATTTTATAACTATTTAATAAGAATTGAATAATTATAAATTTTAAAAATAGACTTCTATAATTTTAGTAAATAAAATATATATTAAAAAGAAACTTTCATCCACATATTATTGATAATAGAAGGGTATTTTTGAACAAAAACTACATTCAAATGTCCCTTTTATTTGAATGGGATCCATAATTTTTTTTTTTTAAGCGAAGGAGAAGAATCAAATTTAAATTTATTATCTAAATCATAAATATATTTATTATTATTTTCATTTTAAAATATATATCATTTAATATTTTAACACATTAATTAAAAAATATTAAATTATTATAATTTTAAATTAAAAATATTAAAATATTTTTGTATTAATTTTAATGCAGAAAAATAAGATTAATTAATGTAAATAATTAATTGGAGAATAAATAGTAGATAAAATTAGAAAAAAAATGATAAGCACATTTTTAAAGTGCTAAAATAATAAATGAATTGAAATAAAGTTCTTTTTAAAATGACGTATAATTTAAAACAGATATAAGGATAAAGTATCCTACTAATGTCTTAGCGTGCAGTTATTCACATTTTCAAACCATGTTTAATTGGGTAATCAAGTTGTACTTTTTATATAGGTAAGATCCAATGGCCAAAAATGTACCAGCTGTACAAAGAGTTAGGCTATTTAACAGGATGATGTGTTTATCTGTACACGTCAATACAGCGAATTCAGCACAATATTTAGCTACGTCACGTATGGATCTGATTGGCCTAATTTTCAGAATCCCTTCTCCCATTGCATTTCCACCAAAACCAAACCCAAAGCCATGGGCAAAGACAGCCATAGCAAAGAGTTCAAGCTCGTTGGATTCTCCAACTTTGTGAGAACCAACCCACTTTCTGACCGGTTTAAGGTCAACCGATTTCATCATATTGAGTTTTGGTGCACCGATGCTACCAATACGGCTCGCCGTTTTTCCTGGGGATTGGGCATGCCAATCGTCGCTAAATCCGATCTCTCCACCGGCAACGTCACTCACGCTTCCTATCTCCTACGCTCCGGCGATCTCAACTTCCTATTCACTGCTCCCTATTCTCCTTCCATTGCCGCCATGGAGAATTTATCACACACTGCCACTGCCTCTATCCCCACTTTCGATCACGAAATTTGCCGCAATTTCTGCGCCAAGCACGGCCTTGCTGTGCGTGCCATCGCAATTCAAGTGGAAGATACAGAAATTGCATTTAACACTAGCGTCGCTCACGGCGCCAAACCCTCGGCCGAACCTGTGACGCTGGATAATCGTGCTGTTGTAGCAGAAGTTCATTTATACGGCGACGTCGTTTTGAGATACATCAGTTACAAGAACCACCACCACCTTGATGTTGATTCTAGTCCTGATTCTTGGTTTTTACCAAAATTTGAAGCAATGGAAGAGGCTTCATCATACCCGTTGGATTACGGGATTCGGCGATTAGACCATGCTGTCGGAAACGTACCGGAATTAGGGCAGGTCGTTTCTTATGTGAAAGGATTCACCGGTTTCCATGAGTTTGCAGAGTTCACATCGGAGGATGTGGGGACTAGTGAGAGCGGATTGAATTCGGTGGTTTTGGCTAATAATGAAGAGATGGTGTTGTTGCCAATCAATGAGCCAGTGTTTGGCACAAAGAGGAAAAGTCAGATACAGACATACTTGGAGCATAACGAAGGAGCTGGCGTACAACATTTAGCTCTTGTAAGTGAAGATATATTCAGAACCTTGAGAGAAATGAGGAAGAGGAGCAGTGTTGGAGGGTTTGAGTTTATGCCATCTCCGCCTCCAACGTATTATAAGAATTTGAAGAACAGAGCAGGGGATGTTTTAACTGATGAGCAGATTAAGCAGTGTGAGGAATTGGGAATTTTGGTGGACAGGGATGATCAGGGGACCTTGCTTCAGATTTTCACTAAGCCCGTAGGTGATAGGTAACTTTACTTGCCTTTTTAAATTTTGAATTTTGAGGATTAAGTACTTCATTGATTGGTCTATTTTGGTGGTTGATTTTTGAATTTTTCATTGATATATTTACAGTAAAACCTTGCAGATTAATAACTTCTATTAATTATTAATTCTATTAATTTAAAAAGATATTAATTAATCGATAAATTAATAATTTATTAATTTATTAAGAATATTTATAATTGTTTAATGGCCTAAAAATTCATTTTATTTTATAAAAATATAAATTATTTTATCAATAAAAGAAAGAAATATAAACTAATCTTATGTACTTGATTTGTAATAATAATTTACTTGTATTAATGTCTTTAATATAATTGACACTTAGGAAAATATAATATATAATTTTAATAAATTATTAATTTATAATGTGAATAAGATCAAGAGATTATGTAATGTTTTCAAAATAAATTATTATCTTATTATTTTATTGAAATCAGTAATTTAGTCGTTATTATTGAATAAAAATTATTAATTTATCGAGTATTAATTTATATTATATTTGGTGTTAATAAGCCTACTATTAAAAATCTAACACTCTCTAATTTAAATTAAGGAAATTTATTTATGTCTTTATCAATGATGATAGTACTTTTTAATTATTTGAAATTCAAAATAATACAATCTAAATGAATTTTATCACTTTTATTAACATTTATCCCAATTCCCAAATTATTTGGATAGTTTTTTGACTTTTCCTGTTGGCAGGCCAACCATCTTTGTGGAGATAATTCAGAGGGTAGGCTGCATGCTCAAGGATGATACGGGGAAAGAATACCAGAAGGGTGGATGTGGAGGATTTGGGAAGGGAAACTTTTCGGAGCTATTCAAGTCCATTGAGGAATATGAGAAGACACTTGAAGCGAAACGAATTGCAGAAACGGCTTAAGCATAATCATATTCCTTTTATTTGCAATGCATTCTGCCTTGATATGCCACTGTATAGGTTGCTTTTACTATTTTGATAGTATAAAATAAGCTAAGAAGCTTTGTTACTGTTGCCGCTGGTAAACTCTTTAGTTGATGTAATGACAACGCAAATTGTTGAAGACATCAATGATTTGCCTATCCGTACGAGGCTGTTGAAAGCTATTCCAATAACGAAATAAAAAAGGGGGGGTTATTAACATAATTTTCATGCTGAATGTTTCCTACTGTTGGTGCAATTGTAGTCTTCTAACAGATTTTTGAACTTAAATTCAGAAAAAAAATATTCAAAGGTAGAATTTGCCTTTCTATATTTGGTGAGAGTCATTGTCTTGATTTAATCTCTCATGAATCTCTCTTATGGAGCAGAAGTTTTTCACTGTTGCATTCCATGCCTTTTCCTAATGGCTGTCAGCTGTTAATTTTGAATAAGCATGTAAATTAAGTATGCTAGTGACGAAAAGTGCTATGAGTCGGTTTAAATATTTGGTGCTTGAGGAGACAGGGATATAAAGTTTTATGCATCCCTAGTGTTTGGAAAAGATACAAGGGTTTGGAAAAGCATTATTAGGAGACATTCTACTGTATCGTAGGCATGTTATAAATGAGCTATTTGATTCACTTGGTGCGGTAACAAGAGAAACAGGAAGCAGGAAATTTGTGATGGTGAAAATGCCACTTGCCTAATTTTTTTTGAACTTGCTAATTGATGGGGGAAAAAAAAAAAGGGCTGTTATGCAGGTCTTTGTAAAAGTGCTGTCTGACTTGTATTGCATTATTCTATGAATTTGGACGTGATTCTATGTTTCTCAGGTTTTTTCAAACTTGCTTTTTCTTGAGGCCCCCATATTTACAGCGTCATGAGTTCTGTTTAGACACCGAGTTTCTGATTATAAAATTTTGGATGAGCAGAAGCAGAAAATAAATTTGGATTAAAAAATGCTTGCAGGTTGTGGAACAAAGGTGATGTTTTTGGCTTATGTGGGCTTGTGCTTGTAGAGCTTTTAGAGGGTTCTATTTGAATGTTATCCAATTTGATTGGAGGAAGGAATTAGATTCTTGTCCTGTTTTTTTTCTTAATGTTCCTGTTTTCAGCTGTCTTTTGAGTTCATTTAAGGTTTTATTGTTCTCCATTGTATATATACATTTAGAAATTATGTCCTGAGTGACAAAAAATAATATATTTTCTAATTATTCATCAGCAATTTTAACAACTTTTCTTCCAACATTACGACCGGTGAATATCTGAACTAATGCCGCCGGACCGCTCTCTAGGCCGCTGGCAATATCTTCTACATAAATAATGTTTCCTTGCTTGATTTTTGGTATAACCTTATCCAAGTACTTTGGGAATAAGTGATGGTAATTGTTAACAGTAAATCCTTCCATACGAATACTTTTCCAAACCAATTCCATCACATTGTGTGTTCCTTCAAATTGCTTTAAATTATATTGTGATGTCATTCCACATACAACAATGCGTCCATGAAATCTCATGTTGAGTAGCACTGCATCTAGCATTTTTCCACCAACATTTTCAAAGTATATATCAATTCCTTCGGGAAAGTACCTGCATGAATCCCTCTTGAATTAATAAATACTACATTCGTCTTAAAAAAAATAACAAATTATCATTTTTTTTAGCATAGTTTAAGAGTATAATAAATAAAATACTATTTTTGATACTCTTGGTAATATAATAAATGATTTTTCTTTTTTCATTGGTTTATTGTATTAGAAGTTTACAATTCTATTTTAAAAGTATAGTGGAGTATTATTTACTTTGAATGATAAAACTCATAATAAATTTTCACATTTTAACATAAATTTTTTAAGTCAAAATTAAGCATCAATAAGAGGTAAAGAATGAATAATGTTACTAATAAAGGATGAAAATCCTTTTAATTCGTCTTTGTTATATATGTTGCCTTATTATTATTATTATTATTATTATTTTAGTTTCAATAAATACAAGTAATTAAATGAAGTACTAACCTTTTCAAAACTGCATCAAAGTCTTGTTCTTCATTATAGTTGAAAGCCTCATCGAATCCAAACTTATTCTTCAACAAATCAACCTTGCAATAATATTGAAGGGGAAAAAAAAAAATAAAAGCAATCAAATATGAATTAGGTACTTAATTAATTATATTTAGTATGTTAATTAATTGTATTTAGGAAGGGCATGG
The DNA here is from genome assembly GCA_947687605.1 of Reutealis trisperma. Classification (NCBI taxonomy): domain Eukaryota; kingdom Viridiplantae; phylum Streptophyta; class Magnoliopsida; order Malpighiales; family Euphorbiaceae; genus Reutealis; species Reutealis trisperma. Next base: position 10,098,362 of record CANTUT010000019.1, read on the forward strand.
GAACTTACTTTCTCTTTACTTCCAGCACTTCCAACCACAAAGCAACCAGACAACTTTGCAAATTGCCCAACAAGTTGACCAACTGCACCAAAAGCTGATGAGACAAACACATATTCTCCCTTCTTAGGAGCACCAATCTCATAAAGACCACCATAAGCAGTCAACCCAGCATAACCTACATATTACACATCTACAATTATTATAAAAAGAAAAAATGGACTATTTTAATCTTTTATTGATGATCAGCCAACATGCTTGTTATTAAATATTAATGAATATTTAATCATCACGATTTATGTTTTTAATTATCTGAATTATATAAATATGTCAATGCGATTTCAATCTAATAGTAAAGATTAAAATTAAAATATTGAGAGATTGGAAGTTCAACTCTGTCGTAAATTCATGTTGAATATATGACTAAATATATTTTTTAACATAATGTGAAATTTCATATACCCTTAATTTTTCTTAATCTCATCACACCAACTCTCCAATAATTTCTATTCATTTGACAGACAGAAACTCATTCCAGTCATAAAAAGTGGGAAGTAAGAACAATTAAAAAATATATGATTGATGGGCTATTGTATTTGAAATAATAGAAGCCAGAGAGCTAACATACCAAGAATCCCGGTATAATAAGAAAGCGGTAAATCAATGTTGTGAATTTTAAATAGGATCTTGGGTGTGGAAATGATGCTATACTCTTCCCATGAAATCTTTCCCCAAACCAAGTCACCTTTCTTGAAATCTGGATGCTCAGATTCTATAATTTTACCCACTCCAAGTCCATCCATAACCTGCATATATATAAATAGTAAAAAAAAAATAATCATATTACAAAACATTAATTCGATTAATATATATATACATATGGTCACTAACCGAACCAAGCTTGAAAGGCTCGTGAAGATCATTAGATCCTTCGGGTTTGGGTCTCATTCGGTTTCTCATGTAAGGATCACAAGATACATAGAGATTCTTGACAAGAATGCCATTAATTCCTTCTGGGATTTTGAGTTTTATAGAATTAGTAGTCACGAACATATCTGATTCTTTAGGGTAACCTTCATTCACGTAGTTTTTGAATATCACTTGCTTGTTGCTCACCATTTCTTCATTTCCACTAGCCATTATTGTAGCAAAGCTTAATTAATTTCCCTCCACTGTAAATATCTAACCATACATGAATAGATCAGAGCTCAGGCACATACATCAAGGAATAAAAATATAAGAAAATGTTAATCCATGATTTAACAAGTGAGAATGAAGGAGAACGAGGACTTACATGGTTATTTTTCTAGGTGACGAGGGAAATTTTGTCAGGATATATATATATATAGATGCTATGAGTGTATTTGGTAAGTAATATAATATAATTAAATAAATTTTTAATATAAATTTATATTAAAAATTTATTTGATTATATTATATTATATTTTATTATAGTTTACTAAATATATTTTATATGTTAAACGTCCCATAATTAATTAATTGATTAAAGGTGGAGCTGATATGATTAAATGACTAATGATATATATTTAAAAAAAAAAAAAGATTTGAAGGGCATGTGATTTTCATATATTTTGATTAATTATATATTACTAAAAAGATTTTCATATCTCCTGTTAATTAATTATTAGAAAGGTCAAAAAAAAAAAAAAAAAAAGAGCACTAATTAATTTTCTGTTCATAAAAAACAAAAGAGAGAAATGTATTCAATTGTTTGGTCAAAAAGTGACAGCGCAAAAAAAATAAAAAAAAAAAAAAAATATATATATATATATATATATATATATATATATATATATATATATATATATATATATTAGAGAAAGGGATCTTTCTAATGTAAAACATTTATGAACGACAGATATTTTAAAATTTAATTGATAAAATCAATTGAATAATACTTAATTGATTTTTAAATATTTTTAAATATTTATCTCTAATCTAATATCATTTAATCTTACTAAAATTATAATTGAATAATTTTTCACCTAATAATAAAATAGATGATTTTAAGGGTGAATATGTTATAATTTAATTCCTGTAGAATGTAGTTAACTCCTAATCAATCATTTATGATATCACCTCCCTAAAAAAAAATAAAAATTATTTAAGACTAAACAGTGGGCCCATATGCTTCTTCTAAATTTTAGTTACATTTTCATTTAATTTATTTTTTTTTTAAATATTTTAATATATGTCAAATATTATTATTATTATTTTTGTCAAATTTAAATATTAATTTTTAATAATTTTGAGCATTAATATAAAAAAATATGAACCAACTAAAAATTATAATACAAAGGTATTATAAATACGTATTGATTTTTATTAATTTTAATTAAAATCTACAAAACACAGTAACATGTTAAGAGTAATGATATGACTTCACATAGACTTGATTTTGAGCAAATTACTTGACTCAATGATAAATATATATATATATATATATATATATATTGAGTTTAATTTTTATTTAATGCATACAGAAATAGATTAAAAGCACAAATATTAATTTTTTATTTTATTATTAAAATAATCGCAATTTCACCTTCTTTTTTTATTTTTTTGCCAAGTGCAATTTCAAATATTTGCAATATAAACTCTCCTTCAGAAACAATATTCTACAAATATAAAAGAGAACCACTTGCTTTCCTACATTACCTCTAGCCAACATCCCAACCAAAGCCACCGGTCTGCTTAGGTAATCATGTAAACTAATACTATACGATGTTGCCATCTCTGACACTGTATAGCATGTAGACTTGTTCATTCATAAGCTTAACTTTGAAAAATATTAAAATTTCTAACTATACAATGCAATAAGTTCACAATTTTCTTCATAAAAACCCGACTCACAATCAAGTCTAATAATAAAATTGTACAAATATTAATGAGACATTTTAGAACAAGAAAATAGTACATCATTACTAAGAAATTAAATTGAATATGTATATCCAATTTCATCAATTTTTTGGTTGCCACATGAATTATGTAATGAGATAATTCTCTCTTTTAAATTAAACTCTTCCCAACTAGCACTCTAATTTTTTTTTTCTTAAGCTAAATGCAAAATAGAAATTCCATATATATAATTACCTTATGATGTTGCCTTGTGTTTCATTTTCAATGAATGCTAGTAATCAAAGTATACTAACAATGTAAAAATTTGATGATGATAAATATAGAAAGGAACATTCATTTTGGAACCAACGCACAAAAATCAGTCTAATAAAAATTAACATTACACAAATGACAGCATTATTTTCATTTTGCAGAGTTATTATGAAGTACAAAAAGAAAAAGAAGAAAAAACACACACACAACTTTTTTTTTTTTTTTCCTTATTGCAAAGCAACTTGGAATTTTGCACACAGCACACTTAGGCTTCAAGAAGTGACAGCTTGCCCCAAAACCAAAACCAAAACCAATGATGCTTTGGTTTCAAATTATACAAAGTAATCTTTATTTGCTGCATCTAAAAGATTAAAAAAAAATGCTTATGAACTTTGCATCAAGTTACAATCCATTTTCCTTTTCAAGTTATATATTCTCCTTTTTCTTCTTTTTCTTCTTCTTCTTCCTCTTCTTCAGCTTCTTCTTCTTCTTCTTCTTCTTCCTCATCTTTTTCAGCTTCTTCTTTGGAAATCCATTTTCCCTTGTCAAGAATCCATTCCCAGCTGTCATCTGTAGACTCTGGAGTAATTAATACTAAAGTTACAGGCCTTGTAGTCGTATCTTGCCTTAGCGTCAGTGCCTACACGATCACATTTTAAGCATGACAAGTAAACAAACATCGTATATACAGGTTATTGCTTTGCAAGAGTAAAAAACTAGCACTTAATTTTTTCGCATTTTCGAAGTTAGCAAGTATAAATGTACCTCAGGTTTGATATGAACAGAAGCATCTGTTGTAGCAGTAAAGCTTGTTGTCATCTCAGGACATGCTTTTACTCTTAACCATTCCAAAGATGGGAGTACGAAATGATACTCTTTTGGACAAAAACTTATTAGGCTCGGTAATTCTTCTAGATATAATGTCAATAGCTTTGGGAGAACAATGTCTTCCATGTTATTAATGTCTGCTTGTTCTTCAGCTCCAAATATTGCTACTAATTGTTTAGATGCTTTTATGTAAAGCTCTATTAGATGTGGAAGATTTCGAGCAACTGTGACTGGAAACAGAATTTTCAATCTGTTGCAATTGACTATACGAATTTTTTGCAAGGAGGTGAAATATACAGGCTGAAAAGAAGCTGTAAATGAGATTTCATCCTTTTTACCATCACAATCACCTTCCTTAGCAATGATGTGCCCCAATTGTAAGCATTCTTCTAAGTCTATAGTTTCCAACGGCATTATTTCAGTGTCTTCAACTCTTGATTTTTCAGAATTTGTTGATGCCTGCATCAAAAAATTGAAAGAACAACGTATTAATACCTAATAAATGGATCCTTAAGCAAAAAATTCAAAAGAAAGGAACTGTGTACATATAAGAGGAATTTGTGCAATGAAATGAAATGTACCTTTGGACAAACTTGTAGAACAGACTGCATCAATAATTGGGGACAGTTATGAATTTCCACATGTCGCAAAGATGGTAAGACCACAGCAGAATTCCCGAAGAACAGGTAGCCAACTGTTGATGAGACTTTGAGTTCTATTTCTGTTTCCTTAGAGAATGAGTTCTCATCCCCATTACCAAAGACTTGCTTTAATTGAGCCGCATCAGATATTTTTAACTCTTCAAGGTGCAAAAGACAGGAAGCAATTGAGATTGGGAAGATGTATTCCAATCGATTACACTCTTCTATTTTGACTTCCTTTAATTTCTGCATCAGGTAGGCTTCTTGAGGCTGATCTTTTGAAAATGTTTCCTCACCATCCTCTATCTTTTCTGCGATTATATGCTCAAGTTGATCACAACCTGCAATATCAAGTTTTTCCAAGCACACCAGACTTTGTGCGAGGGAGGGTGAGATAACATACTTTAGGCTACTGCACCTCCAAAGGATTATATGAGTGAGACTTTTAAGGTTTACATGGTGCGTTGGCCCTTCCCATATGCTTATCAATGCATCTGTATCACTCAGCTTTAAGCTTGACAGGTGTGAGAGGCAGTCCTTATTTGATTCATCAAGTCCATCAAGTTGGAATACCACTTGCAACTGCTCACACTCTTCAACTGTCACCCGTTCCAATTTTTTCATTCCTTGCAACAACTTTGCAGGAAACATGGTGATCATTTTGTCGCTGCTAATGACTGTAGCTGTTTGTAATTTCTCTAAGAAGCCCTCTGGTGGCGGACCATCACATATTTCTCTCATTAATGAGTTGTAAATACCAAGCTCCATCAAATTTGAGAATGCATTTTTAGCTATTTTATGCTGCTTTTTAGTACTAATGAGGCATTCCAGATCACAACCACTAACATCAAGGCACGACAAATCTTGAAAGCCGGTTGGAGACATGTCTGGCATGATGTTTTTGTAGCTTGAGACGTTATAGCCTAGGGAAAGCTTATATACATTCTTAAACAACTCCTTACATGCATTAACTATATGTTCAGCAGCACAAATGCAAATGGTTCTTGATGCCTGATATCTAAAAAGCAACTCGAATTTAGGGTATTCACAATCACAAATGTGAATATGATATCCAGTCAAATTGCTAGAGAAAGCAAAGTTTTCTGGAATTTTCTTGCGAAATGTCAATGACAAAATGGCTAAGTGCCTCAGTGAATTCAACTCCACCAAGCTAGGATTGCCTTTCCTTTCAACCTCCAAATCCCAGTCTTCAAAACTACCAATATGTAATTCTTCCAGTTTGGATAATTTTTCAATCACATGTGGAGAAATTCTGTTTACAAAACAATTTGTTAACTCCAACAGTTTCAAATTCTTCAGTTCTCCTATTTCATCAGGAAATTCCCAAATATCAGAACCGTAAAAGCTAAGTATCTCCAATTGCTTCAGATTTCCCAATGAAGTGAGATCACTGGTAGTGGCATTTCCCCCTGAAGAGAATTTGCAATGTCTCAGCTCTAGAGTTCGAAGGTTTGTTAAACTTTCTAATGATTGCAATGACAAGATCCCACGAGTTAAAGAGAGAACTTGAAGTTTTTCCATTCCATCAAAAGATTTATCTGGAATATAGGTAAACTCTCGTTGAACATACCCTTCTGGAACACTTGTCTCCCGAGCCAATAACAACATTTCTAGCCTTGGATAGTCCAACTGACTTGCAAGTTGCTCAATCTCATTGTCGAACAATGAAATTGCTGCACAATCACTGAATGTGTCATCCGTTGGCCACTCCTTAAACCCAACTCCACAACCTACAATGAATTCCTTTTCCATTTTAGACTCTCCAGCAACTCTATAACTTTTCCCAATCAGTAGGATGACATCACGAACTAAGTCATGCATTTTCACATATCCTTTACTTTCAGCTTCTAGCAACAAATGGGAATCTTTTAGTTCATCAAGTGCATCAAGAACTTCGCTTATTGCATCTTTCAGTGATCGAGCTCGTTGATACAACCCTAAGCCAAGTGCATATCTAGTCAAGTGCTCACCACAAATTTCATAATCTTCTGGAAACAAAGAACATAACAACAAACACCTCTTTGTTTGCTCCCGTGGCAATTCATCAAAACTGAACTTTAGACTTTTATATGCATTTTCCTCCCTGCTCATATCTCGAATTTCCAGATGTTCGCCCTCTTTGAGTTTTTCTAATGCCCGTTCCCATCCATGAAATGATTTACCTCTGAGAGCCTTTGCCACCGATATAATAGCTACTGGTAATCGCCCACATTCTTTTGCTATCTGCTTTGCCGCGTCCATCAATGCAGAGGAGTCATCCTCTAGATTGGCCGTTGTTTTGAATAAAGTCCATGCTTCATCTTCAGTTAAAATATCCAGTAAAATCTTTGGTCGACAGTTCATGGACTCACAAACAGGTATTCGACGTGTTGTTAGCAGAATTTTGCAATTGTTGGTATCATCAGCAGATGGTATTCCAATTTCATTCAATTTAAGCTCTCCCCAGACATCATCTAAGATTATAAGTTTCCTCTTCTTATCCTGCAGTCGCAACATTAATCTGCTAGCTCTCTCTTTTGAACTGTCATTCTCCTGAAACTTCAAATGCAACTGCTCTGCAATTCTATCTTGGATAGCAGTCGTGTTTGGTTTTTCTGTCACAGTAACTTTCACAAATTCATCAAAAAGCTTCTGTCTTTCAGCTTCCTCCTTTGCTTGTATCGCCAAGGTGGTTTTACCCACTCCAGGCATACCATGCAGCCCAATCATGTTGACACCACTAGTCTGCAATGCTTTTAAGATGTCCCTAAGAGCTGCCTCTGAAGCTTTAGAGAGCATTAGACCCTTGGATACAATGAACTCAATGTTAGGGAGTTCAACTTCATGGGTTAGCTTTAGGAATTGGCTACGCTCTTGCTTGAGATTTTCCAGAGTTCCTTTCAAGCCTTCTGCTTCCTTGCTTCTACCGTATCGCCAGCACCAATTAGGAAACCAAGTGTTAAAGCACCTTTTATCTTGTACAATTGCATTTTGCAGAAGATGAGCATCATCCATAGCTTGCTTCGTTCTTTTCATCCAATCTTCCACTGGTTCATCAGGTACCTTAGTACTTTTTCCTTCTTCCTCTACTATCCGGAGCACTTCTTGTTGTACGATACCCAGTGCGTGCTCTTCCTGATTGAGCTCTTCTTGAAATTTGTTCAAACAACACATATAGCGAAATTGATTTATGGCTGCTTTGACACCTTCTTGCACATACTCAGCAGCAATAGAGAGAACAGTGGTCTGAGCCCATGCCAAAAGACATGCCATTATTGAAAAATCTGAAATGGGAAAACAAATTATATTGATCAAGAGTATATGAAGAAAGAATAAATCATCAATAAATTAAAATATTACAAGTATCTAAAAACTAATTAAATCTTGATTTTTGCTAATCTACATACATTGAGAATTTTCAAGTTAATTAAGTTTAGAATTTTCAAGTTAATTAAGTTTTGATTGCGGCTCAGACTTGCAATCTTATTGAATCTTGAAACAATTTCAGTAAATTCATTGGTAAAGTTTAGTTTAATTTTATTGAATTCTGTTATGCCGCAAACATTCCTTCTTTTTCAATCATGACATCTATATTTAACTCAGTTTACCACAATCAGATACTGCTCTGAAAAAATTTTAAAAAAATAAATACTAAATAATACCATATCAGGATTCAATCGATTGAATTGATTTTATATCCAATTTCATTAATTTTCACAGTGTAATAATATCATAATTAAATAAAATAAAAAAAAATGTAAATTTGAAGAAGCGAATACCTGTTTTGCTAGATGACAACTTCAGTTCTTTGAAAATCCCAACAGCAACCTAAGTCATATGTTGGCAGCAAGTCAATTAGTTAATTAAGAATGGTTAAGGTTTAATTAAACAAAAAAAGAAAAAGAAGATGAAAATGAGAAGCACGAATTTAAAAAAAAAAAAAAAAAAATCTGCACTTTGATCACTGTAATATGAAACGTAAAGGTCTAAGTCATTTTCCTTGTTAATTATATTGTTTAAGGCGTAGCCAGCTTATAAGAAGTTACTAAAATCTTTAGAATATTTATACATTTTTCTTTGTGATTCCACTGGAAATATTTTAAAATTATTGAAAGACTCGTAATTTCTTTAAAAAAAATTAAAAAAAAGGCACGTTTGAGGATCGCAAAAATAAAAAGTCTTATATTTGAATATCTCAAATTATAAATAGCTTTCACCGTAGGCCTTTTGAGTTGTTTACTTTCCCTTCCAAATTGGCTTATGATTGCAAATTTTTTTTTTTTCTAAATTTTAAAACTCCATATCTAATCTCTGATTTGGTTATCTCAAGTAAGTAAAACAATTTCTTTGTCTTTTGGATTTCAATTAGTTCTGCTGCTTCTTTTTTTTAATATAAATGGCCCTGGGCTTATTATTCATTGTTATTTTATTTGGCATTTGATTTGCAAATTTTCAATAGTAAATTATTTTTATATATAAATGCTAATGTAGATCTTTAGTTTTTGTAACAGAGAAAAAAAAATTATTAAAAGGGAATCACC